>JAWWLV010000018.1:2063950-2077991 GCA_035041135.1 Platyrinchus mystaceus | reverse complement strand
CAAACTGCCACTGAGCTGCAGGACCATCCCAAGGGATGCACCTGAAAGAATCCCTTCTGGTGGGAAAGAGAGGCTCAGTGGATCCCTTCTGGTGGAAAAGAGAGGCTCAATGGATCCCTTCTGGTGGGAAAGAGAGGCTCAATGGATCCCTTCTGGTGGGAAAGAGGAGCTCAATGGATCCCTTCTGGTGGGAAAGAGAAGCTCAGTGTTGAGCTCTCTGGATTTTTCGTTGCAGGAGGAGGAGTGATGATGCCAATTGTGAACTCACCCGTGGCTTTGCTGAGGTTAATGTACCCCCTGAGAGTGTGGGGCAAAACTCTGTCCAACAGAACTGGTTTTTGGGGCAGGGAGGTGGAGTGCATAAAAGTACATTATATTCTCTCGACTGTTAATTGTATAAATAAACCACAACTAAGAATGTTTTTCTATGCCACTCTGTTTTCTTATAAAATAGAGGGATTCCTGGAGCTGTGTGGAAATTCCACAGTAAACATAAAAGCTGGCAAGTGATATCCATCCTGTGGGATATGGAGAGAGATGTGCAGCTCTCTGTGGATCACGGGAGCAGGGGAGGCTGCAGGTCTTTCCCCAAATGCCAGGGACAGGACAGCAGAGTGGAAAACTCCTGCAACTCTGACCTGACATGCCCTTCCTGGGAAAAGGAGCTGTCATTCCCGGGGGCTAAAGAATCCCTCTTCCCTTCCCAAGACAGCACAGGTGGTGCTTTATGAGGATTAGTGATTTGAACACGATGTTCTGGTGTTGAAACCTTTCCAGAGGGCAGGAGTGGTTGCAGTCATTCCTTTATGGAGAAATCAGTGCTTTGCTCACTTCCATGGTCTCCAGAATTACCTGGTGCCCAGGAACTAGGAGACATCAATAGGTTTTTTGGAGAACTTTTAGGGCACTTCTGAGTGTTTCTGACAGCCTGCCTGTGGCTAATGAAGGGTTTTCACATTCCTTTCCATGTGCTTTGAAATGCCAGAGGAAATGTCCCGGTGACTCAAATTATAGGTGTTGCTTGGGAGTAACTGCTGCATTA
Source organism: Platyrinchus mystaceus (assembly GCA_035041135.1). Lineage (NCBI taxonomy): Eukaryota > Metazoa > Chordata > Aves > Passeriformes > Tyrannidae > Platyrinchus > Platyrinchus mystaceus. The sequence continues at coordinate 2,076,949 of JAWWLV010000018.1, read as the reverse complement.
TTGTTGAACACCTGGAATTGGCAGCAGGCAAGCTGTGTGCTGGAAAAAAAAAAGAAGGAATTGGGCACTCTCAGCTGCCCCTTCCCACCTCCAACAACAAACAGCCCTGCCCTGGGCTTTGGAGTGGAGGGATGCACATGGTCATGGGGTGAGCCTTGTCCCATTGCCACTCCCTGGGCTGGTTCCATCCCTCAGTTCTTCCTGTTCCCTGCTAAAACACCGGGGAATTTAGTTTCAGTGTCACAGCCTTCATTCCACAAATTTAAGTCTGGATTTGAATGGGAATCTTCACAGACATTAGGGATGTTCACAGAGGATAAAGCATATCTTCCTTCCATGGAGAAAGACAGGGGGGATGTTCTGCTGTTATTTATTTAATTTATTCAACATCTTGACAGTAAAACCCTTGGAACCAGGTTTGCCAAAGATGCTTCTTTTTCTTCCAACTTATCTCCTCTCAACCTGTCTAATAAAAGCATTCTTGGCATGGCAGAGGCAGCCCTTCATCCCCCTGCTTTGCCTTTGAACTTGGGTTCTCCAACACCTCTGGGACACGGCCAGGAGAGAAAAAATGGAGGCTGGTACTGCCAGTTGGCTGCATGTTCAGTGTGCAAAGGTGCTTTTGAAGGAAAAGCTTCCATTTCATGGGAGAAATGGTGGGAGGACAGGATTGTTGGTGCTGTTTGCATGAGCTGATGCAACATGGCAGCTGCACTCGAGGTGAAGGGCCTGGTGTGCTCCAAACTCCTCCTGGAAGCTGCATCCTGCTCAGATGGGTTTGATACAACAAACAAGTCCACACCACAGTCAGGTTTCTCACCTCAAGGTGAGATCTACCATGAGCTGACCTGGCAGTGTTGGCTTTGTCACAGGAACTCCCTGAATCTGGTCTCCTCTCTTAGTGAACCTGCTGAAAAATATCCCCTGACAGTGCTAACGTGGTTTGTACATGTCAAAGGATGTCAAAGGATGTGCAGTTTGGAGCTGTTGGCTAATATTTATATACCTCTAATTGCCTTATCTGACTGGTTTACTGTGTGTGAATTAACAGCTGGGAAAAATAATGATTGAAATGGGACTTTGTGATGGAAATGGGACCAGTGTGGCTGTTCAGAAGCATAGGAAAGAGAAAGTAGCAGTGATCTAGGATCCAGAACTGATGACCCTGGTGAGACCTTCGAAACCACCCCTCTGTGGTGCCAGTGTTGATCTGTCTGGTGTGGACATAACACTGGGGGAAACCCTAGCAGAGACACCTGAGGAGAACTGAAGGCTGGGGACAACCAGGAAAGTGGCTGGAAAATGGAAATTAAAATAAAGCAGTCTTTCATGTATAACCTCTGTAGATATTAATGGCACCAGTGTAGCCCTGATACTGCAAGGAAATGGTGGAGATTTAACTGGTTGGACTGGTGTCCTGCTGCTCCGTGGGTGCAGGGAGGGGAGGGAGAGGGGTCTCTTTCCACTGGGGGGTGCAGGAAGGATCTCTTCCAAGTGCCTTATAGTGTGCAAGGTCCTAATTAGGCTGGTGCAAATCTGTTTTTCAGATAAGGCTAAAAACTCCCAGTGTTCAGTTAAACAACTCCTCGGTGTTTGGTCTAAGACACATTTTGGTGAGGGAGTTCTCAGCCACAGGGCTCAAACTAAATGAAAAACAAGATCAAATGACATCTTTTTTGCAATGGTGGCAGCCTTTTTGTTCCTTCTCCTGATTTATGACAGGGATTCCTATGGCTTGATCCTGTGGCTCCCATGGTTTGATCCAGGAAGTTGTGAATTAGTATGTAAATCACATGTATTAAAAGCTTTGCTCAGTTCTTGACCGGAATTATCGGTTTTACTTAAGCTTTGTTTTCTAAGTGTCACCTTTACAGTACTATCAGGCTGTGAACCCTTGCCCTAAAACTACCACTAAAAACTTGTCTTTTGGGGTTTATGATAAAATCCCTGGAGGTTTTTGGTCTTGGTGGCCTTTTTTTGTTTCTCTCCAGCTTGAGTAGGAGATCCCAAAGTGATTAACCTGTGGTAGCAATTCCATGAAGGTGCATCTGCCACGTGAGACGTTATAACTGTTGATTTCATGCAAAGACACTTTGTGAGTCGGCTGAAATATCATATCTCAAACCCAGACCTTGTTGTCCTCATTGTTTAGGGAACACTTTGTCCGGGTGATGAGCTGAATGTCCTTCAGTCGGCAGAGCCGAGCCTGGAGGAGCAAAGCAAACAGGGATGTGCCCGGTCACACTGAGCTTGCAATATATACAAGTCTTTCCGTGGCTGTGAAGTGAGCACTCAAAAAAATAGGGAAAAACTTGTCAAAAGTAGTTACTTGGGTTTGCCAGCCATAGAAATGTGGGCTCAGATGGACTCCAGCCTGCCGGGGCCAGGGAGCTGAAAGGTGGGATGAGCGGATGCGTCACCCGCTGGGTTTGGGCCTCGCTCCTCGGGCTTGGCTGCTGATCTCCTCCTCCCAGCTAGGATTTGTCATCAGGCTCCTGAGAGCAGGGGAGCCAAGCAGCATTGTCCTCAAACATTTTGCAATCTCCTCATTGTCCTGTCCCATCCCACCCAGCAAGAGCCGATAACCCCCCTGCCGAGGTCTGTTCCCGTCTCCCCACACGGAGCTCTGCTCTGGGCTGGTGGAGCCCCGTGGAAGCATCTCAGGGGGAGGGGGGTGGCTCTGTGTCAGGGATGTGCTGCCAGCAGCTTGAGTTCCAACCTTTTTCCTTGCCTTGTTGCCCCACTGGAGCCGTTCTCTGTGGAAATGAGAGATCCAGGCTGGAGAGAAATAGGTCTGCCCGTGTTCCTGAGTGTGCTGAAGGGTAAAGGAAGAGCCCAGAGCAGTGTGGTGGTGCTTGAACACCCATCTGGGATAAAAGCTGCCTTGGAGCTGTTGTGAATTCAGACTCCCAGCCCAAAATGAAAAATCCAGCCTTGGGAAGAAGTGCCTAGGTGACATTTTGGGTTGTGCTTATGAACTAGTGCGGGTAGAAAATCTGTTAAAGACCCGAAAGGCTTTACTAGCTTGGATGATGATTTACAGCTGGTTTCTTCTGTGACTTTTAGGCTGCTCCTTATCACAGGGGCAGGATATGAGTATTAAATTTAATAAAAGCACACAATTCTCATTTCTTTCTCAGAAACTTACAGACAGAAAGCCCATTGCACAGTAAACAGCAGCCTCTTCCCATCATCCAGCCACCCCCTCACACAGAGATCTGAGGCTGCAGAGCACAGCCAGCACTGCCTGGGCATAGCTCTTCCCATATAATTTCCATAATACAGCCCTTTCCTCTGCCTGTAATGCAGACTCCCTAAATACACAGCCTGTTACCATAATGCTACATTCCCTCTCCCCCTGTCTGCGACAGGCACCTCAAAATAACAGACAAGGACTTGGCTCTCCAGACTCCCAAAGGAAAGGAGCAGGGTTTTTCTGGCAGTGGACTGGAAGAGCCCAAGATGGGCTCTTTACCCTCTCCTGGGCTCCAAGGACTGATGTCTCTCCAAGGCTGCCCCTGGAGAGGTGTTTTATTGATTACAGTTCACAGTCATCTCAATAACTTATAAATGAGGGAGGAAAGTGAGCTGTAAATCACACTTGTGGCTGCCCCATCCCTGGAAGTGTCCAAGGCCAGGCTGGACAGGGCTTGGAGCAACCAGGTCTGGTGGCAGGTCTGGTGGAACACGATGGTCTTTAAGGTCCCTTCCAACCCAAACCATTCTGGGATTCTACGATCCGAGGAAGGACATGGCCAAGGTCACCCTGACCTCATGCTGTGCCTGCCAGGCCGGGCTGCTCCCTCCCAGCTGACCAAAGCCTCCTTAGAACCCCTCCTCCCTTCCCTGGGGACTGCAAGAGCAAGGCTGAAGTCTCCCAGTTGCACTGACTGATGGTCACAGGGCCGTGGAATGGGGAGGGTCGGAAGGAATGATGCTGCCTCCAAGCACCAGCTTGGCTTGTGTGTGCAGGTCCCTCACCCCCCTCTGCACTGCTTGGGGTGATTAACCCGAGCAGCATCAGCACCAGCTGCTAAGAGCAAAAAAACCTGCATTTCCACGTGGTACCTCTCTGCTGGGAATCCTAAACCAGTGTGCAAACAGGAATCAAAGCTTGGATCACCCCAGTGTAATGAGTCTTTTCATTAACCCCGTTTTCAGACTGATACATTTTGCTTCAGAGATGTTAAATGCCTTCTCCAAACCAAACCAGGAGAGGGCCAGGAAGAGCCCCCCAGGATCCTGGTGCTCCCATCCCTGCTAGAAGGTGTTGCCTTGGCCCCTGGTCCTGCTCTCCCACAACAGCTCTGCCTTTCCTAAATATCCTTGTTAAGTGTTTCCCAAGAGCTCTAATCTTTCCAGCTATATTGTGATTCTTTGATTTCTCCTCCTGTCCTCAGTAATTGTTTTTTTTTTTTCTTTTTGCAAGTAGAAATAGCCTGAGGCAGAACTGGAAAGCAAACAGGATCACACTGAATAAATCCATCTTCACAGTTCTTTTTTTGTGTACTCCTTTCTATCAATTAGGTTCAAAGAAAGTATCTCCTTACTCTGCCTGGACTGTTTAGCATTTTTTATTAACAAAGTCCTCTTTTAGGCTCTAGTCCATTGAGGTTCATTAATCAACAATTGCCATGAAGTGAAAAATTCTCAAACTTCCAAAAATCTTTTTCTTGGAGTGAGTTAATACTAACAATGAAGTTTTCCTTGGCTAAGTATCCCCTGCTTTGATGTGTCTGGGTGAGAAACTAAAAGCCACAAAGGTGTTATAAACTGGGCACCGATCACAGATTTAGACAGGCTGGTATGTGCTTTTAACCAATAAATATATATATAGTAGAGCAGGAATTAGTATTTGGGTTGTGTGAGAGAGAATTTTTGGCATTTGAATGATTTTCTTATCAGCTTTTCATTAGCCGGACTATTTTTTTTTGTTGTTTTTTTTTCAAGAACATCAAGTTCCCCTCGGTGTCCTGAAAATGGCACCGAAACCGGTCACCCAAACCCCATTCCTGGAGTAACGCTGGTTTACGTTATTTCTGGCAGGAGCCATAATACAGCCCTTCTTAATTTTGGGAGCGGGCTGTTATTCAAACATGTGCCTGTGCAGCTTTGAAGGGCCTGGAGTGGCTCTGGGAGCCCTGGCACGGGGAGCTGTGCTGGCAGGCGGCAGCCGTGACCCTGTTCAAAGGTCCCTTCCCGGGGCCAGACCTGGCAGGAGGATCCGCCGCGGCCCTTCAGAGGCGGCAGGGCCGACGTGCAGGGCTTGGCTGCGGCTGCCGGGGAGAAAAAGTCATTTTGTGCGAAAGCACAGGCGGGGAAAAGGCTGAGGGATGGCTTTGGAGAGCGTGAAGTCCCTAAACCTGCCTTCCCAAACAAAGCCGTGCTCCTGAGGGCAGTAAAACAAAGAGGGAGACTCCCACGGCTTTCCACGGGCCAGTGAAGGGGGTCGAAGGACTGAGGAGCTGCCGAGAGCGCTGAAGCCGCTCCAGAGCTGTTTCAGGCTGGCCAGATCCACGCTCCGAAGGTCAGGAGGAGGCAGAGCATTCCACAAAGCCAAGATTGCAGAAGTATGAGCTCTGCCCCTCCAGCGCCGGCAAACCACAGACTCCAGCAGGCCTGTGCCCTCAGCCCGAGGGAGGGAGAAGTTCTGTCCCTCACTGACACGTTCCTCGGGTTTGCCTTGACTGCTCCAATTGTTCTGACAGCGGGAAGTTCTTGCTGGCGTCATCTTTCCACGGCAATATTGTTATTTTTTAACCTACTATAAAAAGAGAGCAGAAACAAGAGGCGCTGCTCCGTCCTCCAGAAATAAGATGTCGTGTTTGCCGTTGAGAGCAGTTACCAGGGTGCTCCTTCCTCTAGTGGGGCTGCAGTGGATCAAATCATCCTCCTTTGTCCCTGGTTTTTTGTGCCTCTATTTTTTTTAAATACTTTCTATTTAAATGCTTTTTTTTAAATGCTTTTTTTTAATGCTTTTTTTTTTGAAATGCTTTGCCTGCATTTCAAGCGCCTGTATTTTTCTAACAGTTAAAGGCTGCGTTTTGCACGCATAGCACATTCTATAAAACCTTTGGAAAAAAAAAAAAAGAAGAAAAAGGAATTGGCAGTGTGAATTCTCTCTCTCCAGTGGGGCTGGAAGGATTTTAAAGTCTCCTGGAGGAAAGAAAGGCCATGCCAGCTTTCTGCATACAAATCCTGCGCTGAGCAGTGGTGATCAAATAGCTGGTGTGTGTGTTTGATATGCACACACACACACAGGGAGCACCAGCCCTGGGAGAAATGAAAGGTTTATGAAGCAGAGCTTGTTCCTTATCTCACATCAGCTCATATTCCAGCAGAGTAAATATTCCAGTGCAGCAGCAGAGCTCTGAGAGCTGCAGGGTGTCGTGGGTTTGGTCCAGAGGTGCAGAGGGAGCGTTGGAAGGATGTGGGATCAATCTCCAGCTCTGCAATATTCCTCAGTGCATGGAATCTCCATGGACACGGTGGTGTCCCCTTGGAGATCCACCAGAATAAGAAGATGCTCGTTCCTTTAGTGGGAGATGCTTGGATAGGACCAGTTTGGGGAAAAACAAGTGGAAATGAATGGGAGTGTCACCAAAGAGGGTCCTGGCCCTTGAAAACTTCATGGAGTGGTGGAATCATGGAATGGTTTGGGTTGGAAGGGACCTTAAAGCTCATTAGTTCCACCCAGGGCCATGGGCAGGGATGCCACTCTCTAGATCAGGTTGCTCAGGGCCCCATCCAGCCTGGCCTGAGATTTATGGAACAGCCATTTAATGACTTCTGCAGATTTATTAATTTCAATTTCATAATATTTAAAATAAACCCAATAGAAAATAGATGAGAATTCTTCCATAGCTGGCAGGGTAGCACCAGCATTGTCCTTGTTTTTATATCATTTTCACAAGGCTGTTTTTCTACCCTGTTTCCACTTCATGGCTTTGCTTTCCCTGAAGAGAGTAAACAACCCTGTGCAGGAGAGTGATTTGAGTTCCATGTTAATAATTTGGGGCCTGAATAAGTGAGAAATGCTGTTTACCAAGGAAAAAAAAAATAGATAAATATAAAAAATCAGGAGATCTGTTTGGCTTTGCAAACAAAAGTAGCCCAAAAATAAACAGGCCTACCCAGCAGAAAGGAGACTGGGAGGGGAAGTGGATGCCAACTGAAGAGGCAGATGTAAAGAGCATTTCCTATTTGGTTTAGCAACTGCAGACTTTTGTCTCCAGTCTGAATGCATTTCCTCCAGTGATTCATCATAAATGTGCATTTATAAATAAACTCCACCTTGGCCTGGCACATCGATTGCAGGCTGGTTACTCAGGGAAATCCAAAAAAAAAAGAAAGCAGCCACGCTCCCCGTGTTTGAATGGCACCTGTGTGGCAATATAAATTTATGGAATTGTTTCCAGGCTCTTTATTTGATTTATGGTGAGGGATAGTGACTGTGAGAGATGGGACCTGTGGTTTCCTCATTTCATCTGGGTACCAATTCATTAAGGAGCTTATTTAAGCCGGCCCCGTGTCGTGCTGTCCACGGACAAACGCAGGGACTTGGCTTTGAAAGCTGCTCCCAAGCCTTGGGCTGGGATGGGGGAGGCTGAGCAGGAAGAGGGGGGTCTTTGGGGCTGGAGAAAGGTGGCATTTAGGGGCCTGGTGGTGTCTGGTGGCTTCCCCAGGGACATGACAGCACTGTCAGGCAGGTTGGGTGTGAGAGGTCAGACAAACCCACAGGCTTTATCCCTGTGAATTCCCTCTGAATTCCAGCCAGCCCAGGATGATTCCCAGAGCAGTGTCCAGGGCAGACCCCAGAGCTTGGCAGCTTGTAGCCAACCCTGGTTGGAAGTTATTTCTCCCTGCTCTGAGCTCTGCCCTTGAACCTGGTCCTGCAGCCTTTCCCACATGGGAGCTGCCATGGAATCGCCTGGAAAAGCTGTGTTTGAGGGGTTCAGCAGCCCCAGGGCTGTGCCCTGACTGGTTCAGGACCAGGTCCTTGCCAGCCCAGCCCAGCTGTGCCCACCAGAGACCCCTTGGACTTGGCTCCTTACCGTCTTCTCCCCCTTGGAGCTCGGCACAGCTCCTGCCCTGGAGCCCCTTCCCATCTCTGCTGCCTTCCCAGCCCCACACCACTGAATCATGGAATCATTTAGCTTGGAAAAGCCCTCCAAGATCATCATTAACCCAAGCACTGCCAAGGCCACCACTAAACCACGTCCCCCACTAAACCATCTGCACATCTTTTAAATCCCTCTGGGAATGGTGACTCCACCACTGCCCTGGGCACCCTGTTCCAGTGCCTGACCATCCTATCAGTGAAGAAATTTTTCCCAACCTGAATCTCCCCTGGCACAACTTGAGGCCTTTTCCTCCCATCCTATTGCTTGTTACCTGGGAGAAAGGACAATTCTGGGAGCCAGCCCAGCTCCCTGGTGCCAGTCCTGGAGGGCCACCAGCAACCCCAGAGTCTTCTTTCCCTTGCACCTGTAATAGCTGTAGTATTCCTATAGTCCTATAGGGACAAGCTTTGCAAACTGAGTGCTGGGGGGATAAATTTCACACAGTAGTTGTGGCTGAGCTGTCTTTGGGGAGACAGTTGCACAGAGAGCTTGTGGACACTCCATCCCTGGAAGTGTCTAACACCAGCTTGGACGGGGCTTGGAGCAACCTGGGCTAGTGGAAGGTGTCCCTGCCATGGCAGGGGGTGGGACTGGATGAGCTTTAAAGTCCCTTCCAACCCAAATGATTCTGTATTTGAATCTCTCTCCACTGGAATGGAGGAGGAGTTAAATAAGTGTAAATGCTTTTTAACAAGAGGTAGCTGACAGTAAATTTTCCAGCCTTTTTTTTAACAGATCCTGAGTGTGTTCAAAACTCCTGAACTTATTACTTGTGGAGCCCCAGCAAAACCTGCAAAGCAAAGAGCTGCTCTCTCTGCAGCCACTGCAAAGGTGCAGCACAGAGAAAACAAAGGCAAGGCAGTCCCAGACTCTGCACAGCACATGATTCCCTAATAAAAAATGTTTGGCCTCTTCTCAGGAATAACATGGCCATGCTTGTAGCTCCAAAAGAAGCCCTGAATGATATTAATACATTCATTAGAACAAGTTCAAAGAAAATCATCTTAATTAGCTTGCCTGGCTGAAACTGAGGTTCATTAATCTGAAGTAGATTAACCTGGTGGTAATGCCATTAAAGCTGGCTGGGATATTAATGAAATATATGCAGTTGCAGAGAGCCCAAATGTCCTCCTGCCAGTCCGGGCTGATAAAACTGATGGTGTTTCTTGTGCCTGGGGCTGTTTTAAGGGAGACCTGCCTCTTTTCCAGCCACCACCCGGGGCCTGTAGCTCAGCTTTAGGGACACACTGAAAAGGGGAGAGAGCATTCCATGGAGATACTCTGGAAAACAACTCACTTTAGCCTTTTGTGCACAAAAACTTGCTGGAGCAGAGCGTGCGCGTGCACGTCCGGAGCAGGCAGGGATTTGCCCGTGCAGGCTCTTTATAGGGCAAACTGTGGTGCAGGACTTCCAAAATCTGACCTGTTTTTCAGCTCTCTGTTGGTGCACAGCGTGCAGGAAGGATCTAAAAGCTTCCAGAAACCCAGCGAAGACCCAGAGGGCTTAAAATGGCCTTCTCCTTCTCCCCAGGCTCCAGTATTCTTAATCTCAACTCCTTTTAGTCTTTGACACATCATTAAAGTGACAGTTCAAGAACAGCTCCGAGATCAAAGGCCGGCGGAGCTTCTATCGTGTTGCAACGCTTTCGGCAGCTCTTTCTCCAGGCCTGTTCCTTAACTCCCTCCCTGCAGCCAGGAGGTGGAATCTCTCCTGTGGAAGGCTGACCACGTCCCTTCCCTGCCCCTTGGGCTTCCTGGGGCTCTGTCCCTCCACGGGGTCACCCCAGGTTTCACTGGGCCAAGGCACAGCCTGTACAAATATATACGACTCCAAAATGCAGACAGGGAGGATTTGCAGAATCAGCTCCGGTCTGGAGTGCTGGGAGAAGGCACGGGATGGACTGTGAGATGGGGAAGGGGGAGGCTGAGGTTCCTCTCCCATCTCTCCCCTTGCTCCATGGTGCTGCTGCAGGAGAACCTGCAGATCTCCTGGAGAGGCTCCCGGGTTTTGCCACGTGTGCTTCCACAAGTGCATGGGAAGGCTGGTCCCATGCTGGGACTTATCCAGTGTCCAGCACAGGGTAGTTGTAGTGCTGAGCAAAGGCAGCCCTGAAATTGCTCATTTTCCATTTGCACACCCCTCTCTGCCTGAGTGTTGAGTTAGTTTTGCAGCTCCACTGAGATATATTTGTAGAAAGCTTTTTGATCCAAAAAAAAGGAAGTATGTATGCACGTGGTGGGGTTCTTAGGACAACATCTAAGGACCTTCCTTCCTCTGCTGCATCATGGACATGAATTTTCAGATCACAGAATTCCTTGACTCAGAAGAGACCCACAAGGGCCATTGAGTCCAACTCCAGTGCTGAGAACTGAGCTCTGCTGACCTCACTGCCTCTCCCTAAAGCTGAATGTTCAGTGACTAAGTGTCTTTGCCTGGTTGCCCCGTGAAAGGCTGGGTTGGCCCACAGCTTATTTACAAGGTACCATGGTGTGATGCATCATAAAGACACTTTTGAAGAATTTCTGTTATTAAAAACTGCCCGTGGAAAGAATTAGGTCAGGTGTTTACAAGTCAAAGCTTTGGGGATAATTAGGTGGAAGGCAGCAACTGTAGAAAAGAGGGTTATTTTCCAGCCCTCCAAGAAGTGTGGAGTAATGCCTGTGTGAGCAGGAACCTCTCAGCAGCCAGTTTCCCACCTCCTTCGTGCAGGATCTGTTACAGCCATGGCTTTGGGGATGGGGAAGAAAGCAGGGCTTAGAAAAGCCTCCAAAAATACAGAACCCCCTGAGCAAGCCTGCTGGTGTTGGGGTGTTCTATAAACAGCTGCTGAAGTCCTCTTAAGGGGGCTGCCTGTAAATACAAGCCGTAGCTGCTACTGCTGCACAGCCAGGCTGAATTCTATACCACCTTTGAGGGAAGAAAGTTGTTTTCTTTCTTTTTTTTTTTAATTAAAAAAAATTAAAAAAAAAAAGAGGCCACTTGTTCCTGGTGGCAGAGTGTGTGTGTGTGGACAGGAGGGACGGGGCAGGGCGCTGGCTGTTTGTGCACTTCAAGCAGAGCGACCTCCTTGAACCTCGCCGTGCACAATGATGCTTTCCATGGAAAGTCTGGCTGTATTACCTTTGGCAAGGGCTGAGGGAATATTTTTGGAAGCTTTAAAATCCTCTGTGGAACATGCCTCGTTTTTTTTGTTCATATACAGTATCTTTATATTTGTTCAGTAAAAAAAAAAAAAAGCTTTCTGTTTTGCTGCCTGACCTCGACACTCCAGCTCTTCTCCAGCAGAGCCCAGGGTGTCAGGAAGGCTGGGACAAGGGAAAGATCAGGCCTAAAACATCAGCCTCTGCCATATTGGACTGGTTAAAGCTCAGTTGCCCCCTTCTCCTAAAAGTTTGTTTTAAGTGGTAAGAATATAACCTGTTCAAAGTGAGCCCTCCAAGGGCCTGGTTCCCATTTGCATTTAAGCCTTTCTGTGGAGCTGGAGCTGGGTAAAGGGGCCCTCGGTCCTAAATGGGAATCAGACTCCACAGCTGCACTTTCCAGTGTCCCTCCTTTCTGCCAGCAAAGCCGGGAAACGGCTCTGGAATGGGAAAGGGACAATTGAACAAAAAACCCTGGAAATCAAGGTTTGCAGGGCTGGGTGGTGCGTGTGGTGTCACCTGTGGATACTGTCCAGGCTGGGATCTCACTCTGGATCCCCTTGCAGAGGGGCTGGGGTGTAAAAACCAGGAGGTGTCACACCCAGTTTTAGCTTTAGGATTGCATTTGGTAGCTGGAAGGATCAGGGTATGGGATGTGGGAAGGTGAGTGAGTATTGGAGCATCCAAAGAACAGCTTTTATAACTTTTAATTTTATTAGACTTGGGCAAAAAATGTGATTTGCTGGCTCTTCCTCTCTTGGTTCAGCTATTGTGGCTAAACCAGAGAGGAGCCAGGAGGAGGAGGTACCCTGGTTCCACCAGCCTGAGCATCCCAAGGCAGGTGGGAACAGAGCAGGACAGGAGAGGAGGCCACACTCCGGCAGGCTCCGCACCCGGGACGGTTTTCCGTGTGTTTTGATGACAGCAGATGCAGACAGGACTTCTAGCAGCTGCTTTAGAACCAGCCATTCTTTCATGCTTTAAGTCTATTTGGCAGTGCCTTGGGAAGCACGGGAAGCATTTGTGTCCCGAGATACAGAAGGCAGAGCGGGCCGGGAGCGCGGCTGAGTCACCGGCGGGGCAGACGCGGAGCCCGCCGCTCCCGCTGCCGGGCTGGCTGCTGCGTGTGCCTGCACGCTCCCCCTGTCCCCAGGGCTGGGAACTGGGCAGAACACACCCTGTGGGACAGCCACCAACCCTCCTGCCTGCTGAGCCTGCCATCCATGTGCTTCCCAGCCACCCTCCTGGCTCGGAGGGGCTGGAGCCGGGGCTGGAGCCGGGGCTGCCTCTCCCTGCGCCACAGCTCCCGGGGCCGCTCTGGGTTGTCCAGATGAGACCTTGTCCTCGTGCTCAGAGTTTACAACCTGGGGATGGGCGAGTCTGGTCTTGGCTGTGGTTGGTAACCATAGGAGTGAAGGCGACTGGGAGTCTCCTCTGTGATCCCCAGGGCTGCTCCTGGCCCTGGGCAGTGGTGGCACGAGCTGGGCTGGGGTGGGTGGTCTCTGGTGTGCAGGTGATGTGGCTCTGCTGTTTTCCTCAGGGCAGCATCACTAAGTGGGCTAAAAGACACCTTGGAAATTCACAGAATCACTGAATCACAGAATATTCTGAGCTGGAAGGGACCCCCAAGGTTCTCCTCAGCCCTGCACAGGCCCATCCACACCCTGTGCCCCAGAGGATCATCCAAACCCTCCTGGAGCTCTGGCAGCCTTGGGGCTGTGCCCACTGCCCTGGG
>JAWWLV010000018.1:2028132-2053418 GCA_035041135.1 Platyrinchus mystaceus | reverse complement strand
CTTGCAGGGATGGGGCAGCCACAGCTTCTCTGGGTAATGTCAGCTGATGGTGTTGCTCTGGTGGACTGTTTCAGATCAGTTCATACTTCCACAGAAACTCCCAGTTGGATGCAGTTACAGGCACAGCTCTTCCTCACACCCAATTGGCTCAGCCTAAGGAATTCTCCAAATAGTTTAATTTCTACACTCTTCAGTAAGAGCTACACCCTGCAGGGCCTCTGGAGCCCCCATTCCAGAGCCACCCAGGGGTGGTGGGACGGGGCCAGGGCTTTGATGGGCTGATGAACACCCAGACCTTGGGATTGATGCCTCTCTGAGCGACTTCCAGCAATCAGCACCACCGGAACCCGAGCGTTCGCTCACAGAGGAAGAGGCTGCTCAGTTCTTGGCCCGTGTCAGGCAGCACTGGAGCATCCTTGATGCCTCTATAAATAAGGAATCATTATTTCAGGGACCCTTTGCATTAGCAGTTCCCATGGCAATGAGTGATTTGGTCTCTGCTGGGGCCAGATTGATTAGTGTCCAACGTTCATCCAAACAACTTTCCATCCTGGTGCAGTTCCTTAAAGACTCAGCAGATGGTCTAAAGTAAATTCTCCTCAGAGCTGGGCGTGCTGGCAAGGTGCCATTTGCTAATATTGGTGCTGGATATGGAATGACTACTGAATTTCTCTGTTGAAAAACAAGAAAATGTTTGTTAATTGTCTGTACCAAGCCTGTCTAATTAGCGGCACATGGATCCACCCTCGTGTGCAGGGAGGAACGTCAGTGAATCCATTCCTCCACGATTTCCCAAAGTATCCTAAGTGCATGTCAAAGCTGTAATCACAGGCTGTAATGGCTTCCTAGTTGGAGGCTGCTCCGTAGCCCATGAAAATATGCTGTGTGGAAATAAACCATTTGTGCATCAGGCTGAATTAAAACCAAATGCTCCAACTTCTAATTAAAATTTTTCTTCAAGTCGGGGAAAGGAAAAGCTTAATTACCACCAAAACACTCCCTTTTCCTTGCCTTCTTTCTTTCACTCTTGTTGTTTTGTCGGGTTGTTGTTCATAATTTAGCTGAGTCCAATGGTTTTGGGGACATCATTCCTGCCCAGGCAGTCCCTCAAAGCCAGGTTGGCTTTCCAGGCTACCTGCCCATGTGGTCCTCGTTGGCTCTGCTTTCAAAGTTTACTGCAAACACATGGATCTCTGCCTACACATTCCAGATGCTCAGTAAGCTTTAGGAAAATGGGAAAGGGAAGAAAAAAAACAAAACAGGGAGAAATGTGTGTGTTTGTGGGGTGGAGGGGAATAAACAGAGTTAAAGAGAGATCCCAGTGCTGGCAGGGAGATGCTCACTTCCATCAGCTGGGTTTGTTGTCCCTCCCCATCTTGCACCCTGTATAATAGAGGGCTTTTTTTGAACTTTAACATTTGGACTCCTTAACAAACCCTCCTTTAGTGTGGTTTGGGAAGGACAAAAGAAGACTTTTGTTGATTTGGCATAAATTATACAGTGGGTATTTTTGGCAGAAACGTCGGAGTTTGATGCTTTTTTGTTGGTTTGGCAAAATATACCTTGAAATCACAAAAATATGCTTCTAATTACAGAATGTATGTTGCAGTGATGTGGGACAGTGAAGTAAGGAACCTTTCAGTATTTATATTAACTGAATCAAAAAATTAACCTCTTCCTGTTGAATGTTTACAGCTGGAACCCAGTCAAGGAATCTGGGGCTGGAGCAAGTAATGCCTAATACGTTTCTGCCTCAACAGCAAAGATAAGTAATTCATTATTCAGATTTTAAGCATTCAGCAGGCCAGTCCCTGCAATTAGGGCTTAGACTTGCTGGAGAGGAGAACTGGCAGGTACCCTGGGCCCCAAATTTCAGCTGTGTGGGGATGTTTTATGAAACCCGACATGCACTGAAATCTTGCAGGGAAATAAAAGGGCAAAACATGCAATGAAAACAAGTTTTTTTTTGTTCAGGACGAAACCTCCTCTTGCCGCATTTGTCACTGGAGTATTTTGGCTCCTGCTGGAGTTTGACAGGCAAAAGCAAAGCTGTTTGCACTGCCCAGGTAGAGCAGAAAGCAAACACACACACACACAGGTCAAAGATCTCGGTGCCCGCTGTCCTTCAGCAATAAAAAGTGGGGAAAAAGTGTTTTGCCAGCCTGGAAAGGACGCGGTTCTCCCTCCGAGCGGGATCTCCATCCCACCCCATCCCCTGCCGTGCCCTTCCAGGGCAGGGTGACAAAGTGCTGACTCTGCCTCTCCGCCCCTGATAAGATCGTTCCATGAGGAGTCAATGACCCTCATTAACAGCCTCTGTAATGTTTTGCCTGAAGAGCTTCCTGTGCTCTCCCAACACGCCTGTCTTGTTCAGAGATGCTCTTTCTGGAATTACCATCAAATTGCAGCCCCGGTGTAATTGCTCCGAAGGGTTGTAAATCCAACTTAACCCTTCTCTCCGAGCAGCTTATGGAATGTGAGCACTGCGAAGCATTTCCAAGGCTTTGGAGCTGAGTGCTCTCTTTATACAGCAAGAAAGACTTTTCTGGGAGTTGTGTTTTGTGTTTTGTTTTGTTTTTTTTAATGGATATATATTTCTCCTGAAGGGCTTTTTATTAAGCCAGGCAGAAAGCACCGAGTGCAGGAACAACTCACTAATTTAGTGCACCCCAGACAGCTCTGAAGGAGATTGCAAAGGTTTACTTGACAAAACAGGCACCAAACATGTCAACATTTGGGAATGTTACAGAGAGGCTATTATGGTTCCAGGCCCTTCCAGCACCAGCAGTAGGAAACTACCTCGCCCTGCAGCATTTGGGCAGCAAAAAGCAAAAACAATGAGTGTGAAACCCACTCTGGCTCTACATGTGCAGCCTCAACTCGAGCAAATCCTATCAGCTCTCACGTCATAAAATATAGAAAGGAATAAATGCTTCCCCCTTCCCCTTTCTTTAGGAATGGTTATGCAATTCCTGTGGTAAAGTCTGCTTGGCTGTGCTGGTTGCTAAGATAATATGATCATGTTTTGAACAAGGGGGGGAAGCAGCCTTTTTATTGCTGTATATAATGGCTTTTCCTGTTTCTTCCCCATTATAGTTATGCATTTTCTTTTCTTTTTATTTTTTTTTCCCACGTTTCTCAGCCCTTCTGAGAGACATCAAGGGAAGACTCGGCTTTCTGAGGTACCTGATGGCAGTAAGAGTAGGGTCTGGGGAAAATCAGTAGATTTGCAGGTAAATTATTGCCACTCTGGAAAATCTGTCCCCTCAGAACTCTGGAGAATTGGTGGCAATGGTCATTTTTCTGTTGTTGTTGTCCTTAAAATGAAAGGAATACCACAAGGAGCTCTGTGGGTCAAAAATGCCTGTTTAGCCCTGGTGATGGTGCAGTTAGAGAGAGATTGGATTGTCCCAAAAACACCAGTTCCCCATTCCCAAACAGGTTGTTGTGTGATGTTGGGCAGGGGGTGGCGTCTCTCTGGGCCTCCCTTCCCTCCCTACAATAAATATGGAGATAAAGGAATTACAGGATACTGAAAGGACTCGGTGAGCTGGTGTTTTAACGTGCTGGATATGGGGCAGGGACTATTTATTCCTAATAATGATCCATCACCCTTTTAAAGTCTAAGTTCCTTTATGACTCTTCCTGTATATTCCTAATTTTTGCTCAGATTAATATGAGCAACAGTCTTGCAGGGAAGGCAAAGGGATGAAATGGAGAATGTGGATCAGAGGTTTTGGAGGAGATCTTTGCTCAGGTACCATCCACACCAAGAACAGGTTGGCCTGCACTCCCTGTTCCAGGTTTTGGATATAATTCCCATGTGTGAGGGATGGATGGTGACTCTCAGAGCCCCCTGGACAGGAGAGGGCCCTCAGCTTTCCACTGATTTCTCCACTTGGGATGATTTCTCACAGAGAGATCTGAAAATAAAAAAATAAAAAAAAAAGTGATACATTTCTCATTCTTTGAAGGAAGATCTTTAACTTCCTTGGATAAAATAATGTGTAAAAACAATGTTCGGGAAAACTTCCAGGGGGCTCCTTTGGGCTTCACAAAGGAACCCTCCTCATCTGAATCCTGATGGGGAGATAAGATAATTCTCCAGCACTGTTTAGTTATCAGTGGTATAAACAGCCATCCTCTCTTCATCTCCTGAGAATGCAGGGCTATTTGGGAAAGAGGGGTAGGAACCATCAGAGTCTGGAATGAACTGCACATTCAGACCATGGCCTGTGTCCCCATCCCTGCCTGTCAGGAGGGCCTGAGGGTGGCTATTCGTGTCTTCAGGGCCATTTGCTGAGGTCTGTAGATGATTTCAGTGTTTTAAAGTAACCCAAACTTTAGTTATATGAGCAGTCACGGCCATGAGATCTTTTCCTGGTGTCTCTCAGCTCCCCAGAAGGTTGGGAGTGCTGGGGATAGAGCTGGGAGGTCTCTAACACGCCGGGATGGGGGAGAAGGAGCACTTAATGGGCAGGAAGAGCCTTAGGGGACACAGATCCCAGTGTGCTGTGCTGGCAGGGAGCATGGCATGGATAACAGGAGGAGCAGGGATGGGGCTGTGGCTTCTCCCCCACGGCATTTGGCTCTTCTGACCCGTGCAGAGCGTTGGAGGGGAGGGAGCACCGCTGGAGTTTGCTCTCCTGGAGCACCCAGCCTGGGAGGAATCACTCAGCTCCTTTGTTTGCATCACTTTTGGGAAGAGGATTTAAAGGGAAGAAGGCCTGGCTCTGGGAGCAGTGACAGCTACGTGTCCCACCCAGCACCCAGAACTTTTATTAACAAATTTGCAGATCCCTCACAGAGAGCTCAGAGACTTCATCCTCCTTTCGCTTTACCCTTGCCGTTTCTCTCGTTGCTCTGCCACCAACCCCTGTGACAGCAGAGATCCCTTCCCTGCGATTTATGTGCAGGGAAGGACGTGGAGCAGTGACCAACAGAGCTGTGAGTGAGCAGGGCAGTGGTGAAATGAGCCAGGGGACTGTTTGGCCGGTGTGTGTCTGTTATTTTTTGTTTGTTTGTGTGTCCAGCAGAGCCCTCCGTTATCTTCCGCCCGTTCCGACGCCATGCTCTTCCTGTTTAAAATTCCCACTTAGCATTTTCCCTTTGGGTTTTTGTTCTGTTATTTTATTTTTTTTTTCCTTTTTTTTGCTTCCCCAATTGTTCTAGTTTTATATTCCCAGCACCAATTACCAAATGGTGTCTAATGAAAGCATTTGAGGACACGTTCCTTCGATGCCTCTGCCTCCTCCTGACGTGTTCCCTGGGCAATCCTTGGTTCTCCTCTCATGTTTGCAAGACCAGCCCAATATTTCTCAGTCTCATTAACTGAATTTTACCTGGTGGTCCCTCTTTGCAAAGGGAGTTCATAATGCAAATACCCTGAGAGCAAATTGGGGTCACAAATGATATCTGATGAGCACATAATAACAGGAGCAGAGGTTCTATGAGGAGCAGCTGAGGGAGCTGGGGGGGCTCAGCCTAGAGAAAAGAGGCTCAGGGGGGACCTTCTGTGAAGATGTTTCCTTTGTCCCTCTCTGCCTGGGAAGATGAGTTTTCCACCCAGACACCCCTCACTGTGCAAACTGCAGCTCCCGAGTCAGGAGTTGGGTTTTTAGTGGCACATCGTGCAGATCGTTTTGGCAACGGCTCTGAGCAAACACACCAGAAAAAAGCACTTTTTGGGTGAGCAGTGAAGAAGCAAACAACCTGAACTCGCTGTAAGGAACTTTTTTGGAAGTCCTGAAGAACGTTTTCACAGCAGGGGCTATTTTAAAATACATTCTGGGGATGCAGAACTTGGAGAAACCAAAAAAAATACCCAACATAAACCAAACCCAACCCCCTCGACAACAGCAGAAATCAGAGGCTACTTGTGCTTGTTCCCATGACTTAATGCCAAGGAGTACCAGCCCAAAGGAACCACGATCCCCTCACCCAGACAGTCCCAGGTTTTGCAGGTTCCCTCCAAGTCTCCTGTTCCAGCACAGTCCCTGATTTGTGGCCTTCAGCTTTTTATAGTTTTGCTTATCCCAGCATTTAAGGTATTTTCAAACTTTCATACACTTTCATTTGTTACCTTTGGAATGAGATGCTGGGTTTAGCACATAAAAAGGGTGTTTTCCTTGGAGATGGGAGGAACAGTTCGGTGAGGAGGAACTTGTGACCGTGGCGACCTGCCATCCCCCAGGTAGAGCAGAGCACAGCAATTCCCATGGCACAGCAATCCCACCAAAGGGCTCACATGGACAGGGGACACCTGGGATCCTCAACAGAGCCAAACCCTTCGCTGCTGGAAAGCCCAGCTTTCCTCCTCTGTGCCATCCCAGTCCACCTAAGACAGTGTGCTGCTTTGAAGAAGAGTCAATCTGCTGAAGAAGAGTCAATCTGCTACTTTGGAACAACAGAACTGTTTCAGAGGGATAAATCCCAAGTGAATTTGGGAGCACCATTTTACCCCCTCTGCCATGGAGTGTCATTTGCTTCAGTGCCACTTTTTTGCTGAGAGACCCAACAGAAAGTGCAGCAGTGAGAAGATCATTCCCTGCAGGGAGAGAGTCCAAACCTGGCAAAGCCCAAAGCTCATTGCACAGTTCTGTGCTCC
Source organism: Platyrinchus mystaceus (assembly GCA_035041135.1). NCBI lineage: Eukaryota > Metazoa > Chordata > Aves > Passeriformes > Tyrannidae > Platyrinchus > Platyrinchus mystaceus. Next base: position 2,046,811 of record JAWWLV010000018.1, on the reverse strand, counting down.
TGTGGATTCATCCCACACTCATTTAGGCATTTCACTGCATGGGATGCCTGAAGTAGAACTTGACTCCCTCTGTACTGGAGGAATGCAGGTGAACACCTCCAGGGATTAATTAAGACCTTAGGGAGTAATTAAGGTCTTGGGCAGTGCCCACTGGAGATGCACAGAGCTCCCCAGGTACTGTGGAGGGAGCCTGAGGTGACCAGGCTCAGGGGATTGGGAAATGTCTGGGTGGGGTGAGTTGTCTTGGCTTGGGACTCCCTGAATGTCCTTCCTGAGTTCTGCATCACCACAGAAAAGAAAATACAAGTTCTTGGTGTCTCTCCCACTTTTTAGGTTACTGTGTAGTTCTCATTTTCAAGTGCATCACAGCAAACAAATATTCAAATAAATCACTGACTAACCAAGACAAGGTCCCTTCCAGCCCCTGCTGTTCTGTGATTCTAAGACCTTCTGGAGAGTTTGTGGAAGATCAGCCCGTGGGTACCCAAGGATTTTGGGGGAGAATTTGGATGAAGATCTTGACAATGAGCACAGAGCAAGGACCCACTGCTACCTCTGATGGGACTTGTTCAGTCCCAGTGACAAGGTTTTGAGGACAGAACTGGGAGCAGTTCAGCCCTGCTGGTATTAGTGAAAGTCTTACCACAGATGAGAGGTAATGCTTGGTCTTTAAAAACAATTTTTACTGTCTCCCAAACAGTACCAGGGACTGTATCTTTTATCCATCCCGTTCTGGATCCCTTTGGCAAGTGTGAAAATAGGAAATGTTACACACGGATGGAGTTCCACACACTTTGTTCCATCTATCTCAGAATGTTCCCTGGTGCTTATGGTATCATTTTGGATGAAAAGTTCTCCTTGACATTTAATTACTATCAGAATTAGTCATTAGTACTGTTGTCATCACGAGGAGTTTGGCCACTGATGTAGCAGGAGAGCAGATCCTGGAGCCAGAGTTAGGTCAGCACTTCCCATGTGTTTGTAGGATGGTGGTTGTGTTTGAGATGTAACATGGGAAAATTATGGTGTGGGAGCAGCTTGAACTCAGGGAATTTTTCAATCCTCAAACTTCTTTCAGAGAACTTCTTGAGCTTATGGGAGTGTCCAAGAGCCCATCTTCACTGAAGGACAGGATGCTGGACACAGGATCCAGTCTGCATGTTTGCTGAGCTATTAGACTGGGAATTTGTTGCCCAGCTCTTGGTTGGGAAACACGAAATCCGGAAAGAGCCCTCACCTTCAAAGGAATGCTGAAAAAGCCATTTTTTCCCCAGATGTTCCACATTCCCACAAGTGCTCGCTCACATGTGATTTGTCCCTTATGAATGTAGGTGTTATCATATTGATAACCCACAGAGGAGGTCTCAGCCCCCATCTGTGCCCATCTGTGCTGGGCCCTGCAGAGCCTCTTTCCTTGCTGGTGGCTCTTGCTGAGCCCTGAAGCTCTGCCCATACAACCACCCTTCTTCCACACCGGCCAGATCCTCCTGCAGCCCTTCCAGGGCTCAGTGGGAGATCTGCCCCACACCAGGGCAAGCATCCAGCATGTCCCTTTGGGAATCTGGTGCTCCTGCCTCCCTCCCCATCTCTTTCCGCTGCCCCAGGCACTGCCTTTCCCAACAGAGATACCAGAGATTGGATGGATTATCTGCTGGCTGTTTCCAGACTGCTGTTTGTTTGGAGAAATCATATTGGAGATAAGATGGTAAAATACAGATAATTAGGTTTCCTTGATACGAGTGTAATTGTGAATTGAGATTTAAATAGCCTGCTTTGAATTCTGCCTCACGCGCCTCCGCCGGGCTTTGCTTCGGGTCTGTGCTGAAGGAGAGTCCTGCATTGTTGACATTTGCTCTACAAAAACATTTCCAGCTCTTCTTAGGGCTTTTTTTTTTTTTTTCTTCAGAGAAGGGAACCAGTTCAACCACTTCCCCACGAACACTTCGTTCTTTACACAGCCCAGAGCAGCCTGCAGTGCTGGGCTGGCTGCGAGTCATTCCTCTGCCTTGCTCCCATTAACACCTCTTTGGCTCACACCGGGGAAATTTGGGAAGTTTCATCTCGAACAGAGGGCAAATTGAACCTGGAGGAGACCCTCCTTAACAATGTGCAAAGCCCTTACACAGCGACCTAAAAGAAAATAGCAAAGCTTTCCAAACCTGAGGGCCCTGCTGTCAATTATGGCAGCCGTGAAATGTAATAAACTTTTTAAGCAGCCCCGATTGATGTGGGATTGTGTTTACTCTGCTGCTCCAGCAATAAACGCTCTGTCACGCCAGCCCCTCCATCCCGTGGCCCGGGATAACTGGGAATGTGGAGCCTGTGAGCTCAGGGAGGTGCTGGCAATTCAGGACCTGCTCCTTTCCTGTCCAAACTGAGCCGTGTGTCGTCAGCCCGAGACACAGTCTGGGGGAAATGAATAAGCAACTGAAAAGGGAGTTCAAAGCAGCAAAGTCTGGGTGATCAACCAGTAGCAATTATCCCAATCTGCCGGAAACCCAGCTGTCTCGGGCTAATTTGAGCTTTCTGAAGATATTAGTCTGCTGGTTTGAATCATATTTCTGAAACTGGGGGAGAGGCAGATGAATCATGCACTGGTTTGGATTGGAAGGGACCTCACAGCTCATCTCATCCCATCCCCTGCAATGAGCAGGGACACCTTCCACTAGGCCTGGTTGCTCCAAGCCCTGTCCAGCCTGGGCTACTGGAATACTGGAATCTGGTGGAATGCTGAGAACTGGGTAACCTTGTAACCCAGGGCAAATCCCCACTGCAGCCTCCAACAGTCTCAGCTCGTTTTTGTTCTGGCCTGACCTTCATCCTCAGGAGCTGGAGACTGGAGCAAAGGACTCGCCATCCTTGGTGTCTGTGCAGGGTTTGTGTCAGCACAGATCTCTGGGGCTGCCCACAGTCTCTGAGCACCCCAGAGCCGATGCTGATGGTCAGGAAACATTGCTTAGAAGGGCACTGGGTCAGGGAAGTTTTTTTGCAGGGGAAGACATCACCCCATGTTCTGTTTTTCACCTCCTTTTCAGGCTGTCCCGCTGATTAGGGAGAGATTCCTTGGAGAAGAGGCAGAGCAGCTCTTACAGACTCTGGCTGGCTGTAAAGGCAGAAGCTTTCTTTCCATTGTCATTAAAAAATTCTCTGTGTGTGTGTGTGTGTGTGTGTGTGTGGAAAACACCGTGTGAGGCTGCCGGGCTGCCCCTGGAGCTTTGAAATCCGAGTGGGCTCCTCCAGGCTATGTTTACGCTACAGCATAATTTGTGTGTGTGAAAGAGCCTCTACTTCTGTTTCAGCAACATTACAAGGATGGAAGTAATACCCTGTGACAGCCTCTCCCCCCGCTCACAGACACGTTTCTGGGGTGTTTGTTCAAGAGAGAGTCCTGGCTGAGCATCACGGGACAAGCGTGTCCTGAAGGGATGGGGAAACCACCCCAAAAAGCAGCTCCTGCCCCAAACTCACACTCAGACCCCCTTCTGTGGGCATTGCCCTGCCAGAACCTTAAGTTGGTGAAGGCTTTAGATCCTTTCCTGCTTCTTCCTCTCCAAAAAGTGTCATCGTGTCACTCGGCCGCTCAAACGTGGCTCACCCCACACCATCGGGGCCACTGGGGGGTCTCGGGGCAGGAATGTGGCCGGAATTCTTGGCACCTGCCTGCTTCCCTGAAATGTCTTCATAGGGGGAAGATAGTTGCCTTGATAAAAAAGACCTTATTATCTCCTGCAGAGCTTTATAGTGCTGTAAAGCAATTTCTGTGCTTTCCAAACTGATGCGTCCGTTGTGAAATGGAGGTTCCGTAATCGTGGAGGAGAGACCTGAAAACTCAGGTAGAACCGTCCTGACGCCACCAACGATTTTGCTAATGGTCAGTTGTGCAAGCAAGAGAGAGGCCAAATTACAGCTGACTCCAAATCAGAGCCATCTGAAAATCCCTGCCTCCCCCACCTCCCTGAAAGAGCGTCGTTAAGTGGGTGTTTAAATGGGTTTAATTGGAATTATTTGAACTCGCTTGAAAAAAAATAACCGTGTGAGAGCTCCAGATCTCGCTGAAATTATATCCCTAAGAGAGGGAAAGAACAGAAATTCCATGAATGCCATTAAAGGTTTGGGAACTATCTGATGAGGGGAAGGGATTTGGGCACCACAGCGTAAAACCCGAGGATGGGCGGACAGCTCGGAATCCTTTCCCGTTTGGGATCAGACATGGAAGTCAGTTCACGTTCAGCAGCGACCTCCCTTTGCAGTAATGGGTTTGAGGGCTTCCAAGTGTCCTGCTCTATCGACTGGAGTCTTTAACGAGCTTTAAATCACCCAAGGGGTTTGTGGGTCAGGTGCTTTGGGTGCAGGAATTGTTCACAGACCGGGCTCCCAAAGCTGCTCCCGAAGCCACGGGAATGGGACGCCGGAGCCTCCGGCTGCCAAGCGCCCGTGTGCCCTTGCCTTGCCCTACTTATCTGAAGAGCCTGTCAGCATGTTCTATAACTAGTGGAAACCACTTTAGAGCTGGAGCCAGACACCGAGGTGCCGGGGTCCACATTTCATTTCTGTGCCTGGGAAAGTTGGGAAGCAGATACAGCCAGATCCTTCTCCCAGCAACATTTTCCTGCCTATCTCATTCTCAGCCCTGAGCTGGCACGTCTGGAGATTGACACAGGCCCTGCTGTTTGTAGATATTAAGGTTGGGTTGGGTTTTTTTTTTCTAGGAAAGAGAAAAATGTGGCCATCAAATTTGCCTCACAAAATTAAGCTGTTGTAGTTTTTAGTGCAATCTGAGAATTGTAATTGTATGTTCGCAGAGAATTGAATCTCTGCTGTGGGAAGTGTGTCCCAGCTCACTCTAAAACCCCAAATCCAGCTAAACTTCAGTTGCAGGGTGTTTGAAATACATCCCATTAACAGACTTACTCGGCTGTAATGACATCCAGGAAGCATATTGGCAAGTTGTTCTAAACTGGTTCCTTTCTGACGGTGTAATTAAACCAGTTGTTCATTAAGTGCCACTAACGAAGCTTGGTTTCATTGGGATTTGTAGTCTCTGTCCCTATAACAATCCTATCTGGCTGATTTCCCATGGTTTGCCCATCTCAGTCCCTGCTGCTCCCATGAGACAGGCAGTGGAAGGTGCTGGTCACTCCCACCTGCTCCTGCTCACAGTTTGGGGGAACAGATCCCGCTCTTGTCCCACACCACAGGGCAGCTGCTGTGAAATTTGGGGTCTCGAGGTCTCTGTTCCTCTCAGTGTTGGGAACTGGGCTCAGCAGGTGAGCAAGGAAGGACCAAGAGCCTTGCAAATGGTGCAGGGTGTTGGTTTCTTCAGCAGGAGAGGGGAAAGCTTGTTCATTCCTGGACCTTCCCAGTTACGCTGCGGGAGCTGTGGGAAGAGCTTTCCCCTCTCCCTCTGTGCCAACCTGAGGGCCTGGCACTGCCACCCTCCTCCTGCTGGGAGCAGCCAGGTGGAGGTGCCAGTTTTCTGGCAGGACACATTCCCAGATGGAGCTGATGCCTCTCCATCCCTGGATCCCCCATTCCCATGGAAGCCGAGGGCAGCTCATCATTGACAGCCCAACAACTCAACCTCAGGCTCTGCCCCACAGGTTCTGCTGCCACTTGAAGCGACAAGACGTAGGTAAAGGGTCAGAAATGTGGCAGCATTAACATCCCAACTGCTCCCTCTGGATCTGTCCATAGGATAACCCATCCTTAGGTCTTACTCCTTGGACACTGATGCTCAGCTTCTTCCTCCATTTCCTTAAAGTTGTTCTTTCATCTCAAATCAAATTATTTTCACTTTGTTTTTCCAAGTGTGACGAAGAGCAGCAGCACTTCCCTGCCTTGGGAAGGTGCAGCAGGAATTCAGAGGTACACAGTAACAAAAGCCCACTGGGAATGTTGTGAGCAAGTGATCCTACACACAAAGATCTCACCTGAAGATGGAACAAAAGAGCTTTGAGTCCTGAGTGCTTTGTAATGTTGGCATTTGGACTTCCTTTGTCAGGCAAAGCTGTATTATTTTAAGGGAAGGAGAATGTTTTCCTAGGGACAGGTTCTGCTCCTTAAGAAACACTTCAGATATTATTACTTTACACAGATTCTTGGTTGGGGAAAAACAGAGTTTAAAACCAGCCAGAACTGTTAAAATTTATGATATCAAAATATATTCTGTCCAAATATTTATACCATAAACCAGGATCATTAACTGTCCCCTCATCCTGCTCCTGGGAAAGGAGGGAGAGGAATCTGAGATGTCTGATGTGTAAATTCCTTCATTTATCTCTGGTTTATTGCCTGGCATAGCAACCAAAAGTGGCTTCAGAGTTTGAATGGATATAGATCTGAAGGAATTCCTGTTGTTGAGCTGTACTTCTGTGGGCTGAAGGGGTGTTTTCCAAGTGACATGTTTCCAGAGGCACCTACACAACATACCTCACATCCCAACCCACGTGCCAGCACACGTTATTAGCCTGCAATCACTCTCCAGGAGTTGAGCAAGCAGATTCTGCTCCCAAAGAGTTGTGTGGCAGCACTAAGAGACTTTCTGGAGCTTTTGTGTGTGAAAATGCCAGGCTGGAATATGGATGTGCTGAGACCATGATGCTCCCTCTCCATGGCTCTGCTGTGCCTTTGAGGCAAAGCTGGTGCAAAGCTGGGTACAGATCCTCGGGACAGCACACCTGTGGAATCTCTTCTCCCCCTTTTTTGCCCTAAGTCATTTAATCAGAAGGTCCTAGGGATGTGTCCATTATTTTAGAAGCCCCCCCAGTGTGATGCCTGTCTGTCCAACGTGGATGGAGTTGCACTGATGGAGGGACAGGTACCCTGAGCTCTGCATCCTCCACTCTCCATCCTGCACCCTCCCCGTGGGCTGCAACAGAGGGAACACTGATCTTGAATTCCCACCCCTCTCCCCACCAGCACTGAATTTTCTGCCACCAGATCACTCCAGGGAAAGCAAACAGTGCCACAGCCCTTCATAAAAATTAATTGTCCTGCTTCCTGGAATTATTACTTTCTGTCTTATCACTTATCTATTAATTACTTCTGGATGGAAAGCAGCAGATAGACAGGAGTGCATTACACACATGATTTAAGGCACAGGGTTACAGTGTCACCTTCTTTTATTATTTCCCAGGAGTTTGGGTCTAACGTAGGGATTGTTAATATTTGCGTTCGTTTGCAATGCCTGGGAAAAAAAGGCATCTCGGAGTTTATTTGTCTTGGCAGAGGCAGCCTGTGCATACAATGCATCTTTAGTTTTTGTAGCAAGTTGAAAAACAGCCTGGAAAGGGTGATGTTGAGTCCATGGTGAAGTTCTTCCCAGGGTAAGAGCCCCCAGCAGGGAGTGGGTGTTGCACTGGACCCCTTTTCCAAAGGAGGTGCTGGAGGAGAGTCCTGGGCTGTGTTCCCAACCCTCTGCCAACCCCAACTCACCAGATTCCATTAAAAATCCTGCAAATGCACACGCTTTTAAGTTGTAACAAGGGAGTTCTTTTCTCTGCCTTCTACCTTTGGCATTATTGGGGTTCCTGGGGTTTTTGCTTTTCTCTGTAACCACGAAGGCCAGAAAATGACTCCTGAAAAAAAAGGAAAGTCAAGATTCTGGTGCATTCACAGGTCTCCCAGGACTTTACAAACCCCAAAAAGCTATGAGGATACGTTTGTCAGAGTTGGCAGTGGCAAGTTTTTTATGGCCAAGTGTTTGTGCAAGTGAAAGCCCAGGTTTTCATTTGTCTGAAAATTATATGGTGCGATAAGGAAACAAAGTGCATGAAAAATATATGGCCAAGCACAAGCAGCCTCCAGCTTCAGAGGTGGGGGAAGGCATGTGAAAATGTGTTCCATTAAGTGAGTGAAATGATGGTCTTCATGCAATGCAGGGGATGTTTGATCCCCTTCTGTTTTTTTGGGATGTAAGCACGTGAGGACACACCTTTTCTAGCATGTGGATGTGCAGTGAGGATGTGCAAGAGGTAAAATAAAGGGAAAAGAAAACATCTCTAAATATCTGAGAGCAGTGAGTGATCTAGGCAAGTTCATCCATGTCATTAAATGAAAGAATTAAAAAAAAATCTTCTATTCCTTTATGAAATCCTGCAGATTTTAAAGGATTATTGGGCATTTCAGGCTGCATCCTGCAGCCACCGTGCCAGCAGCTCATCAGAGGTGACAGCAGCAACTGTCTCACCAGAAAATGCCATCACTGGAGGGATTAACCTGAGGAATACTGGGAGATGGGCTTTTTGTCAGAGGACAAGGGTAGTTGGAGTGCTGGGGAGAGACAACTCCTAAACAGAGCTGATGGAAAACACGTGGATGGTTCTGTCCGGGCTCCGGGCCAGGAGGTGACGGGCCGGGCTCGCCGCTATCTTGTTTGACCATTTACACCAGTCCTGGGGGGATAAATGAAGCCACTGAGGTTTGATAGCGTGCTGCAAACATTTTGTTCTTGTTTTGCAACATGTCAGCCTTTAAGGATGCCAGAGTGTGGAGTGCAGGGGGCTGGAAATACATCCCACAGCACCGGAGCCGCCGTTCCCAAACGGCAGCGCCGGTGACTCCCGAGGCCACGGGAAGGAGCCTGGAGCTCATCCACAGATGAGCTGTCTGCAAAGGGCTCCTGCTGCTCCACAGCACAGCAGACTTGGGAGCCATCAGGCAGAGCCACAGGGAACCAGCTGTTCTTGGGGTGCCATGAATAGTCCCCAGTGCAAGAGTGGGCAAGGGAGATGTTTGGAGGAGACCCTTCCAGCTCTCTAATAGCACATTTATCCACCCTGTGGGCATCTCCTTTATGCTGTGATGGCCCTGCCTACTCCCTCATGATGAGGATAAGCCTGGGATGCACTAGGGATAAGCTTAGGGATGAGCTTAGGATAAGCACATGAGGATGAGGGCTCACCAAGGCTCTGCCAGACTCTGTGCTCCCATTGCTCGCTCTCTGGGAGAGGAAATCCTGAGGTTTGCTGAGACAGGAGTCCAAGACAGCCTCCAAAATCCACCTCAGCAGCTCCCACCAAGCCTGGCCCTGCACATTGCCAAGGAGACAGTCACCCTGGGCTCTCAGCCATCGCTGCCAGGCCCCAGAGCCCCTTTGCTGAGGTGTGAGGGAGCAGGTTTGGCTGGCAAGGACTGGGGGAGAGGAGAGGCATCCCGAGATTTCACTGTTACTGCTGTGCAAAGCCAAGCTCTTTCTTTTTTTCCTCAAAAATGTGCCTAATGGTTTGGGCAGACAGGGTTTGAATGTCCTGGGGCAGTGGATGTGTCAGGAGACAGTGATGGTTTGTTCCTCCCTGGCACCGTCCCCGGAGCGGTGCCAAAGCTTTGGTTGTGAAATCTAAACCCACGTGAGCCAAGTGTCGCTGACACGAGAGCAAGGTCAGGTTCAGGAAGCTGTCAGAGCACAGGGACTCCGACCTGAGGATGTCCCAGCCAGCCCAGAGCTGTTCCAGCCCAGGTTTCAACATGCCCACGTTTCCGAAGCGCTCCTGCCTTCGGCGGTTGATATAAGCCTGGTTTGTTTGCAGCTGCTCCCGGGTTAGAGGCACCTTAAAAAATGTCAAGCACGTGAAAAACAGGGGATCCCAGAGAAGTTGTCTCGGGTAACAGGAGCACTCTAGGCAGGAGATGGAGTGAGCCTGTGGAGCGTGGCTGGGGCTGTGCATGTGTAGGATTCAACCCTCAGGGACAACCAGAATGGGTGGGCAAGTTCCCTTCAGGGTGAACGTGAGAAGCTTCTCCTGCAAGTAAAATGTTCCTCCCTCTGGGTTTGTGGGATGTTGGTGTTAAGAGGAAAAGCAAATCCCCTTGACAAGCTCTGGTTGTGGGCTGAACTCCCATTTTTCACATGAAGAGGCTTAGTGGTACCGAGACAGCCCCTTGCAGGCTGTTATGTATTTCTGAAAGGATGTTTGAGCATAGATAAGAGAGTTTCCAAAGCTATTTGTGTCCCAGCCAAGGGACTCTGGAATGGGAGCAGACCTGCATTTTATCTCCCAGTGGGAAATGAGTAAAATTAGTTTTCTGGAGGGTCAGGGTGAGGCTGGCTGTTTAATAGCCCAGCCCCTGAGTTACAGATGGAGATAGCTGGAAGCTGGACTTTACTGGCCAGGCTTTGTGTTCCCCCTCTCCTAAATCATCCCAAAGATGAATCAGTGAAGTTTCAAACATGATGAAGAGAAGCAGAGGGCACAGAGCAAGGTTTGAACAGCTCAGTGTGGTGCTGGGATGCAGCAGGTGGGAAATAAGTCACTGAAATATAAAAAAATCTTCTGAACATTCATCCAGGGTTTTCAGTGAATTAAAATCATATTTTAATGGAGGATTTGCCTCCTTTTTCTGTTATTATTTCCCCTTCTCAGCACGAGAAGAATCTGTGTGGTGGTGCAGGACACTGGCAGGGTTCTAGCGAGAGGTGCAGGAGGAACAAAAGCCTTATATAAAAGTAAGATGAACCAACCAACCTCCAAAAGAAAACCTTTCTTTCCAGAATATTTCAGAAGCATTGAGGGGAACTGTGTGTCCACCTCTCTGGTTGGGGGGATTTGAGCATCTGATTCCAGCTTGGAAAGCTGAGTCATGTGAAGGCAGCAAATCTGATTCTCCATCTGTGACCAGACTTCCAGGCTTCAGTGGCAGGCAGGGTTTGGCCTGATCCAGTCATCCCAAATCCATCTGCTTGTCTCAAATGAAATCTAATTTGGCACTTTCGTGAGATTTGGCCATTGTTAATTATGCCTGCAATTAATGGCATAATGGAGGCTCCGAGAGCTGCTGAGCTCGAGTCTGCTGCCGAGCCAGGGCTTGGCTTGGAAAAATGTTGGGAGATGCCATTCTTGGGGAGGATGTTTCACCAGGCACTTCATTTAGGACAAGTCCTAATGTGCATCTGGCTCACGAAAGAACTAATAGTTACACAGACTATTTAAACATGACCTGAGAGATCACAGGTTGGCAACGTGTGATGAACACAACCCTCCACTGCTGCAAAATGAAATTCAAACCCGCAGCCAAACCAAGGGAAACGCCGAGCCACGGAAAGTTTTGGGTCCTGTTGTTAACTCTGACTTGTTCCTTTAAAAATCTGCCTCTTCCTCGATTTTTCTTACGAGGCAAAGCCCTCCTACTCCCCTTGGAAAAGCAGGAAAGCATATTAAGAGCACTGATAAAAGGTAAACAAACCGGGAGACACAAAGTTTTCTTGATATGCTCTAATTGAGCTGGTTTCCTTACTCTGGCTTTGAAAAGGAACAGCCATCAGGCATTCTTGAGAGAGCCAAGTGAACTGCTGTTATCTCAAAAAGGTCTCCTTCATGTCTCGCTCGTGGGGGCTCCAAGTCTGCTCCGGCCATTGCCTGGAAGTCTAAGAAAAGAAGTCTACTGGCCCCTGTGATAAAGCACCCATTTTTAGGCCTTGGGAAGGATGGGGTTGTTGACAGTTCATTCCTGTGAAAATTCAGTGCTGGTCCCGGTCTCCTGATTGTAAATGGAAGGAATACATGGCAGCACTAATGCAAAAGGTATGTGATTAGATAGTCCCTGTGCTATCTGCCCCAGCGTCCTGCTGATAGGCAGCTCTGTGGTGCTAAATGGGAGCCATCAGAGTTGCCAGACTGACGCCAGGCCCTTCATCAGCTGCCTCCCAGATAAGGGGGGAAGGCTGCAATCTTCACGTAACACAATGTTTCCCCAGTGGGTGAACTTGAGTATTCCTGGCTGCATCTTTCACAGACATCTCCCCGGGGCCAGCGAGGGGATAATACACGGTTTCATGCTGCAAGGGGTCCAAAAGTTCAGTGTGAGGGATCCTGTGGCAGCCACACGCGGCTCACGGTGTCTGCCCAGGCTTTAACCTTCCCTGGAACAGCTCCAGGTGCCATCCCAGCAGAAGAGGGTGTATCCTGTGCGTGGTGCTGGTGCTCCAGGCTCTGAACTGCCCTGCATTCCTCAGGGTGGGATCCTGCCTGGCCACGGCACACCCCGTGTGATAACCCACCTCCAACCCCTCGAACTGCAGGGACCAAAATAGGGAAAAGTGACCTGCAGTGAAGGACCCAGTCAGGCTCCATGGGGATGCTCCAGGAGAGCCCTGCCAGGGCTCCCATCACTGCCAGCTCTGCCCTTGCAGGTCAGTGATGGGCTGAGCCCTCCAAGGCCCCCAAGGGCAGAGTGGAGGTGCCTTCAGCACGTTGCACGTTGCTCCAGTTTGAGCTCTGAGCTCTGTGTGTCAGGAAGGTGGGAGTGGAGCAGGTTCTTGTTCCCTGAGTCCTGCTGTAGTGCTGGTAGGGTTTGGTCCACAAACCTACTGTGCAGAGTCAAAGAGATGCTCTTCTGTGGGCCTCCCACCCCCAAACCTTTGGAGGTCTAAGCCAGCAAAATCAGTCACCTCAGCCTGTGTGGCCACTGCTGCTTTCTGCTACTGCCTGGGAGCTGCAACAAGGGTCACAGCCTGTCTCTGTGCTTTACTTAAGTGAGTGGTGGATGCTCCTGGTGCCACAGCTGCCTCTGCAGATTTCCAGGGATCTCTGTAGGCTCAACACAATTTCTTCCACCATTACCTTCCCTGCATGGTGACAGCTCCAGTGAATGATCCTTCTAAAGGCTTTTGCGACTTGGCAGTGGGTGAAGACCTTTAAAAAACCTATAAACCCTCCCCAGTGAAATGTACTGTGAGCAGGATCTCAGGTACTCTGGTTCCAGTTAGTCCAGAACGTGATCCAAAGGCACCTGCAAGTTACAGGATCCAAATGCCAGCTGTTTCTAGGAACGTGCTGGAAGCACAAGGCAGACCTGAAGGCTACACAGACAACTGCATTTCCTCCTTAAGCCTTATCTTTTTCCACACCCTAGAAAAACCTTAGAGCTTATTCATTCATTAAAACAGAAGGGAGCTTTCCTCTAATCTTCTCTGGGTGACTCACAGGCTGTCAGAGCTGCCACGGAGGCGTGACCAGTGTGTGGTTATGTTGTCCCAACTTTCCTCTGGTCTTCTCAGCTTTGGGTGCCCCAGCAGTGTTCTCATGGCAAGAGTGGATTTCCACACTGGCCATGTTGAATGCTGGTGGTCCTGGGGCCAGAATTCCTTGGATTTGAAGACGTGCATGCTCCCCTTGGTGCTGGTGGGATGAGTGGGCAGCCCCCTCATGGCCACACATGGGACACAGCCGGGCTGTGCTCGCTCAGAGCCACGTGTGGGCTCCTCTTAGTCATTGTTTGCAAGGATTTGAGTGATGGCCAGGACTGATAGAAACATCTACAGAGCCCTGAAGATTCATAACTGTGGGCACAGAAGAGACTCCTACTGAAAATCCTTACCCTTAAATCCCTAAATCCAGGGGTCAGGCCTTGCTTGGCAGCTGTTTGCTGAGGCACCCAGGGCTGGGATGCCAGTGGTCCCTCTCTGGCTGCTGGGAATCCAGCTGGAAGGTTGGACAAGCCACGCTGTCAGATGTTACATGCAGTGGGTGTGAAATTCAGTTTAACTGAGCTGATCTTCAAACAGAAAAAGAAGCAGGAGTGACATTTGCAGCAAAGGTCACACTTGATAAATAACATCCCTCAGCTCAGTGCACTGAGTTTACTTGGGGTTTGTTTTGTTCTTCTCTTGCTTGGTGCTTCCTCTGCCTCTTTTTTTTGTTTGTTTTTATTGTCTTTTCTGTGGAGTAACTGTATACCATTAATTTTCCAGTGAGATAACTGTGAGATTTCACATTAAGTTTGTTTCTGATTCCTCTGAGCTGCCAACTTAAGCTCTGTGAAGCTGGTGCTCAGTTTGAGGGGGGTCTTGAGTGGGTACAACTCAGGTGCAATGCATTCCTTAATATAAAAAAGAAAGGAGCATAATTTTGGGGTACTGATGGATGGCACTACCTCTAACATCCAGTGCATGGCTGGCTGGGGCTGGGGCATCACCTGCAGCCAGAGAAGAGCTGAAAGAGTGCCCAGCAAGGGAAAAGAAATACAAATGCTTTTCTGGCACTCCTGCTGGGAGCCTGCGTGGGTTAGGCCAGGTTTGGGAAGCAAGTTTAGAATTTCAGCATTGATTTTGAAGGACATTCCAGCCACCCCTGTTACAGCCATCCTGTCCCATGCTGATGCAGGGCAGTGTGGGCCACTCTTTCCTGGGAGCCAGTTTGAAAGCCAAGTTTAAACACGCAGCCCACTGTTTATTCCCCGTGAATCATGAGTGCTTAGAACCTGATCCTGTGAGCTCCAGAACATCTCCTGGGAGATCTCCAGAGCTCTCCCTGATAATGCAATTATCCCTTTCCAGTTGGAAGACTAAGGCAGCAGCTCTGTTTGCTTGGAGAATGGCAGGAGAGGGCTCGGTGGTTTGGGTTCTGCTGATGAAAACCCATTAGGGGCGAGCTCAGCCCATTAATTGCCCAACGTGTGGACAAACAAGCGGGTACATGAACAACAGATGCAGTTAAACACACACAGCCACGGGCTGTCCCTGCTTGTTTGCTCTCTGCTACGTCACAGGTAAATTTGAGGAGCTGACTTCAAGACCATCCCCATTTTCAGCAGCAGAACCCACCCAATGTGGGAGATGGTCACAGCCACAGCGTTACGATTTCTCCCGTCACGTTGTCCATTTCCAGCCTGGTGGGAAGCTCAGGACTGCCAGTGGCAGGACACTCAGGGGTTTCTATGAGGTCTGAATACAGCCCTGATTTACTGCAAATCATCACCTTTCTTTTTTTATTCAGACAGAGCAGATCTTGGTGCTAATCATTGGGCAAGACCTGACAAACCCAGCATAAACCATAAACCCAACTTCCATCCCTGGAAGTGTCCAAGGCCAGGTTGGACGGGGCTTGGAGCAACCTGGGCTACTGGAAGGTGTCCCTGCCCATGGCAGGGGGTTGGAACAGGATGATCTTTGAGGTCCCTTCCCACCCAAACCATTCCAGGGTTCCATAATTCTGAGTGCACGCCCATATTCAGGGGGTTTATCTCTTTCTTTTACTGCACCTCCTGTTTGCTGCTTGGCAACTGGAATAATATTATTTCACACACACACACACACACATGTTATATGAGGTATTACCTGCAGTTAGAATTTATTTATCATTTTCATTTAGCAGATCCAAGCCCTGCCATTTTGAACGCTGCTCTCGTTGCAGCTGCCAAAAAGGAGGCAGCTCACAGCATTAAGGGAATGAGTCACATTCTTACACACTCGACAGGATTAGACATTTCACTCCTTAATGCTTAAATGGAAGGTCATTAAAACTACCCTGTGGTTTGGGGAGGATAGCAGCTCCATAATTTGCTTATTTTGGTGGCAAGTGAAAAGCTTGGTTTAAATCTAAATGGGTTCAGAGTGTCGTGGCAGAGCAGAGCAGCACAGCACAGGCTCTGCCTCATGGCAGAGAGTGCAGTCAGTCTTTGCTGCCCCTGTTCCTGCTTCCTTGTGTCCATCCATGTCTCAGAAAGGTGGGAACTTCACTGACACTGTGGTTTATAGCAGGGTTTAAAGCTGGAGATCAGAAGCTGCTCCAAGAACACACTGTCCAGGGATCAGACAAGAGAAGGGATATGGGAAACACTGGGGACAGATCAAGGCTGGAGGGAGACTGTTACGGTTTATGTGGGGTCAGTGGCCACCACCTTTTCCAGAGGGAGGTTTAAGGAAGCCATTGGTACTCCCCCCACACTTTTTATTATGATGATAAAAATAATTTGCTCCATGAGCAGCAGAAGTTTTGCAGCTCTGTTTTTACCTTGTGATGGGATTTCTGGTAACAAGAAAAGCGCAGCCTCCACTTCCAGCTTTTTCTGACACGGTGTTTCCATCCTGCCCGTGGATTCCTTGGTGTCACATCTTCTGAGCTGTAGCTTGGTCCTCCCCCAGCAGCAGTGCTCAGGGGCTGTCCTGCTCCCAGCTGGGATGTTCATGGAGCCCCTTAGCTGTGGTAGAGCCAAACCTGCCACTCTGCTGCCAAATCAGGTGCTGATTGACCCATGGCTTTAAAGGCTTTAAAGGTCCCTGCCATGGTTGGGGGAACACATGCCCATAGTGACACCCTCAGAGAACGGCTGCACAGGCTTTGGCTGTCTTAGAAGACCAGGGTAAAACATGAGAATTGAGTTCTGGATAAGGCCACGTCGAGTAGGATCTCCCAGTTTCCCAAGCTGAGCCTGGAGAAGGGCTCAGGGGAGGCTGGAGCAGCCCTGGAGGGTCTGGCTGACCCAGAGGCTGAAGGACACGGGAAGTGTGTGCTGAAAACAGCAGCCACTTCGGGCTGGGCTCTTACAGGGCACAAAACATCTGCAGCAGGTTGAGGAAAAGCACCGTGGAAATCGTTTTCACAGCTAAACACCCCCATATATCTGAGACCTGTCAGGCTGTGTCTCCATCTCGGACCCGACTGTTGCTCCAGTGGGATGGAGCTGTGAGCAATTCCCAACACCAAACTCCTCCCGCCTCCTCATGGAGCGGCTGAAGCCGAGGGATGGATGATGAAACGCGTTTCTCTTTAATCTGCCCGGATTAGGAATGTTTCATTGCTCACTGGGAAGAATCAGCAGCAGGATAAGTGATGTTAACAGCAACTAATCTGATGGTGCCAAAGCAAGTTCCTGCAGATCAGGAACCTGAAGCTGGGGGGAAGAGGCAAAGCCTCACTCTGTGGGGAGCAAGGGGAACGTGTTCCCAGTCTGTAGGTGAAGCACAGGAACAGTATGTTCTGAAGGGCAAGGGCAAGTACAGATGATCCTGGTGGAGGCACCAGCCCTTATCTGTGGGCAAACAGTGATTTCATCTAAGAATAGGGAGGAAAATAGAGGTAACCTGTGTCAGTGCTGGTTGGGGGAGTTAATGCCAAGGAGAGGCAGCTGTTGAATCAAAATAAAGCTGCCAGGCCTTCTTGGTGATGGAGATTCTAGAAGGAAGTTAAACCTGTAGTTACTCAGGGATTTTGAGTGAAAGATGTTTTAAAAATTCCTGAGCTTTAGACTCAGGTGTGTTTTGGGAGGTGAGGAGGGGGCAGGTGCTGGTCTGCGGTTTGTGGGTGCAAGTTGATCTCTTGGCTTGCACAGTTTCTTGTTTCACCAAGATGTCTGTTAATTTTATAAGTTTTCAAAAGGAAAAGGACTAAACCCCTCTGCTCTTTGGGAGATCCATACCAGAATGGCACATGTACTCAGTGTTTCAACCTCCTCTGTTGGTCTCTGTGTCATTTTTGCATGCATCTCCTTCCAAAACTGGTGCTAAAATCCGGCTTTGGCTCCTCTAACACAGATCCATAGCAACTCCATTGGCCTCAGGTATCACTTGGAGCAAGATCTCACACACGGTTTTCTTCCTTTTCTGTTTCAATGGGATCTCTTGTCCCATCTGTAGGTTGGATGTTGGATGTTGATTGCCTCCATATCATCTCACCCACTACCAAAGCAGCCTCTCCCTGTGATCCCTGAGTGTTTCTTGCTGCTGGACACCCTTGGTCTTGTCAGAAGTGGCACAGCCTGAGAGTCTGATCCTTGCCTGGAGCAAAATTTAACAGTGAACATGCACCACAGGCTACAGCTGTGCTCTCATCCCCACTGGCTGATTGAATTGGACCTTGCACTCCCAAATAACTGAGCTGCTTTTCTTTTTAAAACCTAAAGCTGATGTTGTGCAGAACCTGGTGGGGCCAGCACAGGCAACACTGATCCCAAAGGACTGTCTCAACCTCCTGCCCAGACCCCGACTCCCAGCTCTGTGCCTTCACCACCAGGACCACCCCTTGTGCCCTTTGATATGAGCATCTCTAGACCCAAACCAAGCTGATGAAAGCCACCAAATGGCATCACCAACCTGGAGAAAGCATCTGCTGTGCCTTCAGATCTCCTTCAGCCCAGACCCAGCAGGGCTGTTGTGGTCCATGGCTCCCTGTGTCACTGCCCAGGTGGTGACATTCCAGCACTGGATAATCACTACGTGTGCCTGGGAAGGTTCACAGGGGATGAAAAGGCTCTGAGCAATTGTAGATTTTATTTTGTTTCCCCTCAAAGGCCGGCATTTGGCTGGGACTCTCCAAAGCAGTTCAGTTTATTAATAGTCTTGTTTCTGGAGCCGAAGTGACTCCATAGAGGGGAGTTTTATTCCATGCAAAACAAAACAGGAAAAGCAAACAATGTCCAACCTCTGTGTGCTGGAGGGGTGCTCAGAAAGCAGCATTGTTCCACCTTCTCACATGAAGCAGAGGAGACTCCAGACAGAGCAGCCCTGGCAGGAGCAGAGTGAGGAGATCCAGCCCAGGGACACAAGAGAGAACATTGAGGGATAAAATGGGACTGACTTCTGAAAGTGAGTCTGTCCTGGCCAAGTCACTGGTTTGAGCATTCAGTGGGAGAACTGAAAGGGGGAACTTCACAGGCAGCAGCACAGTGTGTTGTTTGGTGGGATCCAAGAGCTCGTCCCCTCAGAAGGCAGCAGGATATGTGGATTCCCATCATTGCTGTCAAGGTGTTTGTTGGGCAGTGAGACTCTTTCCATGTGCAGCAGAGTTGTTTAGGTTGGAAAGTACCTGTAAGATCACAGAATCTCAGAATGGTTTGGGTTGGAAGGGACTTTAAAGCTCATCTTGTTCCACCCCTGCCACGGGCAGGGGCACCTTCCACTAGCCCAGGTTGCTCCAACCTGGCCTTGGACACTTCCAGGGATCCAGGGGCAGCCACAGCTTCTCTG
>JAWWLV010000018.1:2017063-2027918 GCA_035041135.1 Platyrinchus mystaceus | reverse complement strand
GGGCAGCCACAGCTTCTCTGGGCAACCTGTGCCAGGGCCTCCCCACCCTCCCAGCCAGGAATTCCTTCCCAATATCCGGTGCAAAGTCCAATCACCAAGTCCAACCATTTTAACTCAGTTGTTTCTTTTTGCAACTGATGTTGTGGTTCTTTTTTTATGCCTTTCAAGTCTCCTTCCCATCCTGGCTCATAGAGCCACGTGGGCTTAGAAGGACATGGAGAGAGGAAGCAGGATTGCTGCAGCTCTCCATCAGAAGCAACCTGGTGTGTGAAACACAGCAGACAGTTGTTCATCAGGAAAATAAAGCCTGGAGCTTTTCCCATGGCAGGGAGAAACGCTCTTCATCATGAAAAACCCAACACCATCCAGCTCCTTTTCTGCCTTTCTCCTCCTCTGACTAAATATAAAATATTCTCCACGTGCCTCGTTCTGCTGGGATTCTGCAGCAGTTGGAGCATTGCTGGCTTTTTTCACTGCCATATTTCAACATGTGCCCCTGTGACAGACAGCAATGTGCCTTCCATCAGGTTTGGCTCTTGGATTTCTTTTCCTGCAAAAGGACAGTAAGCTGCAAACACCCCTCAGACAGGGCCCCACTGAAGCCTGAGCTGAGTTTGGGGAATTCCAGGATTACAAAATGTCTTGGATTTTAGTGACAGTGCAAGGTACCCACTTAATGACATCTTCAGCTTCCAGCAGCTCCAGAAAGGAAGGCGTAAAACAACATTAAATCTGGGATAAAAATGGATTATTGGCAGTTGCAAATTTACGCTCCAGTTCTGAATAAAGCCAACGATTTACAGTTTTTCTGGGAAATGAGGACTCGGACAAAAAATGTTGCTTTGGTTGGATGCATGGCTGGGTTTGCTCTCAAAACTCAGTAGCATTTTAAAAACAGAAGGGACTGTCAGCTGGAAATGGAGACGGTTTCAACTCAAAGAGTCCAAACGCTTCGTTTTGAAACACTTTGAATTTCTCCTGGTCCAAATTCCGCATCCATATTGTAAGGAAGTGATTGACCTCGGGCTGGGGCACGTCTGGGACAGCCAGTTTTGAACCTTTAACCTAAAATCAGTCGTGTGGGTGGAGGAGCTCATGAGCCATCAGCGGGGATGTCTGAGGGAGGGCGAGCTGGGCACCAGGTGGGCTGGAGGCAAATTAACTCGTTATGCCACTGGCTCGTCAGCTCCCTTTGCTCCCTTTGAACAGCACAGAATTCCTGTTAGTCACTACTTATACAGTTGCACTCAGATTCTTTCTTAAGCATTCACATTCTTTATGAAGTCAGAAAAGACTTTTTAAGATGCAAAAAAACCCCTGATGGTTTTAATGAGTGTAACAATAAACAGGCAGAGACTAAAGCGTGCACAGTCCTGGGGTCAAACCCACACTGAATTTCCACTGGCCTCAGCTCAGAGGAGCTTCAAGCCCATGCCTTCACTTCCAGATCGTGCTGGGCTGGTGAAAACAGAGTTTTTAGTAATGCTTCACACAGAAATGAAGAATTTTGGAGTGCTGGGGGTGGCTCGGAGCTCGTCGTGTGCTGGGCGCTGCTTTGGTTCAGTTTTTGCAGAGGAACCCTTTGGTTTGGTGGTTCCTGCTGGCATCCAGCACAGAGCTTTCTTCACATGCCTTTACATTTAACTGAGGCAGCTTAATTGTTACTCAGTGAAAGCCCAAATCTGCAGCAGAGGCATCGCTCCACTCCAGGGATTAAAGAGCTGGCAGGGAGAGACCCTTATGCAAGGGCAGGAAGATCATTCAGAAATATTCATAAAACACGAGGCAAATCTCGAAATATTTATTAAAAACAAAGTTTGACTGTTAATTCCCCCTCACACATCACCCGTGAAAGAGATTCTAGAGATGGGGAAATGAAACCACAAAGGCAGTAAGTGATTTGCCCGAGGCCTCAGCTGTAAATCAGGCTCTGAACTGGAGAGCAGCTCCTTCTGCTCCCTCAGTTGCCTGTGCCCAGAAAGAGATGCCACCTGGGAGTGATGCTCTTCAAGGTCCCAACCCTCTGTTCTGCAGAGAGATGAAGCCTGCAGCTACACCAGGAGCACAGGGGAGTGGCTGGGATATCCTTATTTCTCCCAATTCTTATCATGCCGTGATGAGACAACTGCCCTTCTCCAGCTCGGGAGTGCTGCCCTGGCCTTATCAATGAAAACACACCTGACCTTCAGTCTTTTGTGTAATCAGTGGTGACAGTGATTGCTGTTGGCAGTTCTGTGTTGAGAAAGAGCGTTTAAGTCTCTTTTTGGAGCCTTTCGGATTTTGCCCAACTGTTTGGTGAACTTTAATTCGGGTGGTTCAAGCCCTACCTGTGCAACCACAAGGCCATCAAGGACCAGGAGGCAAATCCATGGGTCTCCCTTCCCTTGTGCAAGCTGGTTGGGCTTTGACCCCAGCACCCCTGAGCAGCCAGGCTCCCCAAAACCCCCCTGGCTCCCCAGAGCCGGGGCTGGGTGTCCATCCTTGCTCCGTGCCGTGTCACACCGCGCAGCAGAGCCCGCGGAGCCTCGGCCAGATCCGCTTCCTCCCGTGGGACTCTGCAGATAACTCGCTTGTGTATTAAAAGTTGTTTACCCCGTGCTCAGAGCAGGATGCTTTCCTTATCTGCAGGCTGAGCAAATTCCCCCCAGTGCCTCCTCACGTCATTCCCGGCCCGCTCCTGGCCCCGGTCTCGGCGCTGGTGGCTCCGTGTTATCTCCGGGCTGCAGCACAGACAGACCCTGCCCAGAGCAGCCCCCGGGCTCGGCAGCACCAACACCGATGGCTTCAAAGGCTCAAAATTGCCCCTGTAATTTGAATCTTTAACGACATGTGGAAAAACCTACAAGGAACTGGCCTGTGTCGTGTCTCCGAACGGGCTTCGTAAATACCACGCTGAGGAATTTGGATGCTCTCGTGTGTGTGTGTGTGTGTGTGTGTGTGTGTGTGTGTGTGTGTGTGTGGTGGATGTTTGTGTCCTAAAAAAAAAGCATTTTCTGCTTTTCTCTATCTCTGCAGAGCAGTTCAGATCCACTGTGCAGCTCCTTTTCCTGACCCTTCCTTACCTCCAGCCCCTGTCCCACCTCACCAGTCGTACCCACACCAAGGGCAGAGTTTAGTCCCTGTCCCTAATTCCCAAGCCAGCGGGATCTGATGGCTCCTCCTGGGCCACCACTGTGGTCAAACCCCCATTCCCGTGTGCCTGAGATGCAAAAGCCACAGATGCAGAAAGTCCAGATAGAAAAAAGCTCGATGGAATGTATTTATCTGAAAACAATGGTGTGTCTGGATGGAAAAGTCAGCATTTTACACCGATCATGTGGTTGTTATTAATGTTTTCCAAAACAACCAGAGGTACCTTGTGTGTTAAGTAAGAGCTGCCTGGACTGTTCTGCTTAAAAAGCAAGAAGTGCATCTCTGCCCCTAAAGCTGCTCTTGTATTTCAGCCCTGCCCTGATGCCCAGACGGGACCAGAGGAACTTCCCATTCCCCTAAATCAGCCCAAGATGCTGCAGCAAATACTTATGGGTGCATTTCAACACTTCTTTTTCAGTCCCTTCCTTAGAGCAGTCCTGGAAGTGTGGATGGAGCCTGAGCTGTGGCCCTGGCAGCCCTGCTTGGCTTTCTGCTGCCACGTGGGCTGAGATGCCGTTCCCAGCGCCGGTGTGCCGGATGGAATCCTGTGCCATGTGCTCTGGGATGACCCTGCTTGAGCAGGGAGGTTGGACCAGATGACCCCACCAGTGGTCCCTTCCAACCTGATCCGTTCTGGGATTCTGTGCTCTGGGGGTAAACTGGGGGATGTTGGGGGACACCAGTGGGGACGATGCTCGCAGGCTACGCTGGGCGATGCCGTGGGCTCCAGCTGGGTTTTACAACCTGTCCTTTAACCAGCACGGAGCTGCCACAAGGAGGGATTGTTTGAAGCTGCTCCAGCAGCGCAGCTGAGCTGGAGGGTTCATTTCCTCGGCCGTGGCTCTGCGGCAGCCCCAGAAACCCAAGATCCACTGATAGCCACGGAGCAAGGATTTCCATTTTTGGTGTGGGCTCAGACTTAAAATAGACAGTCTTGAGCGAGGAAGAAACTCTGTTGACAGAACATAGGGAACATTCCTCCAGTGTACTTTTGCAAAGGACTATCTCTGTCTTTAATCTCCACGGCGTTTCCTGCAGGTCTCCCGGGCCCAGCTTCCCTCTCATTGTTAGTGGCGCTTTTGGAAATGACCTCAGGCAGTTTGCAGTGACTGGCGACCCACGGTCAGAATGACTAACCCAGTCTGTCTCCATCCCTTGGACATGTCCCATTGACTAAATAAATGACAGGCACTGACATGTGAATAGAAACAAAAACAGCCTGACAAGTGAAATCTTAACTCTTTGGAGCAAAGAGACGTCTGGACGCGGGTTCATCCTGCCCGTGGAGCGAAGGGAATCGCTCCAAAAAAGCCCTGACAGTGGTAAAAATGCAGCCAGCCTCCCCTGAGCGGCTCAGGACACATGCAGATTGGGTAGACAAACACCTCTAATATTATTTTTAATTGTTTAAAATTGTTTTCTGCAGCTTTTTATCTCGGCACATCTTTAATTAAAAGTGCAGCTCGGTGTTTATGTGGCCATTTGGGTGTCTGGGTTCAGCATGAATAATTCCACCGAACGTTACGAGCAAGGGGCAGTGACAAGAGAGGCTGTCACAGGATCCCAGCCCTATATTGTGCCCACAACTCACCACAGGTGAGCCTATAGGTGCTTCCTGCCATTCCTATTCCCACCTTTCGCACGTAACCACCCACTGGAAAGGTGATCCTGCTTCTCCAGCCCTGTATGGACCCCCCTGCAATCAGCTTTAGGGAAGATGGAAGGGGGGATTTAAGTTATAAGGGGGGATGTAATTTGTAAGAGGGATGTAATTTGTAAGAGGGATGCATGGATTTATAGATTTATGGATTTATGCCCCTCCTAACTGGGTGCTGTCAGAATATGAATTCCTCATCTTGCCAAGCTCCCTCCAGTCCCCATCCCAGCTAAGCCACACCAGAGTTTGGGAACATGCCCTGCCATCCCAGCATGATCTATTTTTTAGGTCCCAGACCAACTGCCTTTGAAATCTAACAATAGTTTTACCAATAAGAATAGAATTAGTGTTAATAAGCTACATTTGTGGATTTTTTTCTTGGTTGGAAAAGTGGGAAAGTATTCTCTTTAATATCATCAGAATAGATTTTAAATGCTGTAATTACAATAATTAATAATGCTGCTTAGCAGTTATTAGCACTGGGTGCATTGTTAGGATGTCTGTGTTAGCTAAGGTTTAATAATGAGCTTCATATAAATCCAAAAAGAAGAAAATGATGATACGGGGAGTGTTTGTGGGGCTGTGGTCTGATGGCTTCTTGCTTTAATGTAAGTAACAAATAATTCCCTCTGGCTCTCAGCATTTGTGGATAAGGCCATAAAAAAGGAGGGAAAAAAAATAAAAAAAGGAGGAGGAAACCTCAGCTAATAAAAATGCCACCCTGGCTTTCCAACCAGGAGGAGCGTTTGTTGTTTGGCTGATGACGATGGAATAACCCGTGTGGGGACGGATGGAACACGTGTGTGGAGAGCACAGGGATGGTCCTCGTTGAGATCTGGGTCACTGTCACACACCTCATGTCACAAGGAGGGGATTCCTGTCCTCAGCTGGTGTTGACCAGCTGCTGTCCCTTCCACAGGGCTGGGTGAAGCTCAACGAAGAGAGAGATGGTCCCATGAAAAGTGGGACAAGAATTACTGGGACTTGATTCCTGCAGATCCAACACCCAATCCCTCAGCCAAGCTCCTCTACACTTCCCTCTCTCTCTCATGACATGTTTGGTCTCAGTTCATTGAGCTCACTGAGCATCAATCATGTACCAGTGAATAAAAAGAGGCTGAGAACTAAAACCCACTCACCTTATATAAAATTTGTTTCCTATCAGGTATCATCACCAAGTATCTGCTCCTCTCAGCGCTCCATCCTCTCCTTCTCATCCCACATTATTCCAGGACAGCCTGATGGGCCATGGGAAGATGCTTCCAGACACCAGGTCAGTTTTCCATCCCTTGTGCCAGGTCGGTTCCAGCATGGGCTGGATTTGGGAAAGGTGGGCAAGGGCCAGTGTGATGGATCAGGCAGGATGGTGAGGGGTGGTCCCAGGTCATCACCCACCTAAGAATGTAAATAATGGTCAGATTTTGGCTGGGAACTGTCCATGGAAGGTGAAAGGTGCTACACCAGTTAACACCCTGCAAGGGCTTGGCTCACCAAAGTACCAGTGAAAGGTTTAGTGTCATAAATGCCTGTCCAACTATGGAAAACCCCAGTCGTGGTGCCCAGAGGATGGAGAGGGGTCTGCAGAGAGGACCTGCCCCCCCAGAGCTGCCTGGCATGCCCATGTGTGCCCATGCTGGTGGCCAGGATGGCTCCCAGCAGGGAGAGGTGCTGCTGGCACCCACGGAGCCTTAGGGAAGGAGCTGCTGCTTCTGATCATCTCCCAACAGCCTGGGATGTCAGAGCCAGCAGATTCCTGGACAGAGACGCCTTCTCAGCACAGTTTGAGGCACAGAAGGACCAACCCCTCAGGGTGCCTGCTCAGAGAGGGGTTTTCTCATTCCATGGTGTGGCAATAGGATGGAGAAGATTCCCTGGAGACCCAACTGGCTTCCAACACCATCTCCATTGTCAGCAAAGCCTGTGCTGGGTGTCTAAGTAACAACTGTGCTACTGCTGGGCCAAACTGCGCCCTGCTGTGTCCTGGTGTCTATTTAAGGGTGATTTGCTCTCAGTGACACCCAGCAGTGCCAATGACTTCGGGGTCAGCTCCTTTCCTCCCTAATCCTGCTTTCTATTTTCACATACTTCTGCATGAGCAAGCCCTGGAGCTCCTGCTGCCAGCAGAGACACTCAAAACACACTTTCAACACAGAAGGAGATGCAGTTTTGGTTCTTTAGCAATGAGTGCCTCTGGCTACCTTTGGTCCAGGCTCAAAACAGAGAAGACAATATTCTCTTTCTCCCATAATGATTTTCATGTCCCCATTCTGAGGTTGCAAGGACTTTGGGGAAGCATCAGCGCAGCGCTTGCTGATCCCGCAGTCGCGTCCCGGGACCAGCTTTTGAAGCCTGTCTTTTTTAATTTTCCCTTGCTGGATTCAGCCTCTCCAGCCAGTGACTCACTCACTATTTCTATTCTCTTCCCACTTCTGTTCCTGCTTCTCCAAAGTTCTGGTCAGTGGCAGCAGCTTTTGCTAATGTCTTGTGGCTGCTTCTCCCCGAGTTATTATTGGAGATGCCTACGAAATAACAGTGCTGCTCTGTCAGACGCTGCTGCACCACTGCAGAAAATATTTACCAAAGCTGTGGTGAGCAGCTCTTTGCTGGAGTGACTGGTGTCTGCTCTGGGGCGGCCCAGACGCCACTCAGTCACTCCAGCAAAGAGCTGCTGCAGCACAGCAAATTGCCCAGGGTAGCAGATCTTGGGAAGGGAGAAAAGCCAGCAGCCCAGTCTGTCTGTCTTTGTGTTTTCTGAGGGAGAAAAATTATCTTTTTACAAGCCTGCCCTAGTTGGCTCTGACCAGCTCTTCCCAGAAAATACCATCAGAAATAGGAGAGCAGTAGGAGAGCAAACTATTGCATAAATGGACAGGTTGCCATTTAAGTCTGACCTTTCTTAGATCTGCTTTGATGTCAACCTTCCTTGTCCCCCAGCCCCACCGTGTTTTTAGCTCCTTCTTGTAGCAGAACACCACTGGACTTAACAAACCTTAGTTAAAATCCATTTTGGACCTATACATATATATATATTTACACATAGTCCCTTTGCTCTCTGGACTAGCTCCAAATAGAATAATCCTTTTTTTTAATCCTCCCCCCAACCGGGGAACTTCCAGTTTTGTGTTTGAGAATTTGTTTGGGTAAACATGGAGAGGGGGAGATTTATTTTTTTTAAGGACACCGGGCTTGGCACATTCCACAGTTTGTTGCTGGATCAGCGTGGTGGCAGCACACAGAGCTGGGCTGTTTTTCTTACTCAAATAATCCCTTTCCAGCTCAAAAATGACAATTCACCAAAGCCAAGCCAACAGAAAAGTAAAGGGCAGTTTCAGAACTGGGTGTTATCTGCCTGGAAAAGGCTCCAGAGAGGCAGACTGTCTCCACAGGCTGCTGAATAAATGATAAAAGGACAAACTCCTGCGTGTTTGTGAGGGGTGGTGTGATTTTCAGATGGCTCCTCTGGTTGTAATTCCCTTCCTTTGGAGCAGAGCAGCTGGTTTATGTGATATTTGTGTGATGCTGCTCAGCTCCTCCAGCCAGAGCGGGACAGGAGGGGTTCAGTGGCTGCTGGTCCCCTGCAGCTGGGGAAGGAGGGGATGAGGCTGAGGTAGATGTAGAGTTTCTGTGGGTCTGGAAATCCCCAGAGTGCTGTCATGCAGGGGGTGGCTGCATTCAGCATGTCCATCTCCCTCCTGCAGCACCCTCAGGGGCTGCACCGTCCTTGGAGTGGCTGAATGGGACTTTTCCTCCCATCCCCTTCTCCACCTTATAGATTCATAGAATGGTTTGGGTTGGAAGGGACCTTCAAGATCATCTTTAATGGCACGGACAGGGACCTTCCACTACACCAGATTGCTCAGAGCAATATCCAGCCTGGCCTTGGACACTTCCAGGGATGGAGCAGTCACAGCTCTGGGCAACCTGTGCCAGGGCCTCCCCCCCTCCCAGCCAAGAACTGTGTTCTAATATCCCATCTAACCCAAATCTCTGTCAGTCTGAAACCATTCCCCCTTTTCCTGTCACTCCAGGCTCTTGTCCCAGTTCCCTCTCCATCTTCCTTGTGGAAGGATCTCGCTCCGGTACCTCCCAGGGCGAGTCCTGGGAGCCGATCCCGGTGCTCAGACCTTTGGGATCCATTGGGGGCTCCCAGTTCACCACGAGGCAGGAAATCCTCCTGCACAAAGCACTGGATTGAGGCTCAGGAATCAATGCCTTCATCCTCTGCTCTCACATGCCTCATTTTATTGGATCATCCGTTCAAAAGGACATAGAAAATCCCTGTCAACGGCATCAGGGAAAACATGGAAGGTCTGATGGCAGCCCTGTGTCCATGGCCAGTGGAAAACCCACAGGCTGCCAACCACCACATATCCAGGGAAGGACTCCACATGTCATGGAGCTCTTCATCCTTTTCTGCTTTGCTGAGGTGACTCTGGATTTTCTGAGGGTGTCTGAGGCTGCTCAGAGAGAATTGGTCTTCCCAGATGGGATTTTCAGCACCATTGGGAAAGATAGAAGATGTTCCACCTGCTTCATGTTTCACTGTGTGACCGACACCGTCACCCTCTGACTGACCAAGAGCCAAGGTGTCCCTTTGGCTTCTTCCCCCATGGGAAGAATTAAAATTAATCTTCTATAAAGGGGAGAAAAACACTTTTCTCTGCTGTGGAGGCTGGCACTGGGTTTGGATGAGGGCAGTCTTCCTGTCCTAGGAAACCTGAGACACCAGTGCTTTCCTTGAATTGCAACAGGGCTTTTCTGGGATGGCTTTAGTTTGTTTTCCTAAAAATGAAAGCAGCAGCACAGGGGATAATCCTGTACTCGTGGCACTGCCTGACTTGTGGTTTTCAATTCCTGTTTGTCCTGCCCCAAACCAGGGAGCTGAACCCAATATCTCAGATCAGGGCTCTCATCTCCAGCCTTAAAGTTGGACTCTTTCTCCCTGAATAACTGATTAATTATTTATACAAATTGGCCCAGCTCCACCCAGAAGGGATTTTAAAAAGTCCATGTCCCTTCTCCAGGCAAGGGGCCTGTCCTGGGATGGGCACCACCATGGATAGATGCCATCACCACCCATGAGGACCAGTTGGGAGCTGATTTTCCCCCCTGTGGGTTTGACTAGAAATCCAGGCTTGCTCCCAAGAAGACTTTTCCAAGCAGCATTTCGTGGAAACTGGTAGTTTGCTACCAAAAAAAACCCCACCAAAAACAAAACCAAAAAACAATCAAACCGGCTTTGGTTTTGCCAAACTGACGTTTTCTGACCCAAGAAAACATTTTGTCAGAAAAGCTTCCCAACCCCTCTGCTGGGAATGTGCTCTTTGCCATCAGTCCCCAAGGCTGGAGCGCCGGGGTGTTGAAATGTTACTACAGCCCTGGAAACTGTGAGTCAGCTTGTCCCCACCCACAGCAGATACTTCTGGGAAGGGCCTTGAAAAGCCTGGAAACTCAGCAGCTCCTGCCTTGTGGAGTTTCCATTAACCCATTAACATTAATTCCTGGTGAAATGCGGCATTTGGTGAATTTCTATTGGATTCTGTCTGGTTTTTCTCCTTCCTGGTTCTGATCAGTTTTGGAGGATACTTCGTTTCAACTCATCCCTGAGCAATTTGGCTGCTGTGGCCTCAATTCACCCCTCGAGGTCCGTGGGAAGCAAATGCAGCACCTGCCGTGGTGCCACCGGGTCTGGTGGGATTTGGATGGGATCACTGGATGGAGAAACCTTGATCCCACTTGGAGGAAAGGTGCCAGTGCCAAACTAATCACTGGGCTGGGATTTAAAGGCACCAAAATGGGCATCTCCTGGCAAGGCAAGAGATGTCCCAGGTTCTCTGGGAGAAGATGTGCAGCTCTGCTCCCGCTGGGAATGCAGGCAGAAGCCACGTGGATGCTCCCAGCCCTGCCAGCAGCTGTCCATGCCACAGTGGCCACGGTGGTGTCACACACCAGGGACGCCCCAGTCAGGTCAGGGAGTGGTTGTGATGCTGCCCCTCTGCTCTGGAGCCAGGCTGGGAGAGCTGGGGGGGTTCACCTGGAGAAGAGAAGGATCCAGGGAGACCTGAG
>JAWWLV010000018.1:1979654-2009693 GCA_035041135.1 Platyrinchus mystaceus | reverse complement strand
GCTGTGGCTGCCCCTGGATCCCTGGAAGTGTCCAAGGCCAGGTTGGATGGGGCTTGGAGCAACCTGGGCTAGTGGAGGGTGTCCCTGCCCATGGCAGGGGGTTGGAACAGGATGATCTTTAAGGTCCCTTCCAACCCAAATCACCCTGATGCTGATGATCCCTTTTTTTTTGGCGAGACCTTGGATTTTCTTTCTTATTTTGCAGTCTGGGCTCCTGCCTCGCTTTGTGCTTTGCATCACTTCT
Organism: Platyrinchus mystaceus; assembly: GCA_035041135.1. Lineage (NCBI taxonomy): Eukaryota > Metazoa > Chordata > Aves > Passeriformes > Tyrannidae > Platyrinchus > Platyrinchus mystaceus. The sequence continues at coordinate 2,009,449 of JAWWLV010000018.1, read as the reverse complement.
TTCAAAGAAACTTCTCTGCTGGGCGTGCTTCCCCCAAAGGTCGCTAGAGGCTGGAGGCAGCTTTTCTGCTCCAGTTGGAGTGGAGTTGCGTTTGTAGGAACGGGGCGTTTATTGTAGAAACGTTTGTAGCAAAGTTTCCCAGTTACTTTGCTGCAGCCGTGGTGGTTTTCCCAGCCGTGTGCGGCTGCCAGCCCTGTGCTGGGAGTAGTAGAAAGCAGAGCTGTTATCGAGTGTCCCCTTATCACTCTGATAATGGGTGACTGTGCCAGGCCCCACCCGCGCCGGCTGGGCGCTGGTGGCAGGAGCCAAGGAAAGGCCCTGATGCCCTTTTCCACAAGTGGCTGCCTGCAGGGATCATCCGTGTTCGTGTTTCCCACCCAGTTTAAGGTGGGGTGACGTAGCTGAGGGGTGTGAAGGCGTTGAGGTGCTTTGAAGAAGGCACCTGTGGCAGCAGCTCTGGCTCTGGTGTGGGACCAGCACGGCACAGGTCGGGCCGTTACATCCACACGGGGGCTGTGGCACCATTATTTTGTATTTTGAGACTCATGAGCACCCTGGGAGAAGAGCATCCTGCTCCCTTAGGGGAGATGGGGAACCTTCTCTTACAAGCAGGAGATGACCCTAAAGCCATCACGTGGGGAATGCTGAGGTTCTCTTTGAACTCACCCAAGCTGAGCTGCAGTTGTTGGCTGAGTGCTTTCAGATCGGGGTGGGAGCTGAGGAGCACACTCATGTTTTTGTAGGCTGGGGTCAATGTGATGCCACTGATTTTCTGTACAATTTCTCACTGAAGTTGGTGCCTGCTCAGTGCTGGTGCCATGGCATAGCCCAGCTGGCTGCACACTCAGTTTTGGCAAATTATAATTCAAGAAACACATCACTGTCGTATTGTGGAAAGGAAAAAAAACCCCTCTAATCAGGACACGGAGTAATGAAGGGCCTTCACCAGCCTTTTGCATGGTCTTGACCCTTACAAGGACAGCAAGAGCCAGTTGAATGACCTGATTCAGCAAAGCACTTCTGAGGACTTGCTGAACTTGGAGCACATGACTGCTGCAGTCCTGCTGCCTGAAGCTGAGCGTGTGCTCAGGAGCTTGGAGAGGTGGAGGTGGGGGTGAGCAGGATCGTGGAGCTGCTGCTGAGCCACTCGTGTGCCAAGGGCTTTGTTGGGAGGGACCAGAATTCGGTGGCTTGTTGGCTGAAGCCAGGCTGGCTCTGGTGTCAGAGAGGAGCGTCCTGTCATCACCCAACACCCTCTTTCAGTATTTGTGTGTTTGGGGAGCTCTTGTTAAGTCCACGTGTGTTGGAGCCATGGTTGGGTGGTTGCCTCCCAAGGCAGATGGTGGAAAACCTCGTTCTTTGGGAAGCAGCGTTATGATTTGTGTGATTCAGACTGAGTGTCCAGGCATGGATGTGGAATGGGGGCATAGGTGAGACATGCAGCATTTTCAGTTGTAAATCCCACTTTGAATGGTCGAGGTGGAACCCCCATTCCTCAAAAACTGGGAAAACTCTTGGTCTCCAGTTGCTTCCAAGTGTTTTTTTCTAACTTTGGGGGAGTTCCTATCCCAGAAGAGAAAGCAGGAGGGTTTGTTGATAACCTGAACACAGCACTAACCTACAGTTTTGTTTTTCCAGAGTCTCCACCACCTCCCTACTCTCGGCTGTCTCCTAATGACGAGCAAAAGCCACTGGGTACGTGTTTTCCCTCTTTTGATGTCCCGGGAACTCTTTCATGGTGCAGTCCTGGTGTTGGTTTTGAGGCAGCCCTCCCTGGCAAAAGCCAACAAGTCAGGGTTTTATGGCTCCTCATTATTTCTGAGCAAGCATCACCTGACAGGCTTTAAGAAGTAAATGGATGTCAGTTTATCCTCCCAAATTACCATGTAGACACATGCATATTTTCCAAAATAATATGAAGCTCTATTTTTAATGAAGGCGTAATGAAAGGTTACCAGACGTCATGTTTTGTCTGCGTGTGTAATCTGTGGGCTGATGGAGCAGAGGGGGAGTGGGAGCTCCTGGGTGCCATTTCCATAGAGCCCTGGCTGCTCTGCACCTTGGAGGAACCGGCTCTTACCCTTCCTCTGCTCATTACAATGAGATGTAGAGTCTTTGAAACTCGGCACTGTGTAATTTCTGAGGGGGGTATGACTTTTTCTGGTGAATTATGGAAGGTTTTCAAAGCAAAGGTAGTGAAAGTGGCTGGGATGGGTTACCTGGGCATGGAGGGAAGGGAGCTGGAGAGCCTGATAGCCTTGGATCCTGGTCTTGCATGCTGCACGTTGGCTTAGAGGTGTTTCAAGTTGGCATCGCTGCATCCTGCGATCCTTTCTCAGCACCTGCTTCTTGCTCAGCTAAATGGGAAGCAAAGACATGGGAAAGAAGGGAGGAATCCCATGTCCCATGTGGGGCTTTTTCTGGGATCAGTGTAGCTGTGGGATTTCTCCCTTCATCTGACTTCTGGGTGTAGTGACCAAGCTGAGCCACTCTTGCTCCCCACGAGGGAGGAGGCAGGCAGGGTTTGGCAGGGTGATAGGAATGGGACAGTGTTCCTGCCTGTCCCACCCAGCCCCGAGGGAAGGCTGGCGCTGTCCTGTGCCAAAGGTGAGTCCCTGCCCTGGCATCTCCCTGCGGTGCAGCCACACGGGCACCCAGTGCCTGTCGGAGGGACCGGCGCCTTCATCACCACAGGGCTGTGACCTGGCTGTCCTGCAGAGCCAAACTGGCTGCTTGTGGGGTTTTTATTTTTGTTAGGTGTGGAGGCAAAAAAAGAAAAAAAAAAGAGTTGTCCCTCCCTGCGCTCCCCCTTCCAAGTTAATTCCCTTTAGAAACTGCTTGTGCTGCAGGGAGAGATGATAGTGAGCAACACGTGACTTTATTAAAACAACAGCCAGGGATTGAAATTTGCTTCACTGGCTTGTTTGATTGGAAAAATAATAGTTAATCTGTGAGCAAACAGTTGAGCACTTAATTAGAGGGGTGTAAGCAAGAGAGAATAACAAAGACTCTTAACTTGTTAAAACAAAGTTTCCTTCGCTTCAGCAAAGAGGAAGGAAGGAAGGAAGCAAGAATAAACAGCTTCAAGAATTTTAATGGTGATAATTAAGTATAGTAACTCTGACTTGTTTAGAGGCTTAATGTAACTTTATCCAGTAAGCACCAAGTTCCTACTTGTTTGATCAACTTAACTGGAGTTATTTTTGTGGTCGAGGCAATTCAGACTTTGCATTTGCGTGGTGGCTACAAAGTTAATTGTTGCTTTCTGGCTCTGTGGAGAGTTCCTCTCGGGGAGGTGGTGGGAAGCTGGAGAGCCACTGGTGCTCATGTAGCCCTGGCAAACACAGGAGGACTAAAAGTGCTTTTTTTTTTTTTTTTTTCCCCAGATCTATCAGATTCCACGTTGTCTTACACTGAAACAGAGGCCACAAACTCGCCCAACGTCACGCCCGGAGATTTCTCAGGTTGGCAGATGTTTGCACTCTGAGCCGGGGGCTGGGGCAGCACAGAAGGAGGGCGTGGGGGGTTTGGTCCTGCTGTTGGTTTGTGTTCTTGGTGTGACAGGGAGGGAGAGCAGTTACCTGAGTTGGTTGGTCAGAGGCACCAGCGTGATAAGATGCTGTTCGTGGGACGAGCGGGGACGTTTGGGAAGTGGCCGCGCGTGTCCCCTGTGGAAACCACCTGGACCTCTCCCAAGCTCCAGGGCTGTGGGCTGCTGTGGGGTGGGGCTGCACACCCTCCCCATTTCCATGGCAGGAGCAGTGGGGCCATTCCAAATGATGCTGCCTTGTGGTGGTTCTTGCCGAGTCCGTCCGGCTTGTGTTACCTGTTGGGCCCTGGCCCCGCAGTGCTTTCATGAGCAGGCTCCCAGCTACGGTGCCATTGAAGCTCCTGAACAAAGCTTGGCTTAATTAGGTCCTGGTTTTTGCTCTGCCACACCCCTGCAACCTTTCATTCGTTTAATGGGGCTCTGTGAGGCCTGGGGTGGTTTTACCTGACAGCAGGTAGAGTTGGAGCTTTCCTTGCCTCGGTGTTGGGCTCTGGCTGCAGTGATGGTTCCACATCTTTTTTCCTTGGTGTCTCATCCCAGGCAGGGGGCTGACAGTGCAGGGGACGGGGTGGGGGCCTGTCTACAGGACAAGGTTTAATTTCTTTATCTGGTTAATGACCTGAGAGCTGAGATGAAGGTGGACAAACCTTGGTCCTGGTGGGGCCCCACATGCCTCCTTCAGCGACTGTGGTGGGGTCGGATTGGGCACCGAGTTGCTGGATTACTGAGCACATGGATTGAATTTGCTGTTCTCTCTGGGGATGCTGTAAGCTGTTGGTGGTGGAGGGGACCACTGGGGCACTGGTCCCTTAGTTGGGGCTCTTCTCTTGGTCTTCACCTGCAAGAGCTTATGGACGGTTCATCGAGACTTGCGCCTTCCTTGGGATGGTTGGGCCGATCCCGACTCTGCAGCTCTCCAAAGAGCATTCAGGCAGCAGTGCCATGATGTGGTGGCACAATTCCCTCTGGGGATTTTCCCTTCTCCTTCTCCTTTAAGGTCCTCCAGCCGTGGTGGGCCGGCGGTGCTGCCGCGTGCCGGATCCAGCCGTGCCGCCCGCCCGGCTTTTGTTGTGCTGCCAAGTGTCCATAGCAGGGGAACAATTGATAGCCAGGGCTTGGATCCTTCGGGCCTGTGCTGTAATAAATGTGTGTTTGCAATTCCTAACAAACATTCCTGGGGCTGGAAGCACATCCCTAAAGCTCCCCGTGCCCGTGGCTTTTATTGTAACGTGATAATTGTCGTTAATTAGAGCGGCCGAGTTGGAAAACGGGGGGTTCCTGAGGATGGAATGGCTTAGCTTCTCTCTCAGCAGAGCCTTTATGGGACATCTGGTGGGTTTTCTGGAATAGAAGAGGGATTTTAACTTTTCCTTGAACAATATAATGATAATATGTGACTGAGATTGTATGAAATCGGATCCCTCTGCTCCCCCTGTGCCGTTTCCAGTGGTGTAACTTTTAATAAGAGTCTGGGGCTGGGTGATTTATTTTTCCCCAGTGCTCACGATTGCTGAAAGAGGATAAGAGCTCTGCTGAATTAACCCATACTTGTCATCACAGGGAAGTAAAAGGGGAAAAACCCACTTAGGCTCCAGTCTACCTGCCGTGTTTCTGTTAGTTTATTCTCCATTTCAACTTATTTAATAGCCCTGCTTGAAGTGTGGGTCTGTGGAAATGGTACACAAAGCACGTGGTCTTCCCTGCCTCCTCTTGTGTACCAAAGGAGCTCGGTGTGCATTTAACTCCTCTTCCAAAAATAAGTACATTTTGGATCTTGCATCAAGCCACTACTATTTATTGCTCCAGCTTTGATCATCAAAAAGGCTTTTCCTACTAAAACCACAAAATTCAATTTTGGATAACAAAGAGAGCCATTCTTCTTCTGTTGGTCCTTTACTTGATGAACTTCTAAACAGGAAGTTGTAGCATGAAGGCAAAAGATGATCTCTGTCATATGTAGAAATTTTATAAAAAAACAAACTCTTTTTGAAGTAGAACCTTTCATGGTTATAATAACACTTTTAAGAGGAAAAGTCTTCAATGAACTATCAGGCTTGCTCTAAAATTCTGAGGAACTGCCAGTGCTAACTGGAAGCACAGGTTGTGGATAGTTGGGTGGATGTGACCCATGTGGTGACCTGGATCCGTGGATGATACCCCAGAGCCCTCTTCATCTGAGGTTCAGAGTACTTGGATCATGAAATGAAGTTGTCTGTTCAAGGATCAGTGTCCAGCCACAGCATTTCCCTTGGATTAGGGATGCTCCTGTTTCCTCAGTGAGGTGCAGTGGCTTGGGAAGATCTGGGTTGCTGGGAAAAGGCACTTGGAGGTGTCTGACCCCGAAGTTTCCGTCTCCTGAGCTCAAGCAGTGTCACACTCAGGCTCATGAGAGTACAAAGAGGGGCTCCAGCTTTCCCTCATTAGATTTATTTCTGCCTGGGGAGCAGAGCTGAAGCAAACCTGCTGTTTTGGGAGTTATATTCCAAACCCAGGTGGTTCCCTGTCCCCCAGGAGCCGGCAGAGCCGCGTCCCATCTTGGCGTCCCTGCGGCTCCCGACCGGAGCCGGGGAAATACCAGGGAAAGGGCAGAATCCAGCAAGGCAGGAACAAAAGCTCAGCCTCGTGACTCATAATTGGTGGAACATTTGTAGTAATTTTTTTTTTTTTCCCTTCCCCTCAGACTTGGCTCCTCCAGCACATGCCAAGAAGCTGCTGTACCCGTTAGACTTGCCAGGCTTGTAGAGGGATGTGCTGCGGGAACTGGTTTGGGATGGTGGGGACGTGCTGGAGCAGATGTTGTGGGCTTTGGGATTGCCTGCCTTCCCCTCAGTCCCACAGAGCTATCCCTCACCACCCCTGGGAAGGACCCTCTCTTAAACACCATGGAATAGCCCCTCTCCTGTTGCACAGCACGGTGTGTGCCTGGAAAAGCCTTGTGAATTCCTGCGAGCAGCCACCGGAGTTCTTGGTAGTGGTGGCATTAAATTCTGGAGCTCCCAAGGACTGTGCAGGAGGGCAGGGGTTGAGCACAGGTAGGAGGGCACAAGGTGGTCTTGCAGCTCAGGGTCCTCCTTCAGGTCTCTATCCTGCCTTGGCCATTGCCAGGGAAGGTGCTGCTTTACCTTTTCCAAAAATACTATTATTTTTTTCTAAACTTTGAGATCATTTCATTTCCTATGTGCTAAAACTCTGCTGGTGAACCCATTCATAGCTGAAAATGTGCATCCAAAAGAAGGAATGGTGAGTTGGTTTGTTGGAGGAAGGATGAATTCTCTCCACACTCCAAAGCTGTGGGAAGTTGTTTCCCACCTGGAAGTGGAAGCACAGGTTGAGTCTATTCCCAGCAGCTCTGCTGAGGGCCAGAGGATGATGTGGCAATGAGCTCTGCTTGGTGGCTTCGTCTGATGCTGGTGGAGGATAATTGGGAAATAACAGAGAGAAGAAATTGAGTTACAGAATATTCTGAGTTGGAAGGGACCCACAAGGATCATCGAGTCCAACTCTTAAGTGAATTGTAAACAAAGAGACTGAATGGGCTGGAGCTTATTGAAATTATTTCTGATTTTTTTTTTTCCCAAGGCCTGGGAAGATGGAGAAGATTTTACAGGGCAGTGGTGGGACTGGGGGTGTTGGATTTGGGAAGTAGGGTACCTCCAGAGGGAGGAAGAAGGCAGGAACATGCCTGTCCATCCCAGCTGGTGACTCAGCCCTGCTGAAGTGATGCCATGGCTCCAAGCGAGAGCCAGAGGGTTTTTTCTGCTTCCAGCAATATTTAGGATGATCTTAAGGAAGCATATTTTAAACCCCACTGAATGGAGAAAGTGAACATCTCTCTTCCTCTCCCCCCAGCAGCAATAACAGGCTGCAGGATTTATGCTACCAAGGAAATTTATGAAGATCCTGTGTGTCAGGAGTAGGGGAAAAAAAAAAGCCTGTTAAATATGTCAGGCGGATACGTGTGGCAACTGGGCAAACATCGCCCTTTCCGGCCTGGGGAGAGATGGTGGAACTACCTGGGAGGAGAAAAAAAGATATTTTTCTCTTTAATAGGGCACCAGTTTCTTCTGGGGGGGGGAAATGCTGGTTATGTTACTTTTGGAGGATTGACTCTGTGTCCCACCGTGGGCTGGGAGGTGCAGGTTGGGTCTGACCCAGCAGCACCCTGCAGCCTTTTCATCCTTTCTTCTCCCCCCTGTCCTGCAGAAACAAATCCATTAAAAAGCAGGCAGAACATCTCTGTGCATCCAGTTTAATCACAGACAGATGTTTATTTGGGCCAGTGATGGTTTTAGTTTGTTTTCTCTTTCCTATTTAACTGTAAGTTTGCTGGCTTGCCCAACCCTGTGCAGGTCTAGAACAATCAGGGTTTGGCTAAAACTTCTCCTGGTCACAGGAACGAGGCTGTTGCCAAGAGCTACTTCTTTGATGCAAAAAAATACATCCTGGAGGTGCTTTGTCAGATGTTTTTATATTAAACAGTTTTCCTTCATGATTTTAGTTTGCCAACGGGAAATAAAGGGCATCTATTTTTTTCCAGAGTGTTCAGAGAGGAGTTCTCTGCTCAGTGGGGAGGTTTTGCCCATGTGGTCATGGATAGCCTTGGATGTTGGAATCCCCATGGGAGAGGGTCTTTCTGGATGTCTGGGGCAGCTTCAGAGCAATAACCTGCCTTCACTGTGGGTTTGGTCTCGTGCAGCTCCTGGCCCTGCCTGGGACAGACACCAAAGGCTACTTCTCAGACTACAGGGTGAAGTGTGGAGTCAATCCCTGAAAGGGAAGGTGGGGAAGCTCTGGGAGACACAACCCTGGGCTTTCAGTGCTCTCCCTTTCAGAGAGGTGCAGGTGTGCTCTTTTATTCCTCAACAGAGGTCTTCCTGGGTTGACAACAAATCCACTGGAGCCAGTGGATTTAGGGAGGGTGGTGGGTTTTTGATGCTCACCATAGGTGGCAGCTCCTGGAGCTCAAACAGTCCTTTTTTTGGAGCAGAGGGGAAAGGGATCATTGATTCTGTAGGTTGCTCAGAGGCAAGAAAGAGCATCAGCAGCAGCCTCCAAAAAGGTGGTCTTCCAGGAGAAAAGGTATCTTCTGGACAGGGAGGTGGAGAAATGTCCCTTTATTATTGGTCATGTGAAGGCATTGCAAGAGAAGTGACTTCCTCCAGCACATTTTGTGTCAAGAGGGAAGGGAGGGAGCTCCAAGAGCATCCTGTGCTCAACCAGGGCTGGTTTGTCCCAGGGAGCATCTTTAGTTGATGTTCTTCATCTGAGCTGGTGAAACAGTGGTGAACTCCCTCCTTCCCATGTGTTTTTCCTTGTGAGGAACCAGGGAGTCAGGGATGTTCCCAGGGTAGATGGGGCAGCTGTTGGGGAGTTGGGAATCGAGCCAAAATCTTCCCTGTCACTGTTCATTGCTTTGTGTGCCAAAACATCCTTCCCCTTGGATGATTATGGTGGCTGATACCCAACAGACAGCACTTGGGAAATGGGGACAATCAGAGCTGTCCCTGAAAAATGGGGACAACTGGAGCTGTCCCTAGTCCAGAAGAAGGATGAAAAAAAGCAAAATCAGCTTCCAGAGCCTTGGGATCGTCTGCCTGGAGTAGCACAGGCTGCCTGGTGCACGGGGTTGGTGGAAAAAGGTTGGCCTTATCAATATTTGGCCCTGTGCCTAATGCAGGGATTAAAGCTGCTTTGCAGATGATCCCTCTGTGTTTATGTGTGGGGACACACAGCTCCCTGGCTCTGAAGGAGAATTTCCTGGGATGGAGCCAGGTGGGATCATGCCCTGAGGTGAAGGTTCCATGGGCAGCTTTTGGGGAGCACTGTAGGCAATACACTGAATTTCTTAGTGTACTTCTGCAGAGAAGGAGAGAGAGTTGCTTTTTTTTCTCTCTCTCTCTCACCTGGAACTGGGATGGGTTTTCACAGCTAGCCTGGATGTTTTCAACCTAGAAGTTCTTGGAGTAAGTACAACACCCAGATAAAATATGTTTTTGTCTGTGGTACTTATGATGTTTGGCCTTGAATCACAGAATAATCACATCCCTCACTTCTCCAAGCACCTAGGCATCACTCTTAAAAAAAGAAACATCAGGAAGTAAGCAAGTTACTTAAAAGTAAATTAGTTTAATCTCTGTAGCCAAAACATTACATTCTTGCACCCTATTAGGGGTTGGATAGGGCTTTCTAGGTAGTAAAAGTTCTTTTGATGTAGCTGGTTGTGTCCTTTAAGCAGCACAGATCTGATGGTAGGTCTTTGTTTGAACTTTCCTTTTTCTCTGTGCCTGGGTCTTGCTTTTTGAAGGGATTTGCTGAATACTGGACACAGTGTATTTATGACCTTTGAAAACGGTGAATGTTTTGAAGGAGGAATTTTGGCTTCTTGTAGGGGACCTGTAGAGAGGGGCTTGTGTTCACAGTCACAGTAATAGATTTTTTTGTGGCACTTTGATGAGTGAGAGGTGTTTATAGGCTTGATTCATAACTGAGTTACTAAGGTTTTCCACGGAAATAACTTATTAAATGTGTGGCGCTCCCCGAAACGATTGAAGTCTGGAGATTTGCTGTTCATCAAAGGCACCTCCTTTCCCGGCCTCCAATACCTAACTCAGCATTTTACCTCTGGAGGATGCTCAGATCCAAAAGGGAGGGGGTGTGGTGTGGGAGCTCGAGCTGGGTTTTAGTAAGAAATTAAACAAAAAAAAAAGGCAAATTGGAAAGGAGGAGGTAAAAAAAAAAAAAAACCCTCAGGAAAAACATCCCCCGTCGTTCGGAGCCGCTGATGGTTAAACCTGGTTTTCTGGAACACTGCTTATTTGTGTGGATTTGACTTTGCTGCTCCACAGCCCAAAAGTACATCCCTTTACTGCTGCTGGCCGGGCTGCTGAGGGCTTTGAAGTGCCCCGAGCCCCTGGAACCGCAGGTTCAGTTTACTGGCAGAGCAGACTCGGCTCTTTGTCCTTCCCGAGTGCCGGGGTCGGCGGGGATCCGGCACGTGGCAGCCGTGATTCCCAGCGCCCATTCCCAGCTCTGCCGGCTGTCCTGCCCTGCCACGGGCTCTGGGAGGGAGGAGAGGAGTGTGCTGCCTCCCTGGGCCCTGTGGGGATCCAGGTGTGGGGTGGGGATTGAGGAGGAGGAGGAGGGTCGTGGGCTGGTCCCACCTTGCTCAGGGAATATCGGGTTTGGGTGGTGTTTGTCCCAGTACTTGCTCTCCCTCCTGTTCTGTGCCTTACACCTGGTTGGTTCATTGAATCCTGGAATGGTTTGGGTTGGAAGGGATGTTAAAGCTCATCTAATTCCACCCCCCCTGCCATGAGCAGGAACACCTTCCAGTCTCCCAGGTTGCTCCAGCCTGGCCTTGATTGCTGCCAGGGATGGGGCAGCCACAGTTTCTCTGGATAACCTCTGCCAGGGTCTCCCACCCTGTCACAGATCCTTCTCCAGCTTCCTTGTAAACCCCAGAAAATGGATGTTTAGCTGGGAAAGGCCATCACTCCAGGGTCAGAGCACTCAGAGATGGGAGAATGATGGGAAGATGTGCAGCCCATCACCAGCACTGGAATCTGGGTTTTGGATACTGAGAACTGTTGAATTCCTGTTTGGGTTTTTTTTTTTTCTGTAAGAACAAAAACATTTCACGTGGAAATGCCTGTCTTGGCTGACCTCTTGCAGAGCTGCTGACGCTGACTGGTAATGGCCTTTGCAGCTCCTGGGGCTGGAGCAGGGATTAAACAGGCTCCAGCCTTGGAATGCTGGAGTGTGTTACTGCCCCACCACCTCCTTCCCAGAGGTGCTTCTCCTTCAGTGAGAAGCTGAGCATCACTCTGGTTCCTCATCCTGGAGTTTGGCTGGGGGAACATATGTGGGAAAACACCAGCAGCATCAGAGGATATAAATACAGTTAAACCTAAGCTCTGCTCCTGCCCCAGCATCTCCTCAGTCAGCCCTGCACCTCATTTTTCCCCCTTTTTTTCCTTGAAATATAAAAGAATTACCTCTGATGCCCAGACCTGAATTCCCTCACACAATTCCTACCCTTTCCACAGGGATGCAATCTTTGTCTGGGAACAGACAGGCTGTGATGCTTCCTCGTTCACTTGGCATTTTGCATTTCAGGTTTTAAAAGCCCATGGCTGAAACCTTCCATGAAGGCAAAATTCCCAGCAGTGCAAATGAGAGGGATCTGTAGAGAGTTTGTTTTTCCCTTCCCTGCAGTTTTCTGTTCCTGGGGGATGCAGGAGGTCTTTCCTGATGGTACAGGACACACGTGCTCCTGCCCTGCAGCATCCCCTGTCCCACTCCAAGTGTGGGACATCCAAAGCCATCCCTCCTCCCTGAACGGGAATTCATGGAAGTGCCCTCGTGTCCCAGCTGGATTTTGATACTGGACCCACAGCAGCCTGGCCATCTCCCCTCCTGGGCTTGGAGAACTGCCCTCCCTTTCCTTTGCCTCTTTGGGTTTGGAGATGTTGTTCCTCCTCCTAAGTGTTTGTGGCAGCTGAGGAGGATCAGGCTGCCCTTTCCTCCAGGCTGGAGAAGTTGGAGACTTCATCCTGCTGTGGGGGCATCTCCTGGTGCCAGGATGCCAGGATTGCCCAGGCAGGATCCCTCACAGCCCTGCGGAAGGGTGGGAGACGCCACCGTTGGTTTTATCTCCGTATTCCATTAGCAGGAGCAAAGCCCGCCAGCAGAAAGGCTATTTTTCAGCTCTTTCCATTTATTAAGGTCTCATTTGCTAAGATTTTTCCGTTTGAGGAGCCAAAGAATGTTAAAAGACTTGTGGAAAAAAGTGCCAGCTGCTTTATGCTTTCATATACAGTGATGCAAAGCACTGTTGTCTGTTTGGTAAGGGAGGAAAGCCCTGTAGGTACCACAGGGGCCTGTGGCACTTTGGGGTCTGGTTGGTGGGTGATGAGGCCCTGGCACAGGTTGCCCAGAGAAGCTGTGGCTGCCTCTGGATCCCTGGAAGTGTCCAAGGCCAGGTTGGAGCATCCTGGAACAGTGAAAGGTGTCCCTGCCCAGGGTAGGGGGTGGAAGGAGATGAGCTTTCAGAGATGAGCTCTCAGGTCCCTTCAAACCCCAGCCGTGCTGTGATTCTCTGATAAAGCTGAGCTGTCTTTACATTTATCCCACCTGTCTCTGGAGGCTCCTGGAGGGATGGACGTGCTGTTCAGAGCACGTCACTTTCCTTCCTTCCCTTTATTCCCTGTGGCTCTGCAAAGCCTGGCCTGTTCCGGGGGGAGCACCCGGCCCTGGGCTCAGACAAGGAAGCGTTTGTGAGACCCCGCGCCGGGAAAAGGCGAGTTTGTCCACTGGGAAGAATGAGGCAGTTGATTCCTCTCCCCCTGCTGAGTCTGGGGGGGGTCTGGGAGCATCCCTGTCCTGCACAGGGAAGGCAAACACAGGCAGTGGTGGCTGGGAACTCCCAGGCCTTTGCTTTCCCTTATTCCTGGGTAGATGCTGTTGGCATCGCTCATCCCCAGCTTCCCCCAAGCTCCATGGCAAAGGCAGTTGTTGTGCCCTGATTTTTTCCTTGTTGTTTTTGTATTTGTTGCTCTTTGAACCCTCTTTGAGCTGTGGGTGACAATGAATTTTCCCCATTCTTCTTAAAATCCAGAGAAGCCATGGGATAACCCAACATTTATCCAAAACTGTGGAATTACACTGAGTAGCCTCCTTCCCTTGTGCTGCAGATTTCTTTTGGGTCCAGCCAACACTTGGAAAAGGGAAATAAATATGTAGGGAAAGGTCTTTACGCTAATTAAGTCTGAACAATAAGCAAAGCACAGGGGAAGGGCTGTACTGAAGTGTTAAAGACACTTGGAAATGTCAGATGGACATGAGTGATGCTGGGTGGGCTGATCCCAGAGCATCCTCCTGGGCTTGGCTGGGCTAATGGTGCTCCCAGCTGGCACCCAGGGACCCATCTCGGTGCTGAGCTGTGTGCTGAGTTGTAAAGTCTCTCTGTTGGGATTTTTGATGGAGTAAAACTGTTGTGACCCTTGTGGTGTTTGCAGGGTGAGTGACTTTGGCCGTCCTTGCCCATCAGAAAACAGGAGCTGTCACCCTGGAAGTGTTCAAGGCCAGGTTGGGTGGAGCTCTGAGCAGCTTGATCTAGTGGAAGGTGTCCCTGTCCATGGCAGGGGGCTGGAATGAGACAGTCTGTAAGTTCCTTTTCAACCCAAATCATTCCATGATTCTGGGATCCATCCCATCTCAGCAGGCATTGGGCTCACGAGCAAAGCTTTGCCAAGTCTCGCAGCAAATAGTCACTGGTGCTTATAAAAAGCTCAGGCTCCAAGATTAGATCTGGTTGGGTTTGTCTGGTGCAACAGCTCAGTGCATCCAGCTGGGGAGAGAAGGAGCAGATGTGAAAACTGGGAATTTAATGTCTCAGACCCAAACCTTCCCTTGTAAAATGTGTGTCTGCAGCTGCCATTGAGCTGTTCTGCCACGGGGCTGATAATAATAGTAAAACTGAATCCACCAGGTTTTGATTTTGGCCTCTGTTCTGGAGAACTCTTTCTCCTGAGATTTTATGAGCCCTGAAACCAAGTTCTGAGGGGGATGAGGTGCCTGTGCCAGGGTGCAGGAGAATTCCTTGGTGGGGAGGCCAGGGCTCAGTTTTCCTCAAGTGTCACAGGAATGGCTTTCTGAGATCTGCAAAAAAAAAAAAAAAAAGCAACCCCAACTGAACAAAAAAAACCTCCAACAAAACTTTATGAATCGACCGGGAAGGCAGTAAAAATTAGTAGTAACAAGCTCATTTCAATAGAAATGGGTTTGCAGCTCTGCTGGCTGCCAACCATTTATGAGACTGGCTGGGTGCCGTGGGCAGGGTCCAGAGCGCCACATCCTTCCACCCTCCTGCTGCTGGAAATCATTTGTGACTTCAAAAAAATAAATAACCCCATTGTGGAGCTTGTTTTATGGTTGGGGCCTGTGCTGGGTGACAGCTCTGGAGTTGCAGACTTGGAGGAGGGGCCTTTCTCCTCCGTCTCAGGTGGGTTCCTGCTGGGTTTCCAGGGTGCAGGTGAGGTCATGGGGTGGGTGTTGTGTCCCTGACACATCCCATCTGCTCTTGATCCGGTGCAAGGGGAAGAGTTGGATCAGTGTGGCTGTGCCAGTGCAGGGGTGTTGGATGCTGTTAGGGTTGTGCCAGGAGAGGTTTAGGTTGGCAATTAGGGAAAAGTTCTTCCCCAAAAAAGGCTGTCAAGCTCTGGAACAGGCTGCCCAGGGCAGTGTTGGAGTCACCATCCCTGGAGGGATTTAAAAGCTGTGGCGACATGGGTCAGTGGTGGCCTTGGCAGCTCTGGGGGACCAGTTGGACTCTGTGGTCTCAGAGGGCTTTTCCAATCTGTACCATTCTGTGATTGCCATCCCAGCCCCACCAAAGCCCAGGGTTGTGTTCCAGGGAACCTGGTGATGGCTTTTTAGGAGCACCAGACCCCAGATCAAGCCCTTTTGTGCTGTGGCCCATCTTTAAATGTTGTGGGAGTTTCCCAGCATGGGAATCCATCGATTTTTTTTTCCATTTGCACGGGGCTTATTTCAACACTTGCACAAAGGGATGATGGGCTGTGCTGGAAGCTGGTGTCCATCCTGCCCCTGACAAAGGCTCTGTCCATCCCTGTGTCCATCTGAAGCTGTGCCAGGTGTTGGGACAGCTGCTGGTCTGCAGGCAGCGTGTCACCACCATCCCATCCCCTGGGAGTGAGCACGGAGTGGGATGGCTCTTCTCACCCCATTGGCAGCACATCACATCTGTCTTCTCTTAGCTGATTTATATAAATTAGCCCAGCTGATTTATACCCAAACTCGAGTTTTTATACTTGAAACATTTATATCCATCTCCTGGAAAAAGGGGAGAGAAGCAGTTTCTGGAGTGCTGTGGGACACACTGTTCAATCCACTTGCGTGTGAGTGTGGAAACTTCTCCCCACAGGAGAACAAGGAAATTCCTGTGTGAGTACAAAGTGAGGTAAAGATCTTATGAGCACGGGGAGCTGCTCTTCCCCACATTGTTGAGCTATTTTAATGGAAGGGAAGTGTCAGCAGAACTATGTTCAAAAAAAAAAAAAAGTCACTAGACTTATAGACTGGGAGCACACTGGGCAGCTTCTTCATCTCTGAAACAAGAAAATTAGAGTTGCTCTTCATTTCCCAGTAATTACAGCCACATATTTTGAAATATCCGTGGTCTTTTCCATGTTGAATCGCCAGGATGGACCTTTCGAGCCGGATTGAATTCAGCTGTGCTTGAAAGGGTCAGTCATTTGAGACTTCCAACATTAAAGATCTTTGCAAATTAGTTTTGCTCTTGCCATGCTGAATTTGTTTGTGTAGAAAACCTCAGTAGATCTGGTATGTGCCTGTCTTTGAAGGGCTCTGCTTCAAAGGCTGCTGCGCCGGGTGTTTTATGTGCTGAGCTCCACGATCCGTGAGGCTTCGCGGGGAAGCATCAGATCCTGACTTGGTTAAAACCTGCAGGGAGGAAAAGCTGAGCGTGGCTTTTCGAAGCCACCAAGGAAACTGGATGCCCAGAGCTCATTCCTGATAGGAAATTAGTGCTGGAGGCTCCATCAGGGACTTGCATGTGCTCGTGTGTGTCACTGATACAGCCCTCAGCGTCGTTCCCTTCCTGCCCCTTCTCTGCTTTGTGGACAAGATGAGCCTGTGGGTGACTTCCATGGCACTTGGAGATTTAGGGATAGCTGGTCCCAGAAAATTCAGCTGAGGTCTTGGCAGTCAGAAGCCAACCACAAGAGATGCAGTTGTACTGTAGCAAGTATTCAAAAAAAAAAAGGTAAACAGTAAAAGTAATATTTGAAGTTTCCTGTTTCTTGGCTTGAAATGTATTTTTTTCCCAAAGTAGTTTAATCTCAGAAGGCAAAATGTGAAAACATGTCTAGTGTTGGGGTGTTTTGCATGTTTGGAGCAGATCTGTCACCAAACAGGTTTTGTTGCCGTGGGGCAGGAAGCCCTTTCCCCTCCCACCCGGTGTATCCATGTGAATCCCAGTGTGGAACTGAGCACCTTAAAATACAGAAATGCCAGTAAAAAAAAAGTAAAATAAAAGGTGCTAATGGAAGGGTTGAAGGGCTGTCACCTCCCAGACCCTTGGGCTGCCCAGGAAAGGGGTTTTTTTTAAACCTGATGCAGGTTTATGTGAGCGGTGAGCGCGTTGTCCACGTTAAAAGCAGCGGCTCCGTTCCCGGTGGTGCCTTTGGGCTGTGCCTGATGTGCTGATGGGAAGGGACTGCCCTGGCTGGATGTATGTGATGGGATCAATCCAGGTTTAAATGAGGACAAACTAACCAACACCAGAACGTTGCTGGGAGCCAGCAGATAATCCCAGATCAGCCGTGGGCTGGATCGCCGCCGCTCCATCGCCGCCTTGCAGAAAACGCTCGTTCCTCTCCTCTTCCCCCTTTTCTCCCTCTCATTGAGATTTCGACACAATATTATTTTAATCCTGGTTCTCTCGCCCCTCCTTCTCCCTCTCCCCTTCCCTGCAGGCTCTCAATGAGAACCAGCTGGCTTCCAAAGCGATTTCCCCTCGGAGCAGGAGCCAGCTGAGTGCGGGGGCCGGGCGAGGGCGAAGCTGGCACCGCGCAGGGCCGGGGCGGGCTCAGCCCCCGCGGCTCCACTGCCTCCTGCCTCTCCCCCAGCCTCCAAAATGCTTTTCCTCCCGGATCTCTCCTCTTTGAACACATGGGGTTTGTACTCTTGGGGCTTGGGGATGGTTTTGGGGCCGTCCCACCTCGGAGTGTCGTCTGCAAAGGATGTAGAGGGAGGATCGGGACGTGGGATTTGCCTCACGGCTTCCCGGCTCGCTGCCGTGGCTTGGCCACCTCTGGCCATCACAGAGAAGTTTGTTAAAACATGAGGCTTATTTCTTTCTCAAGATCTTTGGTGGGTCAGGCTGTGTTGGTGCAGATCCCTTGGTTTGAGTGTTTGGTGTGTGTTGAGCACAGGAAGCATCCACTGGGATTTCGAGTTGCGTTTTCCACCTCGTTCAAACACCCAGAAAGGTTTTTTAGGCATTCAGAGGATACTTCCAAGGCAGGCAAGTGAGTGATGTTGGTTCAGGCATTAACAACTCACAGGAAGTACCAAAACTTCTCATCACATCCATCCTTCAGTGCCCCAGGATGGTGGTGAGGTACCTGTGGGGGTTTATTGCCCTAACAGAGGTAAGGAGCATTTCCCCAGTGCCTGGGTGAGAGCAGCCACCTGAGGGAAACAGCACAGGCTCCTCTTGGAGCTCTTTATTCCTTATTTTTCCTTTCAAGTTGCATTTAATACCTGTGTCATATGAATAAGCTGAAATAGTGTGTAGGGCATGTAAAGTGCAGGCAGCAGAACTGGTTTTCCAAAATGCTGTGTCCTTATCCCAGGTCAGGTGATGGTACAAGGATGGGACTGTGTCTCCTGATGCTCTGGGGGAAGTGGTGCAGTGTACACACTGGAGATTTGGTGGTCCCCACACTACAAAGGCAGCAGTGAGTGTTGGATGCAGATACACTCCCAGACTGGAAGCATCAGCTCACACTTCGATACCTTGGATTGCTTCCCTGGGGGACAGTTCAGCAGAATGTGATGTGGGGAGAAATTCTTGACAATTCAACATTTCAGAGCTTCTGAAACAGGATTTTTCTGAGTAGCTCAACCCAGCAGCTCTCTGAGAAAGGGGTGATGAGAGAACCCTTCCCTTCACGTGCCAGGATGCCCCTTGGAGAGAGAGCTCTGGCCATCTCCCCCTTCCCGAGGTGCCACCCGGCCTGGTGTCATTCCCACAGCAAGGGGGGGGAGATCCAGGCTGGGTGTTTGGAAATGCAGTGACTGAGTGCTCCCAGAGCGGTGCCTCTCTGTTTGAGTGAGGTTGTGGGTGTTTATTTGAGGGAAGAGCAGCTCAGCCAAACATCCTGCTTTTAAACTCAGCTTCGCAGCCATCGGAAAGATGCCTGCAGCTATATTTGTGTGCAGCCTCCGACTGCTGCCCCTCCTAGCTCGGCTCTGGGCATGGATGGGATTTGCAGGGAGGGCTTAGGAACAGGCTCCCATGTTTTTTGGGGTTTCTGCTGCACTGAAAGCTGTGATTTCCCTGTCTTTGCGCTGGACAACTGTAGCACGTCCATCGAGCTGTCCAGTGTCAGACAGGGGTCTGGGTGTCTTTCAGGGCTCTGAAAATCTCCCCTTCCTCAAATATTTAAGCCCTGAGTTTTGAGACAAAATAAAAATCAGCTGCCAAGTTCGGGGGGAGTCTTGGTTTTGGGTCACAACCACTGTGGTTTTTTCCCCCCTTGTTTCAGTCCTAAGCACAGCCTCTCCAGAAACTTGGCTCAGCTTCCCCGGCAGAATTAGGGACGTATTTATGTTTTGGGGTTTGTAAGGAAACCTGAAACCAGGTAAATCTGGCCAAAGGCAGGAGTGTGGGGCTGTGCTCTGCTCACCCTGCCACCAGTCTGTGCTGCCAGGAGGAGCAGGGCAGGGATGTGCCTAAGGGAGGGGACAAGCAGGACTTATTTTTGTAGCCGTCTTTCGTAGCAACAAGGCTAAAATAGAGTTGTTGCTCTGCCTTCTACATTGCACATGAAAGGGAAACCCTTTTTGTGCTGAGCAGGGACCCACTGGTGGCTGGGGTGGGTCTCTGGGCTTGGCCTTCACAGGGCCCTTCCTGCTGCAAGAGAAGTTTTTGTGGCAGTTCTTATTTTTAAACAATTGATTCTGGAATACTGGACACACGAAAACGAGTTGTGCGTTTTCAGCCTCTGGTTCCTCTAAATCATTCATTTAAACCTGTATCAGCCTCTGATCTTTGCAGAGCTGGGGCACTGTAGCTGTAAAAGACCATCATGATGAGGTCTCACTGACCTTCTCCAAGGCTTTGAGGGGTTGCTTTGCTTTTAGCAGCACTGGAAGGTGCTGCAGACATCCTTCAGTTCCCTAGGTGTAGCTAAATGCCACCAATTACACATCAATTTTGTGTCTGCAGGTAGAAGGATCCACTAATGTGTTTATATTCCCAGTCCATTTCCAGCTCCATTTCCTATCCAGAGTATTCCAGAAGGATGGCACGTTTGAATTCTCTTAGTGAGGTGTTGCTTTTGTGTGTAATTAAAGACCTGATCATTTTTGGGGTCATTTTGATAGTGTTTGGGAGCAGTTCTTGCACTTAATCTTAGATTAATACACATGTCCATGTCTGAGGTGTTCTTTTAGGTATTTAACTTCAGTCAGAGGGGAGAAGGAGCCACTTGCAGGGCACAATTCATTTTCTCTTTAAGGAAAAAGGGATAAAATAAGTCACAAAATCAGCTAGGTTGGAAAAGACCTCTGAGATCATCAAATCCAACCCTTGACCCAACACCACCTTGTCTGCCAGACCATGGCACTGAGTGCCACATCCAGTCTTAAACACCTCCAGGGACAGTGAATCCACCACCTCCCTGGTAGTCACATAAGTTGTTCCCAAAAGTTCTCATGATTCCCTGCTGGGAAATGCAGGCACCAAAGTCTGGGCTTGCTCACGTAGACCTGAGAGGCTGTGATTTATCCTTGGGTCAGCCCAGGCAAGGGAGAGGATTTGGGTGGCCGTGAGGCAAAGTGAAAGGGGAAAAAAACCAGCTATTTTTTTAAAAAGAGGGAAATGCAGAGTGTTGGCCACTGAGACAACCAGCAAAGTCCTCCGTTCCCTCGGCGCCGGGGCTCTCTCTGGTGTTCCACAGCAACTGGGAGAGTGATGTCAGGGGCAGAAAACAGCCCCTGTTGTTATCAGAGTAAAAGTTTAATTTCTTGTAATCTTCTCCTGGGCTGCCGCCCCTTCCAGCCTTCCCTGCGAGCGCATCCCCAGCCCCTTCCTGATTGTTTTTCCAGCCCCATTACACAACTGCGCCCCTTGTTTGCTTTTGCAGATTGCTCATGAGCAGCGTCAATAGCCGGGGACACTCAGAAAGGGGAATGGACTTTATTTGGGTTTTAGGGCCTTGGGAGTGAATGGTGCCAAAGTAAATAAGGAGTTTTATGCCGGGCCGTGTTAACCAAACAGCCCCGAGAGCTCCCGGGGAGAGGTTCAGTGCGGAGCAGCGGGGATGGAACCACCAGGGTACCCGGAGCGATGAGCAGGGCTCGGGATTCTTGAAGAGTAATGTCCCCTTGGGGCCTGGATTGTTGTTTTTTTAATCCTTCCTGGTGGATTTGTGAGGGAATAAGAGCATCGGGGCTGGTAACAGCGTGCTGGGTGACTTATCCCAGCTACCTTCTGCCTTTGGAGAGCACGTTATGTTTATCAAGCTCTATCTTAAGAGAAATTCAGGTTTGCATTCCTCTGCTACTGCAGTAACAGCCTTGCCAGTGTTTCTACTCCTAAATTGGCTCATGGCAAGTTTGTCCCCATTTATTGTGGATCTCTCTGTAGTTCCTCGTTCCTTGAAGCTTTGTAGCAGGGGCTGGGAGAGGGCAGGTCTGGAGTGTTGGTCTTCATGGCTGCACAAGTTGTACCTTCTCAACAAGCTCAAGGACTTCAGATTTTCATCTTCTTGGAGCTGTTTGAGGGCGCTGGTGGCAGAGCTGTGCTCCGTGTCCCGATGAGTAAGGCTGACCTCATCACTGACAGCACCCCTGGAACAGCCCAAGAGCTTCTAAAAAGGACAATTTGACTTGCAGGCCAGTTTCTGCTCCGAGTTTCAGCTGTCTAAATACAACCATGGTGAAGTCAGTTGAGTTACTTTGAATTTCTGGTCAATATTTGGAGCGGAACCTGGCTGTGCCCATGTGCGGCATGGAAGGATTTATTTGTAGGAAAAAGAGGAAAATATGATGGTGGTTGGAGAATAAATGAGGGGTGGAGAATAAGACTCAGCCTGCCCTGTTCATCCTGAATTTTTCCTGTCCTAAAAGAACTTCCCCTGTTGCAAACAGGTTGCCTCAAGTGGCCTTGGTGGCTTTCTGAGGGCACTGGGTTATGACAATAAATAAAAGTGAAAGGCACTTCTAGAAATGCCAGGAATGTGAAAACGTTTAAATGATTTAGTAGGAGAAAACTTTATTTAAACATTTAATGGAAGAGCACGCTTTCATCTTTCAAACATCACTGTTTGAACTCCCATCCAAGTTTTTTCCGGACTTTCTGTGCACTTCATCATATACAACAGCAAGCTGTGCTTTGCAAAGGGAATAAACTTCCATTTCCCTCATTCCGTTTGTTGTTGTTGCCTCAAACACACCTCAGTTACAGTAAAGAAGCTGTTTTGGGGGAAAAGCTCCTAAACACGTTATTTTCTCATAAAAGGATCTCATTTATTTGAAGAATTGGGGCTTGGAAACACTTTGTCCAAGCAGATCTCATAAAGCTGCACGGCTTTCCATATGGAAACCACCCTGGCTACAGATGTGGCAGCCAGCACTTGGGGTTTTCTCCCTAATGCAAGGGAATATTCACCTCTGGGAAGTGCAGCTCCCCAGCTATCACCGGGAGAGCAGCTGGGCCGGGTGCTTGGCACTGGTTTGGCTGCAGACATTTGTACTGGTGAGGGCGGCAGAACTGGGCCGTGAGGAATTGTGTGGGAAACAGCGTGGGGGAAAGAGATCCAGAGAATTGGACTCGGCTTCAGACCTGCCACATGGCATTGGAAAAGGAGAATTTAATTGTTAAAATGGATGTGTATTAGTGGACTATCTTCGACTTCCATAATTTTTGCCTGGATGATATTAAACCTGGTGCTGCATTTGAAAGGGAAAAATCTTAGGGCCGTACCCGTAACACCAATATTTTACTGCCTTTAAAGGCAGCTGCAGTGCCCACTGCATGTAACCAGTGTTCCCTTTTGGGGTGAACCAAGGGGATCAGCTTAGTAATTCTTTTCCCTGAGATTGTGACCTCAGGGCCCCTTGGGTCCAGCATTAGCATTGGAAATGTCCCTGTTTGTGTTCTTAAAGCCGGCTGAGCGTGCGCCGCGCCGATGGCCTGCCGTGCTCCGCTGGGGAGATTTATGCTTCCTAAGTACATTGTAAAAGTTTTATAAAGTAGCTTAAATATTTACACAATAAGCATTTAAGGAAACAGTTATGTCTCTAAAGGAGCTGCTGATCCTTTGGGTCCATCAGACCGTGGCCGTGAGGGGGTTTTTAACTGTCTGACCTCCAGGAATTGCCTTGTGTGGGGTTTTGGTTTTGGGTTTTTTTTTTTCACCTAACTGGTTTTAAGCAGGCAAACAAATGGAAACTCATACACAGGAACCTATAAATAATGTTAATGACCTGGCCTGTATCCTCAAAAGCCAGGAAATTTAGGAACATGACGGCGAGTTGGCCCTTCGCTCACTGAAGGGTGGAAAGCGTAGCTGGGAGGATTTCTTCCCAATATCCCATCTCTCCCTGCCCTCTGGCAGTGGGAAGCCATTTCCTTTTGTCCTCTCCCTCCATCCCTCGTCCCAGGTCCCTCTCCAGCTCTCCTGGAGCCCCTTTAAGCCTAAAGGGCTCTCAGGTCTCCCTGGAGCCTCCTCTTTTCCATCTGAACCCCCCCAGCTCTCCCAGCCTGGTTCCAGAGCACAGAGGCTCCAGCCTTGGAGCATCTCCATGGCTTCCTCTGGATCCACTCCAGCAGCTCCACATCCTTCTTTGCCTTGCACTTCCCCCAGGACAACCACCTTTCCTCTGCTCCCAGATTTAATTTTGCAAGGCTCCAGTGATGCTGCATCTCAAATGTGCTATGAGGTGTCCATGCAGCCTTTATTTCTTACTTCATCCAACACCAGGCTATGGATTTCCCCCCTCAGGACTTGCTCCATCCTGCTGTGAGTGCAGCCTCTGCATCCCTAGAATGGGATGGGTTGGAAGGAACCTTTGGAGATCATCCAGTCCAACCTCCAAGGGCATGTTAAGGAAGCTGTGAGGGTCCAGCCTTTGCTTGGTGCACTTCAAGGAGAGCATCCCAGCCCCCTTGGGATGGCCATTCCCTTTCCTTTCAGGCCAGCAGGGGATGGATACCCCTTGGGCAGAGCTAGGGGAAGCCTTGCAGTGTGAAGAGCAGGGGGTGGGTGCTGCCTGCTGCTCCCCACCAGCACCCACCACCCCTTTCCTTGTGCTTCCTGAGGCACACGAGGTTTGGGGTTTTTTTTTTCCTCCTGCTCGCACGGCAAACGGATGTTTAGATCCGAGAGGAAATGGGATCGCTGTTTGCTCGGCTCCTCGTGGAGCAAACAGCCCTTCAAAATAACTCTGGTGTCCTAAGTGCCAGGAAAAACAGCGAAGCCAAAACGTTGAAAGCAAATAATTGGGCTTTTTTGTGAAAGGGCTCCTCTTCAGCGCCGAGTTTGCATATCAGGGCCGGCTCTTTTCACGTTTTGTTTTGAGGTTTTGCAATTCTTTGCAAAGCAAACAGAGTCACTTTGTGCCTGAGGGGGGATTTCACTGATCCCAGGGTGCTGCTTCCAGGTGATTTCCTTGGGACGTGCAGAGCTCTTGGGTGGGAAATTGTAACTGCTGTAGTTGCAGAGCTAAACCTTGGCCCCCAAGTGCCGGGTGTTGCCCTGGAGGAGGTGTCCCTGTCCCTGTTCCCTGCAGGGCTGGCTCCTGCAGAGGCCGTGGGAAGAGCACGGTGTCCCCACACAGCCCAGCCCAGCCCTCCTGAGTCACCCCAGGCAGGAAAGGCACTCAGCAGGTTTGGAAAGCTGGCTGGAAGGGCAGACAATGCCCTGCCTGCCCCAGGGCTGAGGTTTGCCCTGAATTTGGGCACACGGTGCCGCGACCACCCTAAAACAGCGTTCCCAGAGGAGACCCCAGAAGCAGCTCCCTGATGTCTTTGGTAGGACACACATCCTGTCCCTTCAGGGACTTCCCAGAGGGTGGTTGGCACTGAACAGGCTCCCCAGGGCAGTGGTCACAGCCCCAAGGCTGACAGGGCTCAAGGAGCATGTGGATGACACTCAGGCAGTGGTGTGGCTCTTGGGACTGGGCCTGTGCAGGGCCAGGGGTTGGACTGGGTGGTCTTTGTGGGTCCCTTCCAACTCAGCGTATTCTGAGGAGCCCAATTCCTTCCACCCACCCTTCTCGTGGCACCCAGACCCGCTGGACACCCCTGCAGGTCCGCAGATGGCCCTGGCCCCTGGCTGGCCCTGGGCTTGTGCAGGGGGGCAGGGTGTGTTTAAAACATCCAAAGTGATGAAGTGTCACCCTGGCTGAGCTGTTTCTCAGATCCACAGCCATCTCATCCCGGATTTCAGCTGCTCAGCTTCCTTCCAGGAGCAGGGCTGGCTCCATGGGATGTACCCGAGCCCGCTGGCTCCGAGGGCTCCACAGACACTGTCACCCATCACCCACCGCCACCACTGGGTGCTCCCACGGTGGAAAGTCCTGGAATTTGCAGATCTGATAGAGAGAACTCCTGGGTGGGAGCACTTCCTGCTCCCTCTTCATCTCCCTGTGGAAAAGCTCGTTAGGGTAATGACTGCAGACACCGAGGTGGGGGACAGGGGGAACAGGTACTTTTTTTAAACTTTATTTTTTCCTTTGGAAGTGCAGCCTCTTGCAGTCATGCTGTCACAGTTAAAATAAGGTTTAAATTACAGGGCTGGCTGTGGCTTTTTCCCTTTCTTTCAGAATTTTTGCCAACTTGCAATTTACTTAATGAAATCCTGCTATTTCGTTTAACGGGGATATTTTTTGCAGATGTTGATTTAACCCAGCTTTATAAAATATGTGAACTGTGCAGTTTCTTTCCTATTTTTAACAATTTAAGGATTCTGGTGCAGAACCTGACAGAGTCTATAACGCTGATATTTGTTTGTACCGTGCAAACCATGAGGCTCCCACATCATCCACAGAAATAGTGTGAAATGTTGCAATAATGGGCCAGAGTTGCCCAAAAGGGGGAATTTGTGTTGCTCATTGGAGCTTTGTGAATGTATTCCTGCAAAGTATCCGCCCCTGGTTTTACACTCAGTTATTCTTCAGGGTTTGTGCAGGGGGCTCTTTATATATGTGATATATATAGAAGGAGGAAGAGAAATGGGTCTGGTTCAGGCTGGTGACAGGCTGCCTTTTTAATGTACAATTCCCAGTGTATTTCCCCCCAGTATGCCTTACTTTATTTTGTCAAATGGAGCTCCCTGGAGGAATCTGATATTCCTCTTGCAGAGCTGTGGAGGGTGTGCAGTGTTGAACTCATTAAGCCATAACGATGCGTTCACATGCTCTGTTAATCTCCCTGTCCTTGATTTACAAAGAGCCCGACCTGCTCTCCTTCCCCCTTTCCTCTCCATGGGAAGGTCATTTGCTCTGGTGCTTAATTTGCAGAGTTTCTGAGAGCAGCCTGTGCTTTCATCCCTCCTCATGGAGGAGTTGCAGCCACAAACCCTGTGTAGACCGGTCCTGAAAAGGTTATTTTTAGCTTGAAAATTCAGCTGCCCTCAAAGAAAGATGAGGCTTGTCCCACAAAGGTGGGAGGGTTTTTAATCCAAAGGGTTCCACTGGCTCTGGAATAAATATGTGGAATATAACTCGTGTTATAGCATGGACTGACAGGACAAGAGGGAGTTGCTTCACCCTGGCAGACAGCAGGGTGGGATGGGATATTGGGAATAAACTCTTCCCTGTGAGGGTGGGGAGGCCCTGGCACAGGTTGCCCAGAGAAGCTGTGGCTGCCCCTGGATCCCTGCAAGTGTCCAAGGCCAGGTTGGACGGGGCTTGGAGCAACCTGGGCTAGTGGAAGGTGTCCCTGCCCATGGCAGGGGGTGGCACTGGAGGGGCTTTATGGTCTCTCCCAACCCAAACCACTCTGGGATTCTATGCTAACAACTAAAGCAGATTTTACCCCACCTAAATTCAGAGCTCTGCAGTAAAACAAGGCCCCAAACCCTTCTACAACCCTCCTATGGTCAGTGGAGGAAGGCAAAGCAGGGAGGGAGGTCCTCAGGGATGTAGGATACAGGTACAGACAGACCAGAGCTGGAACAAAGCTTGTTTGCATCCTAAGGCTCAGGATGGGCAGCATTCCTTGCACCCCAGCACCACTGGAAGGTGTCCCGTGCCCATGGCAGGGGGTGGCACGAGATGATCTTAAGGACCCTTCCAACTCAAACCATTCCATGGTTCTCTGATTCCATTTCTCCACCAAATCTCCCAAACCTCTGCCTGTTTTGCTTTGTAGCTGGAGCAGCTCCCAGGCCAAGTTGCTGAAGCTTTTCCTCCTGCCCACTGTGCAAACAGATGGGGGTCCTTCCACCAGAGCAGACTGGGAGCACTGAGGCATTAAAGGCTAAAAGGATGAGATTGTTGAGGTCAGTAACATATGCTGGGAGCCCAGAAAGATTTACATGCCCACAATGAGACACTTTGGATCACAACAGAAATTTATTACAAAACACACAGTGAATTCCACCCCCCTCCCCACGGCTCTTCCTCAGCTGCAGCTGAAGGGTTTTTAAAAGGCGGAAAGGAGAAAAAAACCCCAAACCACAAAGGTTTCAAGCCTCTTCCAATCATATTCATGCAACTTTTCCCCCACACTGGCTCCAGTAATTCCTGCCTGTGAATCACAGCTAATTGTATTATAATAGGCCATTCTTCTTGATTTAATATACCACAGGAAAATCAGGATGGGAGTGAGTGTGGTCATAAGATTAGTAACAGCTCTAGTTCTTAATTTATGTTCCCACTTTATTATTGGAAAATTTAAAGCTCCGGGGTGTTGAGGAGGATGTTTTGCTGGAGTTTGTTTTATTCCAGAAGTAAATTATAAAACTGGGGGAGAGGGGAGTAGAGCAATCACTGAAAAAAATTACAAATATCTGCTCCCACTGCAGGAAATTACAGGGGGGGAAAAAAAGAATAATAAGAAAGAGGAAGAATTCCCACAAGTGGGAAATGAATCAGCTGCATTATCTCAGGTTTGCAGCCTCAGGGATCCCCGTATTCAGAAGGAGAGAAGAGTGTAGAGCCCTTATTTCAAAGCAGATCAAGACTGATGGGTGACTTTTGGCTCAAACCTGGAATTGCACTAGAAAGCAGCCCTGGCCACACCTGCCCACGTGTTGTGAAGCCTTTTGGGGACAACACCCACCTCTGGAGCCTGATTTCTGTTTTTGAAAGCCTGGGAAAGCCAGCTGAGACAGGATTTCCCCTGCCAGGCTCCGGCCCCACAGCCCTGAAATCAGACACAAGGACACCCCACACCATTCCTGTATCATTCCAGGACCAGGCTGGACTCTGCCTGCATGGGAAAATGGGACTTTGGATGGCATCCACATGCAAAATGTATGGACAGACACACAGGTTTAGCCCATCCCAGGGATAAATGAGCTGGAATAACCCCCTGCAGCAGTTGCTCCATCCCAGAGGATGGAAAAGCTGCTCCTCCAAGGGGAGGAGAACATGAGAAACATCAAAGGGTTTTCCTCCATCCCTGCTCAGGAGGTGGCAAATCCACAGCCAGGATGGGGAAAGCAAGGCCAAAAGGCAAAGCTCATCCCAGCTCCAATTTCACCCATCCTGCTGGGAAAAGCAGCTGCTTCTGGAGCCACCCTGAGATGCTGCAAAGTCCTTGGGGCACCACACAACAATCCCACTGGGAACAAGCTCTGGCATCCCAGGGATTTCAGGATAAATGACTTGATGGGAAAAGCAAACCAATAGGAAAAGCTCATCCCAGCTCCAACTTCACCTAGCCCACTGGGAAAAATGACTGCTGCTGGATTCAGCCCAGGATGCTGCAAAGCCCTTTTGGGCACCTTGGAGCACCACAGGGAACAAGATCCAGGGATTTCAGGGTGGGAAAAGTAAGCCCAAAAGGAGAAGCTCATCTCAGCTCCAATTTCATCCATCCCACTGGGAAAAGCAGCTGTTTCTGGAGCCAGCCCAGGATGCTGCAAAGCCCTTGTGGCACCGTGCAATGCTCCCACTGAGAACGAGCTCCAGCAGCCCTGGAATTTCAGGATAAATGACATTACTCTGAACCAGACCAGAGGGAAGGGCAAACCCAGCAGTCTCAGGCTCCCAGAGCCCCTTTCATTGAGCAAACCCTCAGCAGCATCTCTGGGGCAATGGAGAGCCAAAATCCAAAGGATTCCCATCCTGCAGAACACCTGGACTGACTCCACCTCCCCACACCTTTGGCACCCACAGCCCAAGAATTCCTATTCTTTGTCCCCACAATGCAGGAGATGGTCACAGATCCAATTTGCAAATATTAATTAAGCCTTCACCAAATCCCTGAGTGGTTGGTAACTGTAATTATGTCCCTAATTATGTTAATTCTGCTGTAGGGAGGTGAGTAATTATTTGGAATCTATTCTATAACTAAAACAAACCTGTGTTGATGATTGCATGTTTAGCACATGAGTAACCCTTATCCTGTGTTTCCTGGTGGATGGCTCCAGAATAAGTGGAAAAGGGAAAAAAGCAGCATGTAGGGAAAAAAAACCCCACACAGGAAAGTCCTGACAAAAATCCTTCCCATGTTTCTGCCATTGGATTCCCCTCTCCCAAACACACTCTTCCCTCCTCTCAAACAGCATCTGCACATCCCTACACAAGCCAAGGGATTTGGTCTGTGCTCCAACCCAAAAGAATCCAAAAGAAACTGGGAGAAGCTCACAGGTTTCATGGTGAAAGTGAAAAAACCTCAGCAAAAGCATTTCCCCAGTGAAGTTATTTTTTTCCTTTCCTGCCCGAAAAAACAGTTCCCAAAGTCAGGGTTGTCCCGTGCAGGACCAGGGATTTGGACTCCAAGATCCCTGTGGGTCCCTTCCAGCTCAGGATATTCTGTGCTGGTTTTCACCCCAAATACTTGCCCAGATTTTGTAAAAACCAACAGCTGTGTAGAGTTTAAACAGCTGCTGCATCTGGATCCAGGGGAATTGGGCTGCAAAGGAACAGGGAGCAGCACGACCCGGCCCAGGCCTGTTCTTCCCAAAGTCAGTGGGACAAGAAGTTCCAACCCCGACAGCCACACAACCCAGAGCACGTCTGTCCTCCCCCAGTCCAGCAAGGAGCCCAAATTCCAAGGTCTCCTCCTGCTGCTGAGCAGTTTCTGGCCAAATCTGGAGGGAAAAAGACCCAAGTGTAGCTTCCCAGAAGACACTGAGTCTCCAAAGGATTGGACCTGCTGGTGCAAGCCCAGAGGAGGCCACGGAGCTGCTCCAAGGGCTGCAGCCCCTCTGCTCTGGAGCCAGGCTGGGAGAGCTGGGGGGGTTCACCCGGAGAAGAGAAGGATCCAGGGAGACCTGAGAGCCCCTTGCAGGGCCTA
>JAWWLV010000018.1:1969443-1979554 GCA_035041135.1 Platyrinchus mystaceus | reverse complement strand
TCCATGGAGTTCTGTGTGTATTTTGGCATTTCCCTATGTCCCTCCTTTTTTTTTTTTTTTTTAAGAAACTGTGGTTTTTAGAAATGAAAACAAGCCCTTCTTGGCCAGGGAGGGTAATTAGTGTGAGTCACCTCCACTCTCCATGGGCAAGTACGGGTTAGGAATCTGGTCATCTGGGAGATGACACTGAAAGATGGGGACTTTCAGAGGCCACACGTTGCTGCCTCTCAGGGCTGCAGTGATGCTCTTGAGTGTTCTGGATTTCGTGCAAATACGTTGATTTTCCTCCCCCATCCCCTGCTTATGCTTTACACAAATTTTCTTGCTGTTTATCTGCACTTTAATAGCTTTTACAGCACCATTCCAGGGAGTATAAAACAAGACAGATGGACTCAGTGATCTTACAGGTCCAACCTTAACAATTTTATGATTCTGAGACAAGGTCTGTTTGGTCTTTGGGGCTGATCTTATCCCAGCTTAGCACAAAGGGATGTCCTGTGGTGCTTCCACTTCTCTGGTTGCTGACTTTGGATTTTCCAGACAAAGGGCCCCTCCATGGCACACAAATGGCACAAGGCTTGTCATCCATGGCATTCCCGGGGTGAAGATCCTGAGATGCCAGTACGTCCTTGCTGCTTCCACTGGGGATGTGAGGGACCAACTGTGGGGCTTGAATCCCAAGATGCTTAAATCATTGTTTAGTCTTGACTTTAAGTGGGAGTAAGAGCCCGTGGATGCTGGCCACGAGCAGTTGTGAGTGGAGTGAGGGCTGGAATAGCCCCAGAAGATGTTTACACATAAATACACGACCCAGCTATCAGCAGATCTGCCGTGTGGGTGCACATCACACACGCAGCCCTCGGCACGTTCTCCAGCCTGGCCACGGCTCTGCTGACGTGCTGGTGCGAGCAGGAGGGCAGGAGCCATTCCTGTGCTCCTTCCAGCCCTGCAGGACCTGCCTCTGCCTGGCTGGATGCCTCCCACCAGGCTCTTCCCACAGCTACTCCCACCGACCCCATCCCCATTGCTTTTAATCCCTCTCCATCAGATAAGAGCCCCAAGACCTCCCCGTACAGGTTTATCCCTTCGGCATGACCAAGTTGGCTGGCACACCAGAGGGATTGTTTCCTTGCAAAGGCCACGCTGGCACCCAAAATCCTTTAATTCCCTGTAAAACTTCGGCAAATCCGCCACGAGCGAGGACTTGAAGGAACCGTGGGCGTCGTGACACACGCGGTGGAGCCGCGACTCCTGATCCCGGTGGAGCCGCGGCTCCCGATCCCGGTGCCTGCTCAGACACAGAGGCTCGGGAGAGCTTTATCAGGAGCAGGATCTTGGGCTTTGGCCAGCGAGAACAAAGCCTGAATTTCCATTCCTCTCAGCCCCTGTCTGCTTCCCATATATGTGAGGGCCTCGATACCACGCTGGAAAAAAGCGCCCTTTTTTTTGGGCTCGCTGGGGGGGAATTATGAGATGAGGGGAGGCATCAACTGTGGAGCCCGTTTGGAGGGAGGGAATGGGTTGGAATAGAGGACCCACAGCCTGTTTGGGGCCTGGGATGAAACCCCTGGCAGGGGGTTGGGTTGAAAGCCCAAGATTTTTGTTCTCCCAGAGCTCCCAGGCCAAGCTCTTGTGCCCGGCACCAGACTCTGCACCCAAGGAGGAGCCAAGCAGCTCATTCCCAGCCTGGATGGAGAAAAATATTTATTGGGCTCCTGCTTGTGGCCCCCAGGGAGCCTCCTCCGTTGCAGGTTGTTTTGCAGGTCGGTGATAGTGTCCTCAAGCTTTCCCAGTCCTTGACACTTGCAGTGGGATTGGCATGGAGCCGACACACATCTGCCTCGGTCTCCCCTCGGGTGCCGCCGTGGCTGCGCCGCGTCCTCGCTGCGGAGAAATCAGGGTGGCCTTGGGTTTTTTCAGCCCTCTCACGTCATCTCTGCAACCCAGCAGCTCGTTCTCAGGCGTAAATCCCATGGAGGGGGGGATAGCAGGGCGAGATCTCGCTCCGGAGGGAACAGCTCGGGCTGGAGCGCGGGGCAGGCTCTCAAAATCGATCTGAGGGTGATGTTTTGATTGGTATTGCTTTGATTTTCCTCCCAGGAAAGCATCTCCACTTGTTTTCTGGTTAGGAAACCAGGAAAACATGGCAGAGCTGCTGCAGCCACAGCCTGCTCCGTGTCCCATGTCCTCTGTGAGCTCCGAAGCCCCAAAGTTCCCAGCTTTGCTGGTGTTTTGGGAAGAGGGTTTTGCATGGTCAGCTGGGACATCTGAAGGAGGCCTTGTGTAGGGGAAGATGAGCATTTCCTTCTGGAAATTAGGGTTGTTAACAGAGGGAGCTGAGCAAAATTTGGGGCTGGGGCTCTGCTGAGAGCAGTGCAAGGAGGTGATGATGGGCTGCCTGGCCTTTGCAGGACAGCCCTCCTGGTTTGGAGGAGCCCATTGCCTTATTATCTAACAGCTGGATGAACAAATGCATCCTGTGCAGGGTTAGTGGTCCTGCTGCTGCTGGGGATGTCCCATGTTCTTAACAAGTGTGGAAAATGAGGAGGCTCCAGCATCTCCAGGAGCATCCCTGCAGCTGGAACAGGCTCCCCAGGGTGGTGGTCACAGCACCAAGCCTGGCAGAGCTCAAGAAGTGTTTGGACAATACTCCCAGGCACAGGGTGTGACCCCTGGCTAAAGTCCTGTGCAGGGCCAGGAGTTGGACTCGCTGATCCTCGTGGCTCCCTCCAGCTCTGCATATTCTGTGATGTCATCACCAACTCACCACAACTGGCATCTGGCTTCCCAAAACCCCTTCACCTCAGTGCCCCCTCCATCGTGGCAGAATCCCCTTCACTAGAGGTGCTTTCCACCCTTGTAATGATTCCATGACTTAATGCTGGTGTGACCCAGGCAGGGCTCTGGTTTGGGTGCAGCCTCTGGACCATCACCCTGTGCTGAGGTGATTCCCAGGCTCAGCTCCAGCACCCAACGTGCTCTGCCCGAGAGGCTCGATGGAGCTGGAGAGGGGTGTTATTCCTGTTTCTCTTCAGAGGGACCTACTAATTAGTTTCTGCTTTTAAAATGCTTTGAAGCCTCAGCCGAAACTCCTCCGTGAGCGAAAACTATGATTATTTATATTTATCCCGTTTCCCAGAGCCTCTGGGGTGCTCCATGTGCTGCAGCTCTGGTCACTGGGTGGGTTATCTCCCTCCCCCAGGGCACCAGGGGGGATTTCTGAGCACCTCAAATTCCTCTGCAAAGCCAAGATGGGTTCCTGGGTTTGAAAGGCAGAAGAGGGGAGAGCTCAGGAGGTCCCATGGGATTTGGCCATCCCAACCTCTGGGATTGCAGCAGGCGGCCCCTGGATTAATTACCAGCGTGGGCTGGCGGGGGGCCAGGCGGGAGCGGCGCAGGGGAGGGAGCCTTGGACATCACAGCAGGGAAATCTGCCACAGGGTGATTTATGGGGTGATTTCTCCCTGTTTCTCAGCGTTTTCCAGGCTCTGGGGATTAAAAAAAAAAAAAAAAAAAAAGGGATTGCACACACGGTTTGTTTGGAGGAGCTGAAAATGTGCGAGTTCTCAACCTAAAAATGGAGAAAGGGCGTTTTTTTTTTTCATCCTTTTTTTTGTCCTGGCAGTCCTGCACTCAGGATGGAGCCTTCTCCCCTCCAAGTGGAGTGGGTGCCTTCCCAGCTGGAAGGAGGAAGCATAGGAAAAAACCAACCCCGATTGGACAACGCTCAGATTTTCACCAAACCCCTGGATTTTACAGCAGATTAGTGGGGACCTTCCCTTCCCCCCACCTCATCCCCTGTGTTTTCCACCAGCTCGTTTTTCTCCCCATTTTTCCAGCTGGTTTGGGGCACGGGACACAACGGACTCTCACGGAGATGCCAAACACGACCCCGGGATTTGCTGGGCTTGGACTGACCCAGGCCTGGTTTCCAGCAGAGGAGAAGCCTCAGCCAGGCTGTGGTTGCTGACAGGTCTGGTGCTTTGAGAACTGGCAGCCAGGGGAGGTGGTTCCCTTTTGGGCTCCTTTTGAAGGTGTATTTCTATTGTTGTGTTGGCTTGGACGTGCCAGGTACAACCTGGTTACGTGCACAGCCCAAAGCCTGGAAGGAGATGAATGTGCCTGTGAAAGCTGCAAGTGAGAGGAGCTCAGATTAAATGGAGACTCGGGGAAAAAAAAGATCACCTAAATCTCTGAAAACATTGGCATTTAGGAGTAACACATCAAAATGTCACTGAAAAATCCCTGAGTTGGGTTTTTCCAGTTTTCATACTTTCTAGTCTTTTCACCCTTGGCTGAAAAGAGCTTTGTAAACCAGGAGAGCTGGGGGGAAGAAAACCTGCTAAAATACCTTAAAAATCCCATTCTGGCCTGTGGATTTAATGGCCAGAGAAGGTACATTGAAACAAACTCCTTGAATTTAGCTTGAAAATGCCCTAAGTGATGATGACTTCCAAATTTCCGGGCAGAACTAAACATGGCATGTGTTTTTCTTTGAAGGATATAAAAAAAAATTAGCATGAGCTGATGATTTTGCAGAGTGGTTTCTTTTATGCAGAGAAAATTGTTTTCATCCTCATTCTTGGCATTGGCTCCTGTCCTGTGTTGCTTTTGTTTCTTGGGCTGCCATGGAAATGTCCCCCTTTCCCCCCCAGGCCTCTCCACACACCTCTTCCACCGGCTCTGGTGCTCGTCAGACCCTTTTTGGAACTAATTTAATTAATTAACCCAGTGCAAGTGTTCTTCTGAGTTAATCATCTCCTGGGTTAACAAATTAAACCGGCTGATGGAGGAGGGTGGGGAGCACCAGAGCTCTGCTCCAAGGGAAAGCCTGGAAGAGGAGGAGCAGGATGGAGGATCCTCCGTGGAGGATCCAGTTGTCTTTCCCTGCTGATGGTTTTTGTGGGATGAGTGAGCACAACAGCCACATCCAACATGAGGAACGTGCTGTGAGCAGTGCTGAGGTTGGAGGAGTTGGGACCCCACCATGACACCAGATTAATTGTAACATAAAATCACATTCTTGTTTTGGAGTTGAGATATGAGCTGGGCTGAGTCCACACGTCTCAGTGGAGTAAACCAGAAGTTTGGGAGAGAGTTTATTGCTCTGCAGCCTGGGAAGGTCCAGCTGGGTGTCCCTGTGGCTGACCTTGGTCATTGGCTGGGGAGCTGGTGACAGCTTTTTAGGGCCCCTGTGAACCAGGGAGAGGTTTATCTTGGAGAAAGCTGGGACATTCAAGGATCCTCTGCTAGTTCTGGGATTTAGGGACAAGGTTCAGGAGGAAGATCAGGGCTTCCCAGCCTCCTGCTTGCACCCAACTGCCTTCTCCTCACACGAGCCCATTGTCCAGCTGTAACACCCAGTTTCTTGCTTCACTGCAGAAACCAGGTGGGAATTTGAAAGAGGGACTGAATTGTCCTTGTCCTCATGAAGACTTTCCATGGCTTCCTTGTGGAGAACCTTCTGCTCCCTCTGGTGTCTCCAGGGCCACCTCAGGATGGCAGCCCAGCTCCTGCCTCTGTTTGCTCAGGGGATTGGGATGTTCCCTCAGATACACATAGAGTTGCTCCCATGGGTTGCTGGGCCAAGACAGGACTCACCAACTCCTGCAAGGATGGGGAGGTGCCTTCAGAGTCCCACTCCCAGTGAGCATGGACAGCTGGAAGGTGACCAATTTGTGTCCCCAGGGCATCTGTGTGGGGAC
This sequence comes from Platyrinchus mystaceus, assembly GCA_035041135.1. Lineage (NCBI taxonomy): Eukaryota > Metazoa > Chordata > Aves > Passeriformes > Tyrannidae > Platyrinchus > Platyrinchus mystaceus. Next base: position 1,973,849 of record JAWWLV010000018.1, on the reverse strand, counting down.
CCCTGTGCTGGGGACAGCATTGAGTTCCCCCCCATCCAAGGGGCTCTGGGGCTCATGCTGTGGCTGCAGAGTGGGGGTCTGGGGGGCACAGTGACACATTCCAGCTGGAACTTGTAAGGCAGAGGTATTTTAAGTATATTGGCTTAACCAAAATGGTTGTGAGCTTTGCTGGGGCAGATTGACAATTAATTTCTTCTTCTTTTTCTCTTTTTTTTTTTTTTTTTTGCAGGGCCATAAAAATTCCATTTCTGCTGTGGAAGGTTTTAACCCCTTCCTTACCCTGGAGCTTGTTTGCAAGGGCATTAATGGGGGGATTATTGTAACTGATGGCTCCCTGGTGAACTGTTAATAGATTTTTGGGAAGTGTGTGTGTTCTTTGTGCTGGGCTTTTTATCTGGACCTTGCTCACAGTGACCTGTGTATGGTTATAACCTTCCCTGCTCCTGTGTGTTGGGCAGTGTAAATACAGAGCTGTGCTCTGGCAGAGGGGAGGAAAAAGGCTGAGCGTGGATGTAATAGAGCCTAAAGTGGGATAAAACTGAATGGAAAGAGGTAGAGAAAGGATGTAACTGAGCTCCATGGCCAGAGGAGCGTGAGGCTGCCCTGTGACACAGAGAGACAGGAGGAGGGGACATGTGGGAACACTTCTGACTGTCCCACTTCATCTCCAGGTGCCCAGCTGTGCGTTCCAGTCCCTGTCACGTTTGGAGAGGGCAGTGATTTATTTTTTAGGGGCATGGTCTTCCCCGTGGGTGCCTCTTAAATGTGTTTTGAGAAGACCTTCCTCTCAGCCATGTGTTGGGGGGGGCCGTCTGACCTGCTGAGAGGAGCTTTGGTGGCTTCGGAAGAGCCGAAGCGTTGAATCACAGCTATTTATTCCGTGTGTTTCGTGATCTGCCCATGTTTTCCATCCTGCTTTTAAGTGCAACTTCAAGCAGTGGGACTGTGCAGCGTTTTTGTTTTGGAAAAAGGCATCTTTCTTTTTTCTCTTTTCATGCACTGCTTTGAACTTTACTGGCATAAAATGCTGTCAAATCACAAATAGTCTCAAACCTCAAGTTATTTTCTTTACCTCCGCACTCGGCAGGGAGCGACAGCAGCGGTGCTGCTCACACCAGGAGGCTTACAGTGTTTGCTCTTTGCATTTATTCCCAGACCCTGAGCTGTGCAAGACTCTTTTCCCATTAAATTCTGGGTTTGATTCTCCTATCTTGTTTTTTTTATCTTAAAATTGTTTGAATTCCCTTTTGGACGTGTCTGCTGCGAGGCATCGCTGCAGCGGAGGAAGGAGTAAACACAAGCTGGAGTTTCAGCCCTTCCATCTGATGGATGGAGGTGGCTTTGATGGAGGAGATAGTCCTGACTCCACCCTCAGTGGAGCTGCTAGAAGTTGTAGCTGCTTAAAATGATAGTTGTTAAAAACACGTCGTGTACCACTACAGGACTGAAATATTTTCCTTTCTTCAAAAAGCGAGCGAACAATCCTGCCTCTGTTCCAGCAGAAAGGGGTGGGGGGGGGAAGAACAAAAAGTGGATTTTCTTGTCTGTGCTTAAAGGGCAGGGTGGAAAAAAGAGGAGGAAAAAGTGGAATATTTATTTAGAAGGCAGAGGACATGGTTCTGTGCCGGCCACCCCTGCTGTCTGCTGAGTGGTAGTGGCTGATGGCTGGAGGCGAAACTAATACTTGGCAGGGGATGAGACACAGCACAGGCCCCCTGGTCTGGGGGCTTGCTGGAGTGCTTGCTTTATGTCAGGGCTGTGGGATGAGTTCATCTTTGCAGGATTTGGTTGAGTGCACTGGGAGATGAAAGAAGGGAGAGGAACCCACCACGGCACGGGGAGCGCTGGAAGAGGGACCCTCCCGACAGCTTTGTGCAGGCAGAGCATTCTCAGATGAGCCTTTCCGTGTCTCCTTTTGGGGGGTGTTGTTTGCCTGGGGGTCACAGGCAGGTTGCTTTTGCATCTGGTGAGTGGATTTTAAAGCCTTTCTTTTCCCCCCACAGCCAGGAAAGGTGGGTTGGAAAGGAAACTTGTCACTGCTTGAGGTGGAGTTACCTCAGACATCCTCACAGGGCACCTCCAGGAGTGCTTGGAGCTGGCAGAGCTGTCACTGCCAGGCAGGAGCTGTGATGGGATGACAGAGATGAGGAGCACATTGGCAGGGGATGCATTCATGAAGGGATGGATGGATGGACTGAAGCTCCTGCCACAAATTCCACGGAAGTGTTTTTAACAAAGCTATTTCAGATGCACGAAAGCAGGAGGTGTAAAAAAGCCTTCCCTTGTTTTCATGGATGATTCTGCCAAAATATTTGCCAGTTCCTGGAAAGCAGAGATGACACCAGGGCTGGTGGCACCTCCAGAGAGATGTTCTTGTAGGATAGACACAGGTTGAAGTCTGGTTTGCTTTCCCCTCTCATATGTTAATTTGCAATAAACCATGGGAAACATCTCTTTAAATGTTTATTACTGCCTGTTCCCCTGATTAATTCAGCTGATGGGGAAACTGGAGTTTTGGAGTTATCCCATCCTTAGTCTGGAAGGGAAAGTCAGGGGCTGAGTGGTAGTTCCTAAAAAATGTAGTAACAAGCCCAGCTTAGCTAATGGGCATGGAGGCTGTGAGGAGGTTGGGAGGTTAAACAGATGCAGAGCTCAGTGATTGCTGCCAGCCTCCAGATGAAAGGCCCTGGACTGGTCTGTGCCCCCACCAGATCACTTGAGTGGGACAACAGCAAAGTTTAGTGCTTTAGGGGACTTTTGGAAAGGCACTGGGAGCATCTCTGTGGGCAAAATGACTGTGGAAACTGGATGCTGTCTGTGGAAGATGGATGGGTCCCTGAGCAGCCTGGTCTAGTGGGAAGTGTCCCTGCCAATGGGACTGAGATGATCTCTCCCAAAACTGACCTGTGAAGGGGTTGGTTCAAGATGATGAGCACTGCCCACAGCAATGGACATCCCAGTTACCCCCTCCCCCCATCTCCCCTTAAATTTGTGTAGTTACAACTCAAGTTAAATCCAACAAAGCCGCTTAATTCAGAGCTGGTTGATGGGGAGGGGTAATTTGAGCCTGAACAGAAGCAGGGCTGGAGGGGCTGTGCCTGAAATCCGGTGTGTCAATGGGCTCTCTGGAGCAAAATAATGGCATCACCCCATGGGTGAGTTAATGGGACATGATGGCACGGAGGCACAGGGGTCAGCAGGCCACGGACACGTGAGGGATTGTCAGGGAGCTTAATGCCGGGCACAGAGCTCGGAGCAGAGCTCCTGGCTTGGAATTCCAGGCTGCTTTTCTGTTAACTGGTGTGGTAGGAGCAGGAATGATATTCAGCAAGAGGTTAATTCGCCCTCTTCGGGGCTCTTCCAGGGCTCAGAGTTCCCGTCTTCCTTCTGGACACATCATAAATTGTGGAGGCATCGTGGATTAAACAGCTTTCCAGCAATGTCTGTCCCCTGCCCTAAATGTGATTCCTAGAAAGAAGAGACATTTCTCATTGTCTGGAGAGACTTCCAGTGGGTTTTTAGGAGTACATGTGTAGTTCATAGCAGCTACTCCCCCTTGGCGTGAAGCGCTTCCTCAGATTTCATGTTCCCTGTGGGAACATCGGCATCGCTGTCAAGGAATATTTACACAGTGGAGATAATGTTGGGTCAGTCATCCAGGCGTGTTGTGGACATCCCTGTGCCTCAGATCAACCCAGGCTGGGCTTTGAAAGTGAGGGTGCACCACCACAGCAGTGCTGGAGGAGCCTTGGGAGCCACCAAGCTGAGGTGGCTGAGCAGCAGGGGTACAGGATCCCTGCTGGCTCTTGGTGGGAGACATCCACATATCCTGAGGACACGGGGTCCCGGCTGCTGGACCCAGAACTGAACGCTAAGTCTGAGAGAGAAAGATGTGTTGAGCTCCATGGGGGCTGGTGGGTGTCTTGTTGGGTCACCAGCCTGTGCTTGAGCCATCTGTCTTGGTGGTATTTGACATAATTGAAGATGAGGTTTGGGTGAGTGTGAGACCTTTGAGTTGAAGGTGGACTTTGGGTTGAGTACAAGTTGTGGGTTAAGCATGAACTTCAGGTTAAATACAAGTTTTTAGCTGAACACAAGGTGAGCACAAACTTTGGGTTGAAGATGGACTTCGGGTTGAGTACAAGTTTTGGGTTGAGAATGAACTTGGGGTTAAATACAAGCTTTGGTTTGAACATGAATTTCAGGTAGAGCATGGAGCTTGTGTTGAACAGGAATGCTGGGCAGAGGATGGAGTTTGTGCTGAACACAAATGTTGGGTAGAGCATGGAATTAGTGTTGAACATGAATTTTGGGTAGAGGATGGAATTAGTGTTGAAGATGAATTTTGGGTAGAGGATGGAGCTTGTGTTGAAGATGAATTTTGGGTAGAGGATGGAGCTTGTGTT
>JAWWLV010000018.1:1900976-1969343 GCA_035041135.1 Platyrinchus mystaceus | reverse complement strand
TTGAAGATGAATTTTGGGTAGAGGATGGAGCTTGCGTTGAAGATGAATTTTGGGTAGAGGATGGAGCTTGCGTTGAAGATGAATTTTGGGTAGAGGATGGAGCTTGCGTTGAACACAAATGTTGAGCACAAGTTCAGTTCTCACGTGAGCAAAGCCGACGGGGTGGGAAGAACCTTTTCCTTCCCCTCCATACCTGTCATTCCCAGGTGGTCACAGCAATCCCTGAGTGTCCTCTTTTGCCCCCCCAGATGCCAGCACGTCGCCCGATGCCGTGAAGAGGAGCCATTGGTGCAACGTGGCCTACTGGGAGCACCGGACGCGCGTCGGCCGCCTGTACACAGTGTACGAACAGTCCGTCAGTATCTTCTATGACCTACCTCAAGGAAACGGCTTCTGCCTCGGACAGCTAAACCTGGACAACAGGAGCGAGACTGTGAGAAGGACTCGAAGTAAAATCGGCTACGGGATCTTGCTCAGCAAAGAGCCGGACGGCGTGTGGGCCTACAACCGCAGCGAGCACCCCATCTTCGTCAACTCCCCGACACTGGACATCCCCAACTGCAGGACCCTCATCGTGCGCAAGGTCATGCCGGGCTACTCCATCAAGGTGTTTGACTATGAGAGGTCCTGCCTCCTGCAGCACTCGGCCGACCTGGATTACGCAGACGGGCCCTACGACCCCAACAGCGTCCGCATCAGCTTCGCCAAAGGCTGGGGGCCCTGTTACTCCAGACAGTTCATCACCTCCTGCCCCTGCTGGCTGGAGATTCTCCTCAGCAACAACCGGTGACGGTCGGCCCTCTGACGAAAGGAAGGACACACGGGGAGGGGGGCAAATAAAAAAACCTACAAACAAAAAAAAAAAAAAAAAGACACAGACTATCCCAAATATCATCTACCTAGATTTAATATAAAGTTTTATATATTATATGAAAATATATATTATACTTGTAATTATGGAGTCATTTTTACAATGTAATTATTTATGTATGGTGCAATGTGTATATGGACAAAAAACAGAAAATGCACTTTGGCTTATATAATTCTTTCAATACAGATTTTTTTTTTTTTTTTAAAAGAAGAAAAAAAAACCAGAGAAAAATTATACAGCAAAAATAGGAGAAAGCCCTAATTTTTGATGTATGGTTTTTTTTGAAATATTATTAATACCCAGACAAAAAGCTAATACCAGTCACTCATTGATAATAAAGTATTCGCATTATGGGGGGGGATTTAATTGTCTTTTTTCTCCCCCCCCCAGCTGAAGTCTAGCAGTGTCTGCTGGGGTGCCCTGCAGTCTGGGGGGTTCCAGAGGGGTGACCTCTGTCTCCCATCCCAGCCAGGACCCCAGAAAGCCAATAAATAAGTTGAGAGGCTGCAGTTGGCTCAGTGAGGACAGTTGGAGAGCCAGGGAGCACTTGGAGAAGGGGAAAGGAAAGTCTCCTGTAGCTGTTGTCACTCAGGGCGGTGTCTCTGATAACACAGAACGTGGTGGGCATGGTGAGGGTGTTCATGAACAGCTGTTCATGATAAGGTTTGTACAGATTAATGCTCATCAGTGCAAAGAGAAAAGCAGAAGTTACTGTGGCCCTCAAAGCTGCCCAGCAGGAGCAGTTTGGAATGTCAGCCTTTCACAGGGCTTGTGTGCAAGTCCAGCATCTCCCCAGACGTGTTTGATGGTTGAGACACAAACGGGGGGTTTGGACAACTCCTGGTTGGGTGGATCCTCTGTTGGAGTGTGGTCTGAATTTCAGGAGCCTCTCCAGTAACTCAGAGGAGGGGATTGGATGAGTTGTGTGCAGATTTTTTTTGTCCCACAGATCTCCCAGTCTGTCATCCAGGCAATAAACTGATTCAGAATTGTTTGGGAAGAATGTATTTGCTCTGAGGAGCAGTTGCAGCCAAAAAAGTGTCCTGGGCAAATGTGCTTGTCTGGGCTGATTTACACTCTGGAAATCCTGGATAAAATCAGGCCCTTTGCTGACTTGTGCCTGAACTCCATCCCTGTCAGCACAGGGCACCCACGTGCTGCCAGGGGCAGGTTGGACACTGGCTTGGCTTGGTTAGGGAAGTTATTTATTGCCAGGGAGCAGCACTGCCAAGCCTTAGACTCGTGTTCCAAATCCCTGTACCTTTGATTTCCACAAAGTCCCAGTGACTGGGAAGCACCTCAGCTTTCAAGGTCGCAGGGGGTGTTTTTGTCACCTTCATATTTGCAGAGAAAAACATGCAATGAGACCTCCTCAAACTCAGAGTAAAACAGGACCTAAACTTACTACTCAAAAGCCCTCCTGAGTGAGGATGGGGAGTCCTGGAATGGTTTGGATTGGAAGAAACCTTAAAGCTCATCTCATTCCACCCCCTGCCATGGGCAGGGACACCTTCCACTAGCCCAGGTTTCTCCAAGTCCCGTCCAACCTGGCCTTGGACACTTCCAGGGGTGGGGAAAGGTGGGGACTGCATCCCACAGGGAATCTCACAGACCTGGGTGGATGCTGGGAGAGACCTGAGCAGAGGAATGTCCCAATGACATTTCCTCAGTCATTTTTCAAATTATAACCATATTTGATGTTTAATTGGGACCAGATTGGTTGAGTTTCCTGCAGCATCACTATTAATAGTTGACATCATGGATTTTTGTTTGTATTACAGCCATTCTTAGGGAACGGTGTCAAAACGTGTCACTCTTGTTTAAAGCAGCTTTCAAGAGCTTTGCAGGGATGTTTTTATCCCTTTAGGCTTGGGTTTGGTGGGTCCTGCCATACCACCCACCTCCCTCGTGGTATCACTTTCACATGGTTAGTCAAGAGGACATTTTTATGTTTTGGGATTTTTTTAGGAGATTGTTGTTAATACTGTCCTCATTTTACCTGGGAAGAATCAGCCAAAAGCTGACTTGCTTCTCCCCATTTCCTTTACTTTTTCCCAGCATTTCCCACCACCTCCCAAAAGGTTTTGCATTCACATCCCAAGCTTGCTGCTGCCTTCCTCCCTGTCCTCCTCCTCCTTGTGTGCACACTGATGCAGCAACACCATCATTATCCACTTCATCTTCTGGACAAAACAGCACCAAGGATGCATTTGAGGGTTAACTTTGGGCTTTCCCTTGTGCAATCCCCTGATGGTGCTTCATTTTTCATTACTCCTGTGCTTCCCCAGGAAGGAATCTGGAGTTTTATTTTGACAGCAAGGTTTTAAAGGGAATAAAAAAGGATTTTCGGGTGAGGCAATGAAATAGGTATCCTGTCCCATTTTGCCCCTTGAATCTTATAATCATTCAAATTTAGGATTCTTTCAAGATTTAGGACTTTAAAGCTCTTGAACTCCACACTGGATGATCTCAAGCTCAGCTAGAACCTTTCCTGTGCACTGGGTTTGACCTGAGGGGTGTGAGTTGACACCTTGGAGCAGCCCTTGGGGTGGCTGTGGGTTGAGGGCACTTCCATCAGGGAAAGCTCAGTTATTTCCCTGCCAGGGTTTGCAGGAGCAGCTGGACATGGTTGGAATTTATTAACAAGCTGATGGGTTTCTCCTGTGCCCACACACAGCTGTTGGTGTTTGCCCATCTGCCCCAGCCCCTATAAAAGCAGGATGGCCACAACCCCTTCCCCTTTTCCAGCAGCCTCCTGAGGTTTCCCAAGTGTGTTTTCTCCTCCTTCCTGAAGGAATTGTGATCTCCCAGCACCTGAGGTAAGTGGCACGTTCTCTATTCTTGTTGCTTTGAGGTCTGTGTGGTATTTTATCATTTTAAGTGTAGAAGTCCAAGCAGCCCCTTGGCAGGAGGAGCTGGGCTGTGCTTGGGCCGAGCTCCTGGTGCTGCTGTGGGTGCCTCAGTGCAGGGTTTGTGTGGTCTCTTTTGACCTGGAGCTGGTTCAGTTCTGTCCTGAGAAGGTTGTTGGGTCACCTGAGTGGTTACGTATCACTGGGGGCTGTTTTTTGAAGGGATGTTTTGGGAAGTGTTTGTTTTTATCCTGTGGTGCTGCTTCAGGGGGTCAGACTGAGCTGAAGGAGCTGGTGCAACCAGGAGGCTGAAGGCTGCACAGTCTGTGTCTGCCTTCCCTGTGCCAAATACACCCAAAGTCTGCTCCAGTAAAAGTCTCCTAAATTAATAATTCCAGTATTGGACCTGAGTCCTTATGGCTTTGATGTGTGCAGTGTGTTTATTTGACAAGACCCTTTTAATTTAATAATATTGGATTTTAAAACTGCAATAGGCTGATGAGGAGCAGCCAGTTACTGCTGGTGGGTCCCAGAGGCTGCTGCTCCTCCTGTGAGAAGACATTCATCATCCCTGTCCCTGGTGTTCATTGCTGCTGTGATTGAGAAATGCCTTTTACTGGCCAGAATGGAAAAGAAATTAATGCTCAAAGGATCCACATTCAGCTCTTCTTAAAAAAGAGACTGAGATCCCTTTGTGGCACAGGCTTAGCCACAGTTTTTACTGGGGCTGTCAGTCTTCAGACCTTAATCCTTCTCAGGGTTTTATCTCTGCTATAAAAATGTGGGGGTCTTGTTCAATGCATAATTAAAAGCTGAATATTGCCCCCCATGTGTGGGTTAATAGGGAAAAATAAAAAAAAAATCACTGTTGGTGCAGAGGAAGGAGCTGAAGGGTTTGTTTTGGGGGGTGATGCTCCTTGGCTTCATGGTCTGTGTTGAGTAGTGGAACATCTCCAGCTCTTTGGGATATGGATTAATGATTTTACCAGAGCTGCAGAATTGCTCAAACATGTACCTGAGCTTCCCAAGTCCTCAGTGGGCCCTCCAGGCTCAGCTCTGCTCCGTGGTGGAGCTGTGCATGGCCTCAGGTGGGATTGAACAGCTGCCCAGGGCACGGAGTGGTCCTGGATCAGAGCATGGAGCTGCTGCTCTCCTGGTGCCTTGAGGGGTGGGATGAGCCTCAGGAGCCAGAGTGGGTCGGCTTTTTTTCCTGACAAACACCAGGACAAAAAGAAATCAAATGTCTCCTTGAGGTGAAAGCCACGTGGAGGGAGCAGGTTGAAGGGACGGGGCTGTGGGAAGCGGCTGCTGGTGCAGAGCGTGGCCTCGGGGTTTGAGCTGTGGGGTTTGGGGAGTGGGGCTGGCGGTGGATCTGCTGCTCCCCTTTTCCCTGGCTGGTTTTTAGCTCAGTTTTCTGAGAAAATGGGTGTTGGGTGGCTGCAGAGCTGTGCTGGGGGATGGGAAGTCCCGGTGCCTTCACCCCAGTGTGCCCCTCCTGTCCCTTGTCCGAGCTGTTTGGGAGCAGGAACGGCCTTGTGGGTGAACTCACATCTCTCATCGATGGCCAACGGGCCACAGCCTTCCTAGAAATCAAAAAATAAGGATTCATCTCCTGTTCCCCTCACTTGAGGTGGCCTGGGCTGAACCTGGTGGTCCCCTGGAAGGGAGGGGACCTGTCACTCTTAAGGGGGTCCCACAGTGCCACGTGCTGCTGGGTGACATCCCAGGGCTGGTCCCTGCAGCCTCTGCCCCATCCCCAGCACCCCAAACCTGCCTCCAGGAGCCTGAGTGGCAGTGGTTAAGTGCAGAGCATCCAGAGTTATTTCCTGTAAATAACTCCTTTTGCTTCCCTCCAAGGTCTTATTTTCCGTCTGGTGTGTGATGAAGCCTCACTTGCTGCTTTGTGGATAATCCTTCCTATATTCCTGATTTATGTATGGGCACAAAGTAGCATCTGTGCTATAGACACTGTGGGAACAACCCAAAATTGCTCTGAAACTCCACTGGCTTACAATTATATTGGATTCTATTAAATTAAAACACATAGCACATATATTACACAATAAACCACAGCTATTTCATGGATCAAATTAAGTTTTATTTGGGCAAATTACAACCTTTCTTACAGTTGGGCCTTTGTGAAACCATTCCTTTTTAATAAAAACAGGCATTTTTGGCAAATGCTCTTAAAGTGTGCATTCCCAATAATTGCATATACTGTTGCTATTCTTTCTGGGATATATGTGGCTAATTATCTTCTATTTAGGATAGGCTTAAATGAGCAGTATCTTCCCTTTTCTCCTCCCCCACATCTCCCTTCTGCTGGAATTTCTTATTGCTTTCCATTTTTATTAGCTTGGCTATGGAAGTCAGCAGAAAAAAAAAAAAATCTCATTAAAAGCAGGAAAGTTTTTCTGGGAATTTCACAGGGAAATGTGACTCTTGTAGCCTCCCTCCAGCCCTGGCTCTGGGGGACACAGGTTTGGGGGACAAAGATGCAAATGAATCCTGGAGGAGCAGTGTGGAACCTGGGGTGTGTGATGGAGCTCTGGGAGGGTGGTGGGAAGCTCATCCTGGTGGTGGGAGAGGCAAAGCTTTGGAGAAAATCAAGGTGTTTGTTGAGGAGGAGAGAGGGCTTGGGGGGCTCCAGCTGCCATGGAATTGCATTTGGGTGTTGGAATTTTCCTCGTCTGAGGAGATGCAGGCTCTGGTTAGAGGCTTTAAGGCTGGGACACCTCGTAGCCCCTTATTAAATGAGCATAAATTGAGCTGCAGTGTTTTCCTGTGCAGGGACAGGAAAGGGGGGTTTGGGATTCCAAACCCCTCACACAGTTTTTGTCAAAAGCAAATAAGCAGTTTAGAAATGATGGGGATGGGCAGACAGGGTGGCTCAGCCCCAGGTTTCCTTAGGAAACTCAGTTCAAAAATAACCCCCCCCAGCCCTTCCCTGTTTTTTTGGGAGTGCTGCTCCACTGTTCCTCCTGCCTCTCGCTTTCCCCTCACTGCTGGGCCAGGCTCACAGATACCAGGGTTGTTTTTTTTTTTTCTGGGAATAATTTTTCCCACAGTATTCTCAGGCTGGACCAGGAAACAGAGGAAATGTCCTGAGTGCAGTTTTCCTCAGTGTGATTCCTGGACCACCAAGGTGGAGATAAACAGCGGAGCAGCATCCGAGCTCCCCGATTCCTGAGCACAGCACAAGACACAAGATCTCTGCAAATTTTAGTCTGGTGTTTCCTGACCCTGCAGCACCTCAGGGGGTGGGAAGGGTGCTGGGGGTGGGATGGGGACGATGGAGCTGTCGCTGTGCGAGTCTGAAGCGCATTACATAAAACTTCAAAGGTTTCTGTCAGCTCTCCAAATCCTTCTGGGCACTATTGTCAGAAGATGGAAGAACGTTTACTGAGCCTCCCAAATCACATCTGGATGCTGTTTGTGGGATTGTGCTTGGTATGATCACATCTGGGGGAGGGGTTAGCAGTGGGAACTGGTCTCAGGGTTGCCAGGACTGGTGGCATCTCCCCATCCTGCTCCCAGCCTGTGGTCCTGGTAAAGGAACCTCGGAGCTGATGGTTTCCTTGTTGCTTTAAAACCGCTGCCAAGTGTTTGCTCAGAGGTTGCTCATCCGTGTGTTGGTGCTTCCCAGTTCCTTCCCTCACAGCCCTGGGAGCTTCAGCACCCTCCAGCTGCCCCTTGGAGCTGGGTGAGAAGCTGATGGCCTGGTGCCACGTGTGGTGGGACTGTCAGGGTGTCCGCTGTTCCTGTGGAGTGGGCATCAACCTGGAACATGGGGAAAGAGGAAATGGGATTATTCTCTCCATATGAAACACTGACAGAAATGTCTTTATTGATTGATGTTTTGGAATAACAGTGTCTCAGACCCGTTGCCTCTTCCCAGTATGGCCAAGATGGGATTTCCCATTGCCACTGCTGTATAATATGGGATAGTGGTGTAGGAGACATTGGCACTTGCTGTGGTGGGGCAGGAACCAAATGAAATGACCACAAAACATTTTTGATGACCTGCCTGTGTGACCACAGTGTTGGGAGCTGGTGGGGGCTGTGTGGTTGTCGCTCGGTTGCAGTGCCAGCTGGTCCCCAGAGCGTTCCCTCCAGCCTGGCATCGCAGGGAAGAGCCAGGAGAAAACATGGATGGGAGAGGAAGGGAAGGGTCCCCAAAGCTTCCCTGCAGCCTGGTTTGTGGGCTTTGGAGGGAGCAGATTCTGCACTTTGTCCCTGGTTGTCTCTGCCATCCAACACCCTTCTGTCATCTCCCAACTCGGGTGGTGTGTTTTAGGCTGGATCGTGGCCTGAGGTCGTGGGTGGCATTTGGGACAGGAGGCTTTACAGGCAGCGTGAGCTGCTCTGGGGAGTGAACTGAGCCACCACCATGTGTGAAGGGCTTTGTGTGGAGCACGTGCTGTGCCTCCTCCCCTGGCACAGGGATATCTGTGTTCACTTTTGGGACACAGAATTGAAACCACAGCCCATTTCTGGGGAAGCTGCATGAGAAGCGCGAAGCGCCTTCTCCCAAAGGATGCTGGAGGGGGAAGGGTGAGAAGAAAACCCCCACCAGTTTCTGGAAATTGCTTTCCTTCCTCTTCTCTTTCCAAAATAGCATAATTAACAGAAATAAACTTTGCAGTGCTGTTAATTTTGAAGGCCTTGTGTGCCAAGCTTGAACACGCAGAGCTGAACGGAGCAGGCGCCGAGCGCTGGGAACGGTTAATTATTACCCAAACGGTGTCTGAGTGAGGCTGAAAGCACTGAAGAATTATGAAACTCGAACGAGGGAGGCCCATTCTTGGCAAACACTGACGTGATTCAAATGCTGGGGAATTCAGCATGTTTTTCTCTTTCTTCTGAGGACTTTGTAAGCCAGCCCATGGTGGGGATTGAGTGGGACCATCAGTCCAGGGAAACTGATGCTGGAACAGCTTCTGCAGCTCTTCTCTATTTAAAAATAACTTTGGCAAGTCCATAATTAACCCATTGTTGCTTCTTCAAGCTCCCAAGCGTGTGAATTTCTGGATGTGATGGTTTGGTGCTGGAGCTGTAGGAGATCTTTCCGTGTGATGTTTGGCTCTGCTGCATCTGGGACCTTGCACTGGCCCTTCTCTCTGCTCACCTCTGCAGAGCTCTTTGAGTACCTTTGGGCTCTGTTATGGGCAGTCTTCCTCAGAAAAGGGGTTGTTTTCCCATGGCAGAGCTGTTCTTTGGCCTTGGGAGACCAGGAGAGAAGTTAAATGCATTAGAGGGTTTGGCAGAAACTTGTCAGGTTTTCTGCTGAATATCTGAATTCTCCAGAATCCTATTTCCTCATCTTCAGACCATGTGTGGCCCATGTCCAGTTTTCTTCTGTCTTGACCTGTCTGTGCCTGCCTGGAAAAAAAACTCATGGTGCCTCAAGGCTTTCTGCTCTACCCCACAGACACCATGATCTGTTCATCTGTGGTTGGGGTTCAGCCTCTTTTGAGCAGCATTTCAGTCCCAAATCTCATGGCAAAGGTGGTAGAAGTGAATGATTGTATCAGTGGGAAGTGGTCCATGCCACTGGTCTCTGGAGGTGATTTGTTTTGAACAGTTTGATTTGAACAGCCCCTGGTTTGGGCTGCTGTGGTGTTTTTGTCTCAAACTCAGTTTGCTTTGCTCCAGTTCAAATCAAAGTATCATAAAGAGATAAAGCTGAAAACTGAGGCATTTTAAAGTTAGAAATCTCTCGGTGTTTCGTGTCCTGGTGTTGCTCAAGCCCCACAGAGCCCAGATCCCCCCAGTCCTGGCTGTGCTGTGGAGCAGATGATGCTCCCTGTGAGGTGACTCTTGGAAAGTCTCAAAAAGCCTCTTTCCTCCTGCAGGTGCTTCCCCTGTTCTAGTGAAGCAGATTAAGCATGTGGGGGTGCCTTCAGGGCTCTAACCTCAGTGGTTTGGGGACCTTCTCTCTAAGATGTCCCTCATGCTCCTCTCCCTGTGCTCACATGGTTTTTGGCTGCTTCATTTGCAGCTCTTGAGGGAACAGTTGCATGTGGATGGTCAGTGGGGCTGTTCTGCTCTGCTCAAAGTGTCTCCCACCAGGAAAGTCCCTGCTGAGTTGCTCTTCTGTTGCATGCAGTGTCCTGTAGAAGACTCTCCTCTGGTCATTGCTTCTGGTATTTCATAAGGGTAAATCCTCCTCCACTTGGTTCTGTTGGCAGAGTAATCCCTGGAAGGAACCTTTGGCATCACCTTCTATCCATGGGAACGTAATTACAGATCTCTTTTATCCTCTCTGCTTTTGTCAATCCCTGAAATCAGAGAGATCACCCAACTGGGTCAAACCTGTCCCCTGTGCTGGAGTCACTTAGGCAGGGCTTAAATAAGCAGGATTTATGCTGCTGTTGGTATAAGTAACCTATTAAATGTCAGTGCACGTGTAATAACTTGGGCAGGGAGCCTCTCAGCGTCTGAGGTGGCTTCAAGTGTGTGGTGCCCTGACAGGAACTGACCTCAGTGTTACTTTCCCTTTAAAAAAATCTCTGATAGCCTTGCCCTCGACTTCTTGCATTAGCAAACATCTCACAAAAATGTGTTTATAAGCTGGTAACAAGCAAGATGAAAGGGGATGTGCAATGATTTTTGGAGTTGGCCAACGTGGCTGTAGCTTTTTCATCTAAAAACTAGGCAAGCTGAGAGGAAATTTCCAGAAGGCTTTTGATATCAGCTTAACAGTCATAAACTTTGGTTTATTAAATGTAAAAGAAAGCTCTGAGGTAATTTTTTTTAATGTGATGTTGTGAAATGTTTCCTTCAAGATAAGTGATGGTGTGGAGGTCAGAGCTGCTCCTTGAGTAAGACTTGGGCAATCCTTCCTCTCTCACCAACCTACACTCCCCCCTCAGAAACCCTCACCTCTTGGAGCAGCAGCCATTGAGCCAGTGGAAAAGTCTGGAAAACAATTCTGAAATCCTCCATGTGGGCAGGAAAATGGGGTAGGGAAGTGCAGCAGATGGACCTGGAAGCCTCAGCCTCCTTTTGACGTGGTTGTGAATGAAAACCTCTGCAGCAAGGTCGAACATGTTCATTTATTTTAGAAACACACCTCTGGGATTATTGGTTGGAGATGGGGATTGTGTTCTGTTCCCCCACAGAATGGGTTGGGTTGGAAGATCATCTTGTTTGAACCCCCTTCCTTCTGTAGAGACCTGCTGTTGGTATTTTACCCCTCAGTGGGTCATGGAGAGGGAAGAACTTGGGGGTCTGGACTGTGTGCACGGGTTCAGCGCCCCACTGAGCCCGTGGGTCAGGTGTGGGTTTGGGCTGTGGTTTGGGCAGACTGATCCTTTGGGTTGTTACTGATCCTGTGCCCCACTCAGCTGTGCAGCCTCCCCTGGCTCCATCCTGCCTCATGCCAGGCTGGACTGATGTCCCCAGGCACGGTGGGGGTGACACCACCAAACTGGGGAGCACCAGGGAACCCGTGGAGAGCCCTGAGCTCGGCGTGGAGTTGCACCAGTGTTGAGTGAACCCACAGGGGCTGTGATCCCTTTGTGGAGTTGCTCTCCCACCACGGAGGACGTTTCTGAGCACTGGGAAGTTCTGGGAAAGCTGGTGGTGCTGAGCCCCCTCCCTGCCCGGCCCCAGCTCTGTCCTGGTTGAACAACACAGGTCCAAGGTCGACATCCCCCTTCAGGGCTCTGGTTGGGCACTGCCACTCGTGCCAAAGCGAGCAGAAAAACGGGGCAGCCAAGCACAATTGCTGCTTGAGTGGCTGTTTCCTCATTAAAAAGAGAGGGAGGGAGAAACATCAAAATCAACCCCCTGCCCCCACAAATCCTGCCCTTGTCTTGGAGTATTAAAAACATCCTGGAGCTGAGACCACGCTTGTGCTCCTCAGCGTTGGAGGAGGATTTCTGCCAAGACACTGACCCCTTGTGGATTTTGCAAATGGCTTTGAATCTCTCTTGCTCTTTGAAAGGCAAAAAGGCACAAAAAAACCCCCACAAAACAGAACCCTTTCAGACCTTCACTTGGTCCCTTGCAGTCCTGAGGTATCAGAAGATTTATTGTTAAATGGAGGCTCCGGGGTGATTTATGGAATTACAGCTGAGCCGTGTTGTGTGCTGGTTACAAATTGCGCAGATATTCCATGGGACGTGAGCTCCAACGAGCACGGGATATATTACACTGCGGGGAAAAGGGGAGCTTAAAACCAGCTGGCCAACTGTAACAACTACAGCCACTTCTCTTTGAAGAGGAGATGATCTCCATCTGGGTTTAATACAAAACATGATGGACTGACACCGGCTTTCGGAATATCTTATACAAACGGGATAATTTTTGCTTGTTTTTTTCCAGAGCTGTCACACCACTTTATATTCCTTGTATTTTTTTTTTTCTCCTGTTGTTTCTTCATGTGTTGGCGAGTCCATGTCCAGCTTTCTAAACTGCTGAGAGTTGTTTCTCACCCCTTCCCAGGAGAAGGGTTTCTCTGCGCTCGGGGTTGGAAGGGCGATGCTGCGCCGCCATATGTGGAACCGCCGAGCTAAATTGGCTACCTATAAATATCCCCCAGATGTTAATAGGGAAAAGGAAGCTGGAAGGCATTATCAGGAAGGAAGTGTCTTCCTTGGAGTAAATCCCTCCCATGGAGACCCCTCCTCTGGCTGTTAATGGCTGTGCTTCTCCAGGAGAAGTCATCTGTGAGCCCCTTTGTGGTGGGTACGCCCTGGGGGGTGGGATGGAGATTAAGGACACCTCTTGGAACCTTCCAGTGAGTAGGAAGTCCTGGTGAGCCAGACTTTATGTGTTGTAAAGCCACGTTGTTGCTCTGAGGATCAATCCACAACATCTGGTCTAAAATCTTCATCCATCCACAAAGGAATGTACTGGCCAGGTTTTGGTGGCCCGTGAGTGGGAGGAATTGGTGAATCGAAGAGATTCCTTTTAAGCACTTGTTGTCCTCTTGGATCAAAGGCTTCTGCATGAGCAATCTCCTGTTTTGGCTTGTCAGTAAGTCATGGTGGTTTTATTTAACTCTCTTGGCTGGTTTAGCACTGATTTGTTCCCTGGCCTGGTTGAGCTCTTAGATCTGACTCCTGGTGTGAGTATCTAATGACAGTGTAGAAGGTTTGGTGTAAATTGGCTGCTGTGAATAATCCTGACACACCCATTTCTAGGAAAATAGTCCTCAAAATCTGACTGCAACTAAAAGTGCTTCAGCCTTCCCGAAGCTTTCCAGGCTGGGCCACAGCACTCCTGGGAAGCACCTGT
This sequence comes from Platyrinchus mystaceus, assembly GCA_035041135.1. Lineage (NCBI taxonomy): Eukaryota > Metazoa > Chordata > Aves > Passeriformes > Tyrannidae > Platyrinchus > Platyrinchus mystaceus. The sequence continues at coordinate 1,956,377 of JAWWLV010000018.1, read as the reverse complement.
AAATATCCACTGTGATGAGAAGTCCTGCTTTCTTTGATAGTTCATAGAAGTATTTGCAGTCCTTGAAACCAGCTGCTGGCCCTGGAGTTTTGGGATGGAGGGTGGGTTGCATCCTTCCTCCTCCACCTCAGTCTCCTGCATCTCTTGGACCTGTGCCTTGGGTGGATGTTCCCAAGCAGAGTTCTCACCTTGGAGATTAAATAGCCACAATTTTGGAGAATTGTCCCCACTGGCAGCTGCAGGCAATAGTTATATCCTTCGTGGGTCAGCTCTTAGATGGAAAAGTCCTTATCCCTCCATGCCTGGTACAATCCAGCTGCTCCCAGCACTGGCTTCAGACCAGGGAGCTCCAGCTCCTCAGAGGATCCCATTTCAGTCACCCTGTGAGGACTTTTGGGGCCAAAGTGTGCTTTGATGTGTGTCAGTTTGGCCCCTGGCACACCCCGTGGTCTGGCCTGGGAGAAGTGCTGGGGAGGACAAGGCACAAAGGATAAATTTCTGCAACCCCAGGCAGTGCTGGCTGAGCGTCCCTGCTGGATTGGGGTTACGAAATCCCGGCACGGCTTCTCTGAGATACTAATTAGGGATGGACAAACCAGAGGGAAGAAAAGGAGAAATCCCTTTGCACTCTTGGTGGGGTTAAACAAAGTTCAGCTGACTTTCTTCCTCCCCCCCCACATTATTTTGTCCCTTCAGTGCAGGCTTTGCCTCTCCAGGTTCCAGCAGGGTTGGGATGTGGAGCTGCTGGAGCGCTGGGAGAGGCTGTAGCTGTCGCTGCAGGATTTCCCGACCAGGCTGAAACAAGTCACTAACCCAAACCTCAGAGTGTCTGTGTGACTTAAAGCAATCCTGATGTGCTCCTGGCCCTCCACGCAGAATAAATCGGTGTGTCACGTATCCCACAAAGATCTGGATGTTGCTCAAGCTGCAAGATCATCTTTATTCCTCCTTTTCCAAAGGGAGCTGTGCTTCATTGGTGCTGCAGGACTGATGAGTTTGTCTTGTGTCCAGTGTCCGTGGGCTGGAGGCAACAGCACTGGGGATACCCATCCCAGTTCTGCTGATTCCTACTGCAACCAGTTGGCGGGCTTGGGGCAGGTGGTGGACTTGGTGGTGTTGGTTAATGGTTGGACTGGATGACTTTAAGGGTTTTTTCCGACCTAAACGATCCTGTGATTCCATAAATCCTTCACATAGGGTAAGGAACGCTTACGAACCCTCTCGGTGCTGCCGACAGCCCCTCTCTGCAGCTCCTGGAGTGCAGAAATGGAGCTTTCTGAATAAATCACAAAAAGCAGGGAGTGAGTGAACACACCCCAGCGCTCCTGTCTCTGGCTGAGCTCTGCTCATCTCATCTCCAGCCTCTTCCCTCAGCCCTCCCTGCCCCGACACGCTCTGGCCGAGCCCTGCGCATTCAAACCCTGCCACCACAATGGGCTTGTCTCTGGCTAATGAAGCTTTGCATCCAGTGTGCAGAATTCCTCTAATGCATTAGGAAATAGTTATCATTTTTCTTTGGCACCGAGTTTGATAAGCAATTGCCTTTGGCCAAAAGCGCTGCCAAGATTTTACTGCTTGTTACGGAGCTAAATATGTGACATTGCAACACATGTAATTGGGATAATTTAACACCCCATTAGCAGAGAGCAGGAATGGCCTCGTCTCTTCCTGTTGTTTGGGGCCTTTTTTTTTTCTTTTTTTTTTTAATAAATCCAGCAGTCTTCTGGGAGAATATTTTTTTTTTTTATGGGAATATGGACACATTCCTCGTTAAAGTAATTCATTTTCAAACACTGAGGAGATGGGGTTTTTTGCAGCATGGGTGGGGGGAGCTGCTGTTTGTGACAGGAAGACCTGGAGTCAGCCATGTCCCAGTTTACCAAACTGGGAGCTGAGTTATGGCCCATGATCCTAAATCTGGTTTCAGGTAAATTGCTGCTTTTTCAGGAATTGTGAAATGATGATACTTGGAATTTCAGAATCCCTGTATGGGTCCCATGACATCCTTGTCCCAAGGCACGAGACAGCTGGAGGTGACTCTTCCTTGGGGAAGGAGAGGTTGGTGATGGGATGTCACCACCTCCTGTCCCATGACCTTCACTGGAAATGTGTGTGCAGAGAGGTAGAGAAGGCTAAAAACAAGTCTTCTGAACCATCTTCAGAAAGGCTCTTTCAGGGCAATTCCAGGTCTTAGGAGAAGCAGGAAAGACTGGATGTTGCAAGAGCTCCCAGTCTGAAGGAGTTGTATGTCTGGTTGAGCTTTGCTTTGGAGCTCTGGCTGATGGGCTGGAGGGATTTGCATCAGAATTCCTGGTTTCCCTCAATCGGCATCTCCAGGCCTTTTGATGTTCCTGAGCCTGGAGATGGCCTGGTGTGTGTGGGATTGCACTGGGAATTGGCAGCAGCAGCCAAATCCAGGAGCTGTAATTAAACCTGCTCATCTTCTTGTCATGATTGCAGTGGGTTTGGGTGACATCTCCATGAATTCTACCATGGGATCATCTCTCCTTTGGCTTAACCCAGGCCATGAACAGCAAACCAGCAGCCCACAGGTCCCCCTTTCCCACCAGCAATGGTTCACTAATTCAAGGCCAGTTTACTTTTAGCCTTTGGGATGGTGCTGTTCCTTTCCTAATTAGATCCAGCCTGATAGAAAAGAGACAGAAATTCACTTGAAACCTGCAGCTGGGTTTTGCTCATTCAGCAGAGCAGCAGTGGGGACTGGTTTGAGACTCCAGGCTGGAGGGGGCTGTTTGTGATTAGCACAGGGAAGGGCTGGTGGGTCGTCTGTCTCGGAGCACAGCTCTGCCTGAGACATCTTTAACCGTAGCAGCAAGACCCAGAGAGCTCTTGTTTGGCTCTGTGGTGTGAAGTGACCTGATTTGCCACCATCCTGCTCTTGTTTTCAGCAACATGTAGATAAAAGGCAGCACAGATGGTTTTAAAATTCACAGATATTGCTCTTGTAGCTCACATCTCCCCCAATGGGCTCCTTTCCCCATAAAACACAGGCAAGGCTGTCTTTGCAACTGGGAACAGCCTGTTGAAATGAGTTAGATTGACTTTGTCCAACGTGCTAATCCAAGTAAAAATGGATTTCCTGCTTTGAGGCCATCGGGCTGCTCTGGTTACACAGCCCTGGTCTGCCCTGTGGGGTGACATCCCAGGGCTCCAGACCTTCCCTTTAACCCTGGTGGCTGCACTGAGCACAGAGCTGAAACCTGCTCTGTGCCACAGAACAAACAGTGCAGGTTTAAAAGGAGAAATTCCTTGGCACAAATCAGCCTGGTTATATTTGCATTTGAAAAAAAAAAAAAATTAAATAAATTGTTCTTCCCCTCCCCCTGAAGCAATAAGTGATTTTTCTGTAGTGTCAGATTCTGTGATTTAATCAGTTGCCTTTATAAGTTGTTACAAGGTGTTTGCTTCAATTTAGAAACTTCTAAAACCTCAGTTTTGAGCCTTGAGCCAATTCTCTGCCTGGCCTCAATGTCCCCCCACCCCAACAAAATGCTTTTATGAATAATCCCCTTTTTAGGGTTTTTTTTCCTAAATCCTTTTGGATGCTTGGGAACATTGTTTAGTGGTGGACCTGCCAGTGTTGTGTTAATGGCTGGACTCAATATTAGGGGTCTTCTCCTACTGTAACTCTCTGATCCCCAGTAAAAAATATAGAATTACTCAGCATTGGGAAGTCATGGATTTTTGGGGCAAAAGGCAGAGAAGGAATGCCTTTGGGAGCTGGAATTTTTATGAATCTCAAACCCTTTTGGAGGCAGTTCCTTTCCTGTGGGCTGATGCCACACTTGCATGTGTGAGACCTGTTCCTTGTTGAGGGTTTTATCTTTCCCTCTGGAACGTTCTGGTGCCCAAGTGGTGTTGGTGCACCTTCTCCTAATTAATCTAATCATTCCTCATGGAACAGTTTTGGTTGGAAGGGACCTTAAAGACCATCCTGTTCCACCTTGTCCCTGCTGTGGGCAGGGTCACCTTCAGCTAGACCAGGTTTCTCAGAGCTCCAACCAGGCTTGATGGGCAAGGAAATGGTTGGGGTTTTGCTTTGCAGGACCTCCTGCAATGCCCACAGCTCTGCCTTGCCCCTCATACCATGAGCCCCAGCACATGGGTGATGCCACTGTGGGGGTTTGTGCCCAAAGCACCCCACCCTTGTGAGGATCCTGAGCCTTCCTCCGGCAAATCCCAGTGTGGAGTCTGTCAGACAGGTCCTGGTACCTTTGGGTAGGTAATGACAGTGTGGTCCTGTCATGAACAGGTTCAAAAGGAGCTGAGCTGACTCAGTCCAAGGAGTGAGAGCGTTCTGAAGGTGCAGGAGCATCGCCAGCTCCTCACTTTCTCCTCAGGGCACCATTCTGCTCATTAAAGGATCCTGCTGGATCCAGGGCTCTGTGGCTTGTTTGAACTGCAGGGCTGCTCTGCTCACACACGTCCTCCTGCTTTGAAGGCCCTGCTGCTCCTTGGTTTGCATCCCAGACATGGGCTCTCCTGATCTGCAATCCTACCAAAGGCTTCCTCTCCTTGCCGTGAAAAAGACCTTTCAAACAGCTCCCGAGGTCTCCAAGGGCTTCTCTTCTCCTGGAAGCTGAACTGCCTGTTGGTTTTGGAGGCCCGTGTTCTCCTGGCAGCCTTCCACGTGTATATTTAGAAAGGAAGATCATACCTTCCATTCTCAAAAATAACCAAACCTGATGACTTAATTTAGAGCATGAAAATTAAAAACTCCCTCTAGAACTGCAGAGCACTCGGTCTCCTGCAGCCTCTTGCTCGTCAGCCTTGGAGTTTCCCCGCTTGGCTGCAGGTTTATCTCGGGCAGCTTTGGGTGTCTGGTGAGTTGTCTGGAGCAGGAGTGTGTGGAACCACGGGGGATCAGTGTCTCCTGTGCTGGCACTGGCTCCTGGGGGTGTCCAGTGGTGTAACTGGATTTTATGGGATGCTCTTTGCCATTATTAGCTCAGAGGGTCCATCCCTGGAAGTGTCCAAGGCCTGGTTGGACTGGGCTTGGAGCAACCTGGTCTGGTGGAAAGTGTCCCTCCCCATGGGGGGAGTGGAACAAGGTGATTCTCGAGGTCCCTCCCGACCCAAACCCAAACCAGCCTGTGATTCTGTGCCCAGCTGAGCTGCTCGGCGCCTTCACACCCAGTTTTATTTGTAAATCCAGGACAAGCACTGAAACTGGGTTCCTGAATTTCTTTCCTGCTGCTTGGGGCTCACCTCTTGAATTTAATGACAGGGTTGGGTATCGATGAAGCCCTGCAGCACAAAGCTGCCATGTCCTCCACGGTGAACACTCCTGTTCTGCTCCTGGAAGCTCAGCTTTAACCTTTAATTGCTGCTGATCACACCACTTTTTCCCCCCCCCTCCTCTATCAGCTGCATTATCTGAAGTGTGCTCTGAGTGACTGCAGTGTTGAAAGGCCCCAGAGTTAATTGGCATTAAGAATGGTGTAGTATTATTAGGTGTGCCTTAATGTAACAATCCCCATTTTTGTCTGTTGACTCTGTACCACTGAGTAAACCTGGAGATAAAAGAAGGTGGAATTAGCACTTCTCTTGCTTGCACTAAAGCCAAGATGCATTATTTTCTTTTCTGTGGGTTTAGGCCTAAAAGGAGCTCAGGTATGTGCAAGTTTAAACAAGACAAGCCAGGGCCCCATTAAAAATTACTCTCTCCTGGATAATATTCAACACAGGATTAATAGTAAAGAGGCTGATGTCATCTCAGAGCTCCCGTGACCCTTTGCACTTCTTTAGCTCTTTGCTGAAAGAAAATGTTCCTTACAACACAAGGCTTTTCCTGCTGGAAAATCTGATGCTGTTGTCTCTCCAAAAGCAGAGGGGGAGGCATTAGGAGCAAGAATTAATTGGATATTAAGAGCTTAACTTGAGCAACCACCTTCTCCTAAGGATAACCTTGGAGCTGTGGTGTGCCATGTCGATCCCAGCCATGTCCTGCTCATGGAATGAGGGTTTCCAGAGTGTCCATCTCCTGTGAACCCCCCCAAAGACTGATAACACATGTGATTTTACCTGCATTTATCCCATTCACTGCCCTCCCTGCCTAGCAAGAAGTCCAGCAGATTCCAGGCAAGGATGGGTTTTGCTCCCTCCTGGAACCCTCTGGTGCTGAGTTGCTCCAGTCTCTGCTGTTGAGTGGGTGTTTCCAGGTGCTGGAATGCTGGGGTTGGAATTGTACAGGTCTTCCAGGGATGCCATCACAGCCATCTCAGTGGAATTGCTCCAGTTCACACCAGGCTTGAGCTGGCTGTGGATAAAAGGGCTGTACAAGAGTTTTCAGTGGTTTTAGATGGTATCAGTGGTGTTATGTGGTCCCAGAATTCTTCATGCAGAGTATCTCTTGCATTTTAAAATTAGCTTTATCTTCCTGGTCAGGCTGGGCTATAAAACCCTGCCTTGTCCTTCAGGGGCTTGGCTAAGTCATGTTCTGCACTGGCCTCTCCAAACTGGGCTGGAAAAGGGCTGGATTAAACCAGAGCAGCATTCTGGGCTCTGAGGTTACAAACAGGTCCCTTGATAAGGAACTGGGTGTGCTGTAAAATAATTACATGGAGACTCTCATCTCAGAATCTTTATAAACATTAATTAGCAGATTTCATAAGATCAGTTGACTCGTTTTCCCTGTGCCTGCAGGGACAGGTAAGTATTCCAGCTCTGTCCCAGTGTGCAGCCTCAGACACTGGGAGGGCAAATGCCCTGGGATGGTGTCAGTGTTGGGAACCTTCATTGCCTTGTGATCTGCACTTCTATGAGACCTTGCTCACACCAGCTTTAACTCCAAGAGCACTTGGGCAGCTCTGCAGTAAATGAGCAATAAGGACTGGCAATACTGAGCTTTGTGGCTGGTTATCAGTGCTGGGCCCAACCTCTGTTCATTGCTTTTTCCCCCCAAAAAACCCCTAATTTTTCTTAATTTTATCTCAGGAATCCACTGAGATAATTTTGCTTCTCTTGGTCCCCTCTGGAGTAAAGGTTTGTAGTTATAGCCCAGGAAAGGCCCTTTGCAACAATATCAATACAGCACCAAAAAGACCTTTTCCAGCATTTTCATCCAGAAATCATCATGAGAATCCATGTGTAAAATCCCTTATCAAGCAAACAGCTGCTTTCTGCAAGGTGCACTATCTCACCCAAACTTTGCTCACCTCATGTGGCCCTACATGGAAGTGAATCCATTTTAAATTATCCCAAAGGAGCTGCTTTTGCACTTGGAATATGGAGCTGTTTAAAGCATCACAAAGGCTCTTAGAGCAGCCAGTTTGGTGGGACATTTTTGAGTAATGCTGAGGAAACTCCTGCTAATGATTAATCAGCACCGAAGCCTCTTTCTTAACCTCATCAGGTGAGTGAGCAGCTTTTAAGCCTCAAAGAGCACAAGTGCCTGAAGGTGTTTGATTGGAGATTGGGATATAAAATAAATGAAGATGAGAGGATAATGGGACACCAGATTGGTGCAGTTTAATGTAGGGTTGGTGAAATATTATTACCCATCTGCTGCTTGATGGGGTGCTGGACACTTGGGTGTGGGAAGCGGGGGTGGGATCTCAGCTCCTCAGCTGTGGCAGTGCTGGCCTTGAAATCCTGATGCTTTTCTCCTTTATGAACAGGTTTAGCTCAGGAGGTAAATATGGGACAATTTGGAAACGTGGAAGGTCTTCCTACTTCCAAATTCTTGCTTGAGGAGGGGGCTTCTCTTCTCTGTGCTTAGTGAGGTTTGACCTCCTGTGCTCCTTATTGCAATTCCTGCTCCACAGCTGACACAGAGAGGAGAGTTGCACTTTTCCTACTGAAAAATCCTCCTTATTAAGAAAAATATTCTTCATTTCTGATGCAGGCTCTGGCAGATTACCTGGAAAGGCAGGAGATGGGGCAGAGCTGGCCCATGGTGACAGCTGTTGTCTCCAGGGATGAGAGGCTGTGATGGACCAGCAGGAGTGATTTGTGCTGGAAATAACTTCTCTCCAGCTGTGTTTTGGAAAAGAATCCCTGAAAAGTTGTTCTCCCCCTGGTGAGGGTGGTGCTGGTGTCCTGTGTGTGGTAAGGATGCTGCCCTGCCTGGTTTTTAGAGGATGTTGGATGTCCCCTTTGGTTTAGGCTTCCTTGCTTGGAGGATGCTGAGTGTTCAGCATAAACTGCCCCTGAACTGAGCTGAACAGAATTGCTGCTGAGCAAATGTGAATTAGGCTGAAACTTCAGCACCTTGGCTTTTGTGGCCCAGGTTAAAATCCCAATATGCTGACAGGGGTTGTTCACAGCTTTGCTTGTCCCCATAGGTATTTTTCAAGCCTCACATACCATTATAAACGAAGCAGCCAATGTGTTTTACAGGCTCCCTTGGATGATGAGGGGGGTTTTGTAAACTCATACAAGATTAGTTGTAATGAGCCCCTGAGTCAGCTGAGAGCATCTGGTGAGCACAAGGCTCTGCTTGGGAAGGGCAGAGATGGCTGGGGAGGTGGAAACCCAAAACCTGCTTCCCTGAGCATCCTTTGCCCTTGGACAGTGTGGGGCAGAGCAGCAGCAGCTCCTTAGGAGACTGGGATTTCTGTAGGAAAACTTCGCTGAGAAGGTGGTCAAGCATTGGAACAGGCTGTCCAGGGAAGTTGTGGAATCACTGGCCCTGGAATTGTTCAAAAAATGTGTAGATGTGGCACCTGGGGATGTGGTTTAGTGGTGGGTTTGGCAATGCTGGGGGAATGGTTGGATTTGATGATCTCAGAGCTCTTGTCCCAACCTAAATGACTCTGGGATTTTGAGAAAGAAGTCTTTTTGAGTATTAATTTCTTCTTTGATAGTCCTGATCTTGGTGGTGTTCCCAAAGCCTCCCCAAAGGCTTTGAGCTTTGCCTTGCTTCTAAAATGCTTGTGTTTGGACCAAAGTCATGCCTGGACTAACTTGACTGGGTTTAGAGGGCTTGACAGGAAAAATCTGGGCTATTTAAGGCTGCAGATCCCTGCAGTTCTCAGGAACTTGCTGGTGTGTACAAACAGCTCAGATGCCATCGAGAGCAGAAACATTCTGTTTCTCTTGGAAGCTGTTTACAAAACATTTCAGCAGCGTTTAACCCCTCATTTATTTGTACAGAAAGCAAAGAAGCTCTGCCTTCTGACAGCAGGGATGGACAGAGCCACCTCTGCTTCCAGTGGATCTGAGACTGAAAGCCCTGCAGGACCTTCCCACACTTGTGGCAGCCCCCTGAACCCAATTTTTGGGTGGGTTTATGGATCCTCATGGAAAATAAAGATGCTGGGATGGAGGTTGGCATATATATATGTGTTGAATATGAACAACCAAGTTGCAGCTTGATGTAAAAGATATCTAGGTACTAATCCAGAAGGGTTAATCAGGGGATTAGGGAAGAAAACTGCAGAGTGGAATTATTTATTACAGATTTCTGGGAGTTTTCCCATTTTTAGCTTGAGTCTTAAGTGAGAGTCTGAACACTTGAACAGCTCGAGTAAGTCTGGGGAATTCTTGCCCTGTTTTGCTTGTGGTCAGGATTCAACAAACCTTTTGGAAATGAACTCAAGGAAATCCTCCTGGATAAAGGCACAAAGTGGATAGAGACAAACCTCTGGCACAAGAGGGGTTATCCCTGTGTTAATGGCATCCTGTGCTGAAGGGACTGGGAGATGATGGAAGTGGCATTTGGGATGTGTGTGATGTGGGTTTCTCTGACTAAACGGGTTAAACTCCCCCAGGTTCTGGGGCCTGAACGTTTCCTCCTGCTGAGCAGCCTCAGCTGGAGGCTTCAAAGGCTGCTCAGCCCCAAACCCAAACCTCAATAAAGGATCCAGCCATGAGAAAACCCTCCCTCCCTCCCCAGAGGCCACGTGCCCTGCATATGTCTGATAAACCCCTCCCAAATTCCTTCCTATCAAGCTTCAAAAAAAGAAAAAGCATCTCATGGTTTGGGTTTCCCTTTTCCTGTCCTAAAGCCAAAAGTCCCCTTGTTCAGGCCACACCTCTGGGTGCAAGTTGCAGTAACTTATGGCAATGGGTTGGGGCAGTGATTTAAGCAGGTGCTGGCTCCTGGTGTGTCTGGTTTGATGGAAAACCTCCATCAAGGCTCTGCAGATCCCTGCCTGGAGGGCAGGGCTGGGTGGGGAAGGGCCACTGATTCCATCACTTGGCCTTTGGGCCCTGGATGGAACCTGGATGTGAGGTTGGGTGGGCTGGGACTGCCCAAAAATTGAACTGTGGGGAGATCAGAAGGCAAAGCAGTGACTGGCTGATGCTTCCCAACTTCAGCTGGAATTTCCCATGGAAAGATAAGAGCAAAGCTTTGCAGAGTGGCTGCAGGATGTGCTGAGCAGTGGCTGGGCTGACTTGTTTTAGCAGAAAAAGCTTTTTTTATGCTGTCATAAGCAGTGCAGGAAGCCTAAATCTGCCTCCTTGCACTGGGGTGAAGCTCCAGTGATGGTTTCAATGCCTCACACTGAGACCAGAAGGCTCCCAGATAAAACAGGAACCTGTTTTGCAACCTGCCATTGGCACAGAGTTGTTAACTTTGCGGAGGGTTTAAATTCCTCGGGATAAAATGGAGAGGGTGAGATGGAAACCCTGATTGGAGCTGAGCTGCAGCCCCTGGAGCTGGGGGGATTCCACAAGCTGTCAGTGCACCAGCTCTTGGGAATGCTGGGGGAGGAGGAGAGGGGAACAACCTTGATTTCACAAAACCCGGTGCTTTTTCCTCTGGGAGAGGAATGTTCCCTGGCTCTGGGATCAGGAACTTTGCCCATCATTGGAGGAACCTGATTGATGAAGGTAATGGCAGTTTAAGATTTGGGCTGAAAGATAAGCCCTGTCAGATGCTTTTGGCATCTCTTGTGAAACCATTTACTGCGGGTTTGTTTCCAGTAGCCCGGGGCCAGGGATTGAATGGAGCTGAGAACATCCCAGTCACAGCCAAAGCTTGGAGCAGGAGAGCAGGACTCCTCTGTCCAAGGTGTGGTCACACCTGGAGAGCACCAGTCCTGTCTTGGTGCTTCCTGCACCTCCTTCATGCCACCAAGAGCGAGTTTTCTTCTCTGCAGGAAGCTGAGACCTTCCAGTGCATCTTTTCTGACTGATTTTTAAGGGATGGGAGAATGAGGGTTGTGTCCCAGACACGACTCGAAGCAGCTGGCAGCCCCCAGGGCCATGTGTGTCCTGGGATTTAAATAAACATGGGAGGATGTCACCCCTGGCCACTCTATCTGTGGTGCCCTCAGGGTGGGAGAGCCCTTTGGATGGGGCAGCAGCTCGTGGTTGACCTCAGGTGAACTCCAGTGATGCCCAGCTGGACAAGCTGGAATAGAGGGATTTGCAGCCTGGAGCTGACAAACAGAGGAGCTGTTTGCAGTGACATCATGTCCTGTTTGTTTTCAAGTGTTTGTCAGCCATTAATTGTTTCCATGAAGGATGTCCCTGCACTTCGGCTGCGAGGCTGCTTTGAGTCAGATTTATCGGGGCAGGATTGTGTTGCATCTCTCAGAATAATGGGGACGGTGTCTTGGAGGGTTCTTTCTCCTGTGGGAAGGTGGAATATGTGGGTTAAGCACAGGGCATGTCTGTAGCTGGGATTTTGGGGGTTGATCTGGCACCCTGAGGTGTGGGAGGGGTTTGGAGTCACCCTACTCTGGGACAGCTGGAGAGTGTGGGGTGGTCTGGATGAGCTTCAGGGACATGGGGTGGGTGGTTTAGGGGCAGTTGCACAGAGCAGCTTGTTCCAAAGCTGGAAAAAGAGAAGGAATCCTGACCCTCAATCTGACATGTAGGAGGAGTGAGTGTCAAATAATGGACACAAGGGGGTGAAATCCCGGAGGAATTTGTGGCTTTGTGGGGTGATGCTGCAGGTTGTGGTGGGAGAGCTGTGTGTGACCAGTGCTGAGGGGTGGGAAGGACATGTCTTGGCCAGTCTGGACCAGTTTGGACCTGGGCCACCTTCTGCTGTCAGGCTGTGAGAGGCATCTTGTCCTATTGACACAGCACTGGAGCATCCCTGGTGCACCCACAGCGTCTCCCTGGGGCGGTTCCATGGATTTTAATGTCACAGGAACTGTTAGGTCCCAGTTATCCCACTATATTCCCTGCAGGATTTGAAATATTAAAGCTTCCCAGCCCCAGAGAGGTGCTGGTGGTAATTGGGCAGGTGACTGGAGGGAAAGTTTGTTTAAACAAACACAAACCCCAAAGCTGCTCTGTGTGACCCTCAGCCCCTCCTTGTCCTCCTGTGCTCAGCCCATCAGCTCCAAACCTGCCTGGAGGGGAAGGTGCCTTCCTGTGTGTCCAAACAGCTGGAGATGCACCAGGCTTGGAAAAATAAACATCACAGGTCCTTCCTGCTGTCTGGTGGGAAGGGACCTGTGGATCTTCTGCTCCCAAAGGAGCAAAGAAGGTTCAACTCCAAGACCCCCCACTCTTAAAAATATTATTGCCTGCTCTTCAAGAAACTCGTTCCCTTGTACTTTGCCTTAATCTGGGAATAAAATCTTTTGTCTGTGTGTCATTGAGGAGCAATCAATTCCCAGCCTTCCTGAACACCAAACACGCTCTGGTTTTGGCCTTTGGCCCTGAGAGCTGATATTTGCTTGTATTTACAAGCCCAGTAATTACTGTCCTGAACCTGTTATCAACATAAATACATACAAGGGAAATTGCAAGGTTATGGTTGAAGCTTGCAGCTTTTTAGACTAACAAATATTTTAGCCTGAAGATATATTCGGCTTTATTTTCCTTTCAAGTGGCTCTGGGTAACATGAGAAGCTGCCTGTCAAATTTGATGGGGTCAGTAAAATTCAAGCATGTTCTGCTGTAATTAACATTTGAAAAGAATTTGCTTAGGAATTAGCTGTTGGCAGTGAAAAGCAGCTCCTTGGATGGAAGAAGAGCAGCCCATCAGGATCAATACTGTCCTGTGCAGTGTAGGAAGGGAAATCCATCCATTGACACTTGTCTTCCTGACAGTTACTTGAGGATTCATCATGGGATGCTGACTGGATCGACCACAAGTGTCATCCCTGTGTCATTCAGAAATGCAGGAATCATCCCACCATGCACTGAGTAGAAAAGGCACTTCTGCACTCATGGGGTGGGAGAAATTTATGGTTAAAAATGTTTAGAGAATGTGAAGGTCTGGAGGTTGAATTGTCACTTACTGCTACGTGTCCTGATAGAATAAACTCCCCAGCAGAACCAAAGTGGTGTTTGGTCTCCACTTTGTGCTGCTGGTAAAAGCAGGAGCAATTTGGGTTGTGGTGTCATGTGGAAATCCTCCTTGTGGGCCAGTTCCTTGCTGTGGCAGGTCTGAGGGACTCACTCCTGGTCTGAGTTAAGCCAGGGCTGTGCTGGGAGTGCCAGGCTGAGTGTGACCCCACATCAACCATCAGAGAATCCCTCGTGCTCCTGGCTCAGGACAATTGCAGGCAAAGCTTTCCATGGGGTTTGCACCCTCTTGGCAGTGTGAGGGTGTGAGGAAGGGCAGCTCTGCTCTCACGTATCAGAAAAAAACCCTAATGGAGGAAAAAATGGTTTGTGGTTCTTTTTTCTGCAGTTCCCAACTCATAAAGCACAGATGATGCTTTCTAGTGTCCAGAGATGAAAGGCATCCGAGTGCACTGCCTAGTGCAGACATGAAATAAAGGAGTCCCCAGCCTTGTTGCTCTGGCCAGGTTATTGTCACTGTAAAGACTGTGAAAATTTCAGTTTTCCTGAGTGGCAGTAAAATAGTCCTTTGTCATCGTCACTCGGTGACAGCTACTCAGACTTCAGATTTCAAAGCCTTCAGGAAAAGAAAATCTGCTTCACTGAGATCACAGGGAAAAGGAGGTTTCAGTTTATCAAAGCTTTGGCAGTTTGGCTCAATTTGCCAAATCCTTTCCTAATAAATAACTCGACAGGCTTTTTCAGGGAACAATGGTGTCACTTAATAGTGCTCTGTAATTAAGGCTGAAATTGTACTGACACCCAAAGGATTTTTTTTTTTGGTTGGTGTGGCTTAGAGCTGCAGGGATGGGAGCTGGTTTTGGAAGGAGCTGGGCTCAGTGAGCAGAGATGACTTCTGAGAGCTTAAGTGCCATCTCTAAAATGTTAAACCAAGTTTTGCCTCAAGCTGTTTTTTCTTCTCTGAGTAAGACACTGTTCTTGCTGTTTGGGGTCCTAGGAGGGGTTTTTAAAATATGGTCTAAAAACCAAGCATCAGTGAGGACTGGAAAATGTAGAGCTGAGGACTGGTAGATGAATCAGCAGCAATTCTGGTAATTAGGCTCATTAATATGCCTTATTAATGCTGGGGACAGATGACATTGAAGAGTGTCTGTTTTGTCTCCTTTATAACTGGTGGGGAGCTGATGGGGCTTGGAGCAACCCGGTCTAGTGGAAGGTGTCCCTGCCCATGGGAGAGGGTTGGAACGAGATGAGATCTGAGGTCCCTTCCCACCCAATTGATTCTGTCCTTCTGAACATCTCCACGAGCCCCAGTGTAGTAAAATAAAACCTGTATGGAGTATTTTCCCTATTTATGGCCTTTCCCCCCAGTTCCCTTTCTTGTGTTTGAAGCAGTGTCGTGCACTCTGTGGAGCTGTGACCCCTTCACTTGCATGGCTTGGAGCCCCCACCATGTTTAGAGGAGTCAGAGGGTTGGGAATCTGAATCCAAGAGCATCTGGAGCAGATGATGCTGATCTGTAACCCCTGCAATGAGCCACAGCATTTCCTGCTGCTGCTGCTGCTCACGGTGTCGTTCTGACACACACACACAGGAGGAAAGGGACTGATCTGTTCCTAAGTCAGTCTGCTGGGCCAGAAAGACTCCTTGAGCTCAGCCAGGCAGCAGGAAAAACCCACCACAACCTGTCACTCCTATTCAGGGCAGCTGGTGCAGCCCCTGCTTGTGCACAGCAGCGTTTGGGCACCGCTTAGAGCTGCCAGGCGTCAGCCCGAATAAGGAAAACACTTATGGATTTATTCCCTATCCAAGACTCCACGGGGCCAGACAAAAAAAAAAAATAACTCTGAAATAACTGCAGGAATTGTCTTGTTCCTGTGTCAGCCCCCACGTTATCAGAGCTTTACAGACACCACATTGTTCGTGGTTGGAGCTTGCACTGAGCCCGGTGCCAGGCGGGCGCTGCGGCTCCTGTGCCAGCGCCGACTGTGGGCAGTGCTGATGTTCCTCTTTTTTAATAACCAAAATGCCAAAATTCTCCTTCCCTTTGGGCATGGCATGAGGAGGGGGTCAGTGCTGGTGGTGAATAGCTGCAGTGTCCCCTTTCCCAGGTCCTTTTCTCTGGGGAAAAGCAGATAGCGAAGCCTGGTCCCAGCACTAAACCGGGCAAAGAGCATCGGGGTGTTCAGCCTTAAGCCCTCTGTGCTCTTTAGGATGTACCAGTGCCCCTGTGAAATCTCAGCTTTGATGCCCCAGAAATGCCAACATGCAGAGGTTGGAGCACTGCTGGGCTGCACAGGTGGCCACTGCCTTCCCAAGGGCTTCCCAGCATGGATTGAGGCGCTGGGTTTGGGAATATGGTCCCATGTGGCAACGGAGCTCTTGCTTCTGGGTGCCAATGCCAAAACCCCTTGGGAAGTAGGTTTTTGTTGCTGAGATGGAGGAGTTGACTTTGTTGGCTACAGAGCTGGTGGACCTACCTTGTGTCTTCACCAACCCAGTGTGCAGGAGCTGATCCAGTGATCCTCAGTTGGCATTTGGCTGCTTGTCACCTCCTGCCCTCTCTGGTGGCATTTGTAGCATGTGGGTGCCAAGTCTTTTGTGAGAGACTCTTCCAGTGCCTGTAGAACCAAATAACCCAAATTTTTGTCCTGTTTTATCTGTTCAAGGAACCTGATCTCATGTACCATGTCTGCTAAGGCCACTCTATTTGAACATGCACTGGGTGGGGATGAGTGGAGTGTGGTGGGATCAACTGGCCCAAACCAGCCTCTGGGAAGGGGGATGAGGTTGTGCTGCTGTGCAGAGGCTGCTGAACTCTGCTCTGGCTCCCTGGTGCTGTGTGGCTGCTCTGCAGAGCCTGTTTTCAGTGCTGACAGAGTGCTGGGGCTCAGCTCCACGTGGTCAAGACCATCTCTTAAGATCTCGGAGCATTCTCTTGGATAAACAAGGTTTCCTCTTCTGCATCACCGGCTCAGAGCTATTTGGGCTTTCTGATGTTATCTCTTCTAAGTTAGTTTACCCTCCTTATCTGCCTCAGGGGGTAGCAGAGGGGATTTCTAAGTCTGGTTGCTGTCCTGCAAGGCTGATGTTGGGAAAGCCCACCTTGGTTTTGTAGCATTCTGCTGGATTCGCCACTTCCATGGTAAAATGGCAAAAAGTCTCCACCTCCAACAAGGCAGTTGGTTGGATTTGCCTTTGGGTGGCACAGACAAAGCAGATGGTCTGGATGGAAAGGACATGAGAAGAACTGAGAGAGGAGGGTCTTTCAGGGTGGAGGGTCAAGGATGAGCCAGGGCTGGACCTATGGGAGGTGTGCACAACAGACATCCCTTTGGAAACTTAATCCTTTAATTTCCCCTCATCAAGTGGGTCGAAACAATACAATAAAAGCTTTCTCATGGTGATGTGAGCTGTAATTCAGGGCAGCCTTTTTTCATTTAGCGTTCTCCCCCTGCATAATGTTACTGTCTCTTGTTCCCCGAAGAAGCTGCATTTGAGAGCAGTAATGAGCTGCCCTGGCAGGACTACAAAGGGCTCCGGAGGAGCAGGTACGCCGGGGATGAGGTAAGCGTCGTCGTTTGGGTGAAATAGGTGTGGAAAGTGCACTCTGCACACGTTAGCCTTCAAAGCCAGCAATAATTACTGCAGTTGAGACTGTATCAGCACTCAGGGCTGCGATTCAAGTCGGGCAGGAACACTCTGTGTGGAGCTTTTGTTCTCCAGACGTCCCCGCTCCCCCTCGGTTCGCCCCGTCGCAACCCAGGAACGCGAGGGGAAGTGTTGTGGCTTTGAGCTGGCGATGGTTTTGTGTTGAGCCCTGTCTTGGAGGCGCTCGTGGAGGGTGCCCTGTGAGCCCGGGAATATGACTAGGCTGTAATTGCTTTTAATGGTGAAACCGTGAAAGGGGAGGATGAGAATGGGGTGGGTGGCAGCAAGACGGGTCTTGCACGGCGCTGGCAGACGAGAGGTTCTGTCTGTGCGGTGGCTCCCGCCAGGTCCTGGCTCTCTCTGGGTGTGCTGCTCGTGGTCTCATCTCCTGTCCTTCAGCCTCTGGTCGCTGCAGAGGCTTGGAGTTGAGCTGGTGTTGTGGGGCAGGTGTCTCTGAGGGGGTGTGTGCGCTTTATTCCACGGGCACGTGCAAAACATAGGGTCATTTGGTGTGTGGAGCCAACAAATAGCTCTCAGGTGGGTGTTTTGTGATAGATCTCTGGGAAGGAGGTCAGGATGTGCTTGTTCTGCAGAAGGGAAATATGGGTGAAACGACTTGACCTGGGTCACCTACAAGCTAATGAGGGAGTTAAGGAAAAGGCTTTGATGCCCTGAGTTGGAGCTGCCTGGCTCCATCAGCCTGGGGGCTGCTCTGAAGTATCTGAATCATGACTTTCCAACACAATCCCATCCAAAGGTGCTTTCCCTTGGTGTCTTCACTGACACAGTCTCATCCAAAGGTACCTCCCCTTGGTGCCTTTGCTGAAAATGCTGAGGCAGGAGGGTCATGGTCACATCTAGAGCACAGGGCTTTGGAAGGGATGGCTTTGGGGGTGTTCATTCACAAGGGAGGGTCATCTCCAGGCTTGGGGGATGCTGAAGGCTGGCATCTCCTGAGCCTTCAGGACAGGATGCATCTTCTCCCTGGATCACGTGGCCCTTCTCCCAGGGAGGGATTCCCAAAACAGTTCCGATTGCCCTGTGGTTCAGGTGCTGGCATTGCTGATGTCACCCCCATTCCTGCTGAGCCACACCCGAGGTTTGACTGCTCAGTGACACCCCAGAGCCATCACCAATGGGGAGAATGTCCCTTTTTGCCAACTGCAGGGTCACTTTTCCTGCTGGGACCAGCTTTAAACAGCAAAGGCCGGAGCACACAAAGGCAGCATCAGACACTCCACCAGCCACCACAGCCAGTTCTATCTCGGAGCACGATAAACACGGAGAGAAATGATTTGATCCCTCCACAAAGTCTTCGGGGGAAACTCTCCTGCCTAAAGAGCCCTTGTGCTGGAACAATGAGCTCCATGGACTCGTTGCCAGCCTGGGGTTGCTGCCTGCACTGGAGCCCCGTGGGCAGTTGTTCCCCAGGGCTGGGGGGGTCTCGGCACCGCTGCCCACGCCCCGGCGGCCACAGGTCTGCTGGCACCGCTGGCACCACGGGAATGTGGCCTGGGGGGCACCAGAGCCAGTCAGGGGCTCGCTGGAAGAGTCGGGAGAAGGGAACACAGCGGAGCCTGTGCGGAGGACAATGAGGGATGTGTTGTCCGGGGTGAATGGGCCGATCCGGGGCACGTCAAATGTTTACTCTGGGTTTCCACGGAGAGGGGCGATGGCTCTGCTCCTCCTCCAGGCTCCTCCCTGCTGTAGGAGCATCATGGGCTGAGCTGGTGGGATGGGCTGTGCTGAGACTGGGTCTTCTCTCTTCTGCCACCTCTGTGGCCAAAACCGGGTCTCACACAAAGCCGACAGCACCGGCGGGAATAGAATCACAGGGTGGTTTGGGGTGGAAGGGACCTTAAGGATCATCCAGTTCCATCCCCCTGCCATGGATAGGGACAACAACAAAAGTCATCTTAGTTCATTTCAGCCATTTCAGTTTTAGTCACTTCAGGATCCCATTATCCCATCCAAACCCGCTCTTGGGCTTCACTTGCCAACTCAGGCATCCAACAATAATTCCATTGGGCATCCTGATGCCTTTCAACGTGTCTCAGGTGATCTGGTCCAGGTGGTGGTGGTTGGAGAGGTGTCCATGCAGTTCCCATGTTGTCTGTGAGTTCCAGCTGCTCCTGTAACCCCTCAGGAGTGTGTGATGAAATCCTTGCAGCAGCCCAGGAGGTGCTCTGAGGGGCATCTCTAATAGACATCATTAACAGGCTATAAATATATGATCCCATGCACAGTGTGGTCAGTGGGATTTTTTTGATTAACTTCATCAGGCTGAGAACCAAAGGACAAAACTTTTTTACTGCAGTGGGCAACAAGAATAAAGAATAATTCTCTTGGCACCTGAGTTGCAGGGCGAAAAGATGAAATATTTCATCAGCACCCCAGTGCTGCCCCAAAAATTGGGATTGGCTATCTGTGGATACTCCTGTATGCCCACAATGCTTTTCTGGAGCTGCTTGACTGCATGTGCTGCCTGTAGAGGGATGGATGCAACTATGGATGCTGCTTTTACTGGTTTGGGAAGAGAGAGGAGGCACAAAATCTGACAGCTGTGAGAAATGAGAGCGCCAGAGCCGTGGGGACCGTGAAATATGGGCAGTGTGGGGTTCAGTGCAGTGATGGGGTGCAGGCACATTGCCTTTCAGGGCAGCAGCTCATGTGTGGAGCTCTTGGGGCAAGGGAGGCAGTTTCAGGTGAGAGCAGAGCCGTGCCAGGGACCAAAACCACCAGCTTGGTGGCCCGTGGCACTTGTGCCAAGTGCACAGGCCGAGGTTTGCAGCCCAGAGAGTGGGACCTGTGCACTGCATCTGCTCCTCCTGCCAGTGCTACAACCCCATTTATTACAGAGAACTTCACAGGCTTTTAATGTACCTTCCTGGGTTTAATTTACAACTTGGGGAAAGATGGACAAGGTGACAAAGTGAACTGAAATATGAAATGACTTTAATTGCAGAGGAGGACAGTTTGTAGGCTTCAGAATCCAAGTAATTTATTTTAATGATCTCCTGTGCCCTCAACACATAATTACCATTTACATTCCGAGCTGCTTTCAGGAGAGGTATGGGGTGAAAGCTGGTTGGACCTGTTCAGGCAGCAAAACTTTTGGCAACCAATAATCTGGGATGAAAAATGAATTAAAAGCAAAATATAGAGTAGCATCAGGGAACACTTCTCGTTTGAGGCACACGGGGTTCTGCTCCGTTTCCTGGAGGCAGCTGTGGTCCATCCAAACGCAGCGATCCGAGGCACACGGAGTGCCTGGGCCGGTGTTTCCAACCCTACGTGGTAAAACAGTTGGAAAAATCCCTAGGAGTTAACACAGGGGCCAATGGGTAGCACATCCCTGGGGGAGAGGAGATGGAAATGTTTCCTTTCTCTGCTGCTCCTTACGCTGGTGGGTTTGGACGGTTGGGGTGGTAATAAAAAAAAATACGGACTTCGAGAAATGGATGCTGCTTTCCTTGCAGGAATATCTGATTTTGGCTACTCATACTCGAAACCAGATGGAATTTTTCAACCCCTGTGGAAGAGGGGGCTGTCTGTGAGCATTTCCAAGCTGTTTCCATGGCACTTCAGGTCCCACAGTGTGTGGAAACTGTGGATATTGTTTGAGTCTCCTGTGGGTGATCAGGCACGTGAATGTTTTGGTGCCTCCTGTCTCTTCTGATGTAGCTGCTGAGGCTGCTCCTCTGGGCATGGTCTGGCACAAGAGGCTGCTGGGGGGGTGATGTGACTTGATCTGGCTTCCTCTTGAGGGAGGTTGTCCTGTAATTACTCAGCTTGGCTTTGCTCTGCCTTCGCCTCTCTGCTTCTCCAGTGTCCAGGAGCTCTCCAGCTGAGCTTGGCCTGGCTTACTGGGAATTAAAACCCTGAAGTCTTCAGAAACCTGAGCTCAGTGCTGGGCTCTTCCTCTGGCAGGGTGGTAAAGTGGGAGGAAATGGGGTGTAACCTGAGGAGCTGGAAAGCAAAGATGAGCCCAGGCTGGTGGGACTCATGCCAAGGAGTGGGCTCTGCAGCCAGGCTGATGTGGCTTCCTGCAGGGAAAGGAGGTGAAAATACCTCCTTCTGATAGGGATCATTAAGTTCCTTGGATTGGACAGTTGTGGCACAGTGTGTTTCTTGGTGATTTTCAGCTTTTAAACCACAAGAATGGGTTGTGGACCAAGAGATCCCAGGAGTCCTCAAAGTCTCCGTTAGCTTTCCATGTGTAAAGTGGTCATGAATATGTGGCAAAATGGGACAAAATCCTAAGGGCCCCTGGACTCTCCATCCACCTGCTGGAATAGGCTGGCTGGGATTCCACATGGCCCTGGCTGAAGTCATGCAGCACCAGAAGTTTAGTTTTCAGGAGTGACTTGGGACTTGAGACCCTGAAATTCCCCCATTCCCTAATTTCTCAGACCACGTGGACGGTGGATCCAGGTGGGCTGGACCTGCTGTGAGTGCTGGTGAACTGGGTGTGCCCAGGGGCACAGCAGCTTGTCCCAGTGCTGACAGCAGCCTGCTGGGATGGGAAGCCAGGAAATTCCCGAGCTAACATTTCCCAACGTTGGCACTTTGCTGAGCTCTTGGAGTGTGATTTCCCCCAAATTGCTGTTGGACTCCAAGTGCAGCAGGTAGAGCTGGCACTGCTGCAGCTCTGGGTTCGTGGCTACTGGGGATTTGGCCTTTAAGACTTAGCAACAAGGAACAGTAAATTAACTTCCCTGAGTAGCTTTGCCTCCTTGGCCAGATCAGCCTCCAGAATGAAGTGCTCCTGGCTTGAAGGAGAAGTGTGACATTCCTCCCCAAAACAAAAAAATCACAGGTCCATCCTGCACCCACCCCAGCACAGCCTCTCTGGCCCCGTTCCCATTCTGCCTCCAAAATATTTGCTCTAAAAACACACTTAAAAGCAAGATATATTAAAAAGAACGTGAAGGATGCAAAGTTGAGGTCTTAAAATTGGGCAATAGTACAATAAAGCTGCTTTTGTAAACTTATTTCATCCTCCTTGTGCAATATCCCACCCTGCTTTCTTCTCTCTGCCGCTGCTGGACACGAGTGGAAGAAGTGATGGAAGAAGAGGCCATATGGCCTTTTTATGCTCTTTTTTCATGCCTGGCAGGATAGTGCTGCCAGCAGCTGGGAGATGGGATGGGGAGGGGGGCTCTGTGTAGCCATGGGAATGGTGTGTTATGTGCTGCTGGGAGCTTGGATGGGTGGGGGGGATATGCTTGGGGAGGCAGATGGTGTCTCGTGGCTGTTGTGCGTCTGCCCTGGGACAACTGGGGGCTTGAGGCTTCAAAGTACAAGGGGGGGATAATTTGGGAGTGGAAATGGAGTGGGATGGCTGGGCTGGGTGATTCCCAAGGTGAGCTCAGACCTGGCCTCCCCTGGGCTGTTCCTGATGGGCTTCCTTTGCAAACTGCTGCTCCCAGGGAGCCTCCCGAGCCATGTCCTGTACCTCTGTGCCCAGGGTGTGTCATGCTTGGTGTGCAGGTGCCCAAATCCCATCAGCAGTGTCCCTTTTCCATCACTGCCATCCCTGGGGCAGCCAGTCCTTAGTGCAGGTCAGCCTTGGCCAAGGGTTTCCAGGACTGGCTCTGCTGGGTCTGTTTTTCCCTGGGTCCTGGGTGAGGAAAATACCTCAGACTGGCTCCTTTCTTCTTTTCCAGCATCACCTCCTACTTTTTTTGGAAAACAATTATTTTTGTTTTTATGTTCACAGCTTGGGTTTTTTTTTTTCCTGCCTTTTTTTCCCCCTCTTTTTTCTTTTTTCTTTTTTTTTTTTGGCCTGAAGGAACAGCAGTTTCCAGACAATTCAGGCTTAGGAAGCAGGGATCCAATTTCTTTCTTAATCCTTTGTTTTTTTTAAAATGAGGGGGTGTGAACTACAAGAAGGATCTTGTTCAACCCCTCACTTACTGATTTACATCCAAGCCAACAGAGCAAGGCTTGGAACTGTGATGCTGCTGGGGGGGGAAAAAAAAAGGAGAGAAGTGCTAGGAAGGTTGTGGGATTGGTGGTGCTGCTCAGCAAACAGAAAGAGGAAAAGGAGGGTTGATTTCTCATTCTGTTTCCTAACTCCAAACCCGGCCCAAAGTTTATAAAAACTTTCTGCTCAGGTTTCAGGAAACTGCAAATGAAACTGCATTCCTGTGTGTGTTGGTCTTTTTTTTTTTTTTTTGGTCTTTTTTTTTTTCTTCTCCCTCTTTCTTTTTGAGATGTAATAAAACATCATCACCTACGAGGCTGTGGCCTTTAAAAGCATTCTCCTGAGGGCAGGCGAGGAGTGGAGGCAGATTGACTGGCAGCTGGAATAAAGCCTCTTTATTATCTCTGGGATTACAATTTCCCCCTGTTCTGGGTGTTGGAGTGACAGGAGTTTTGTTGTCTCTGTTCTTGTTGGCTTTTCTGGATGCTGTTGGGGTGGTGTCCATCCCCCTGTGTGTTTGGGGAACACTCATCAGCTGAGGAGGCTGAACTTCTCATCACCTAGGAAAACAGAGGGGGTTTCTTCCAAAAAAATGTCCTTGAGTGTAACTAGTGAGAAAAAACCCATCTTAAACAAAAATATAAAAATAACTGGAGCGAGGGTTGGGACTGGGGGTGGATCAGCCATGACATCACGTGGCTACAGCAGGTCTGTCCTTCACCAATTCCTTTATTCTTTAAGCTGTTTTTTTGGTGGCCAAAACTTACAAATCTAAGCCAGCAGCTGCTCTGGAGCAGAAGCTTGTGAGGAGAGAGCAAAGAAGTGGGAAATGACCAGAGTGGAGGTAAAAACAAACGTGATACCATTTAAAGACAGAGTCGTGCACCAAGTCTGTGGCTGTTTTTAAGCTATTTAAGAGTGGAGAGTGGAGCAGTGAGTTAAGTGGATGTGTTGTAGTATTTTGCATCCTGATAAAGATACTGAGCCATCACTGACCCTGCTAAAGGACCAGCCTCTCCTCTGGGACAGCTCCCCAGTGGCTCCAACCCCATTTTACTTTTCTTAATGTGAACCACAGCTCGAAGAAGAGAAAGGAGCAAAAATTAGACAAGTTTTTCTGTATTCCTGGGCACTTATGTGGGTGCAGTGGGGCTCTGGCTGCTGGAGTGGGGCTGGGAGCAGAGAGGAGGAAGACCCATCTTCATCTGAATGCTGGTGATGTGCCTGACCCAGGCATAAAGCAGAGGTTGGACCTGTTCAGCCCCTCTTTCTCCTTCAAATGATGCTTCTCTGGCAGGAAAGCTGCCCTCAGAGTCCCCCTGTGCAGAGGCACAGGTGGAGAAAGACTTGGAGCAAAGGTGAAGAAAAGAGACCAAGTAAAAAATGAGTCTGGGAGATTTTACCCCAGACTTTCATGTCAGAACTTGGGCATCTGGATAAAAACAGGGAACTGGACAGTGGGGATGCTACAGAGCAGCATCAGAAGCTGATGTGGTGAGGCAATGTCTCCTATGGTTCCAATGCAGGAGAAGGGATGTGAGGGATGCAAGGCAGGGACAGGGCAGGATTGGTGCAGTGTAGTCTCTGTCCTGCTTGCTGGAAAGTCTAGAGCCTGACTTTTTGGGGTGATTCCTGGAGTTTTCCCTGTGTTCCTGCCAGGATTGCTCCAGGAGATGGGGTGAGAGGTGTGTGGGTTGGGTGTGACCTGGCATGGCCACCTTTGCCCAGTGTACTCCTGCTCCTCAGCACAAACCCACCCAGCCCAGTACATACCTGCTGTGGGGAATTCTTGGAAGCCAAGTTGCTCTTAATTATTAATTATTAGTCTTTAGAACTGCAAGAATGTGTGTGTGTGTACAGAAAAGTTCTTGAGGTGTTGTGTGGGCTCAGCATGTGATGCCCTAGACCTCCTGGCACTTGTGGTGCTGACTTTAATTGAGTGCAGAGTGTCCTTTTTTGCCCCATGGCCACCCCACTGGCACATTAATGGCATGTCCTTGCCCTGCTGCCCCTTTCCTGTGGAAATGGGGCAGTGCTGAACTCCTGAGGGACCCAGCAGAGTTTATCCAGCCCTATGTAATGGGAAGCATCCCTAAAGGCAACCACTGCCCAGCACTGGAGACCCAAAAGTGTTCAGCAGAGGCAGTGAGGACACTTGGTGAATTAGAGAAGACCCAGAACTGGCAGAGATGGGACATATTTATTTTTCAAGTCTGTTCCTGACAGTGAGAACATGCCTCTGGCCAGAGATCTGAGGCCCTGGCTCTGTAATTCATTTGAAAAAAAAGGAATTTACTTTTTTCCAAACAAAACCAAAGCCCCATGTCCCACCTCCTGCCTGCCAAGGAAGGGGCAGGATCAGCGAGGAGGGAGCTGGAAGGGGTGAGGGATGTTATTTACGTAAAGTTTCCGCCTCCTTCCTTCCTTCCTTCCTACCAACTCCCCATGACCCAGACCTGCCTGGTGAGGAAAACTGCTCCCTAGCCCTGCCAATTCTGGGATAAATAGGTCATCCAAAATATGCAAAAGCCAGTTCCAAGTCTTCCAGCAGTCAGGAAGACCTCAGAAGTCTTTGGTTGCATAAACCCTGTGATAGTTGTGTTCCTTCCAACGTGGGTTTTTGAGGCTCTGGGACCTCTAAAAGTGGGACTTCCACAGCAGTCCAGGGGCAGTGATTTGGTGGAGAAAGCAAAACACCATTTCTAGCTTTTTTTTCCCCCATTTGCTGGTTCAGCCCTTGGCCATGGTGATGGCAGCTGTTGTCTGCATCATTACAAAAACAGTGGTTTATACCTCCCAGTGGATGGGGGCTGTAACCTTTCAATTAAAGCAGAGCAGAGAGTCCAGCCAAGGATGTCTTCATTTAAACCTCAGTGATGCCTTTCACCTCGGGAAG
Organism: Platyrinchus mystaceus; assembly: GCA_035041135.1. Lineage (NCBI taxonomy): Eukaryota > Metazoa > Chordata > Aves > Passeriformes > Tyrannidae > Platyrinchus > Platyrinchus mystaceus. The sequence continues at coordinate 1,930,722 of JAWWLV010000018.1, read as the reverse complement.
TGGAGCTGCCAAATTTTGCTGGATGATTGAGGATGATATAGGAGGGTTTCCTTGAGGGAAACTCTCCAGCATCCTGCAGGCACTGACAGATTTATCGGGTTTGCTCTGACCACGCAAGGCACCTCTAGAAATAAGGGGGTGAGTAAATGCACCGTGGAGCTGTCAAACCCTGTCTGCCAATGTTCACACATCCCTCCTTTCACCCTCTTCCCAGTCTGATTTTGCTAAAATCCTGAAATCCTTGTGAGTTTTTTGAGGTTCTTTTTTTTCTCCCCCCCCTCCCCCCCCATAAATTTTCCTTTAAATGCTACGAGCTGTTTTTCTGATGATTCGGCACTTGGCACGTGCCTTGGGCAGGATGGGTCAGTGCTCTTCACTTGCTCCAACTCAATTTAAAATTGAATCCTTGGTTTTGAGTGGTAAAAGCAGGTTCTGAGTTGCCTTGTGCCTGATATCACAACTGTATGTCCTGTAGTGGGTGAGTACCAGACAAAGCAAAAGAAAATAATACTTGAGGTAATATTGCTTTGGGTTCTTCATTTTCATCACTCACTGTCTTCAACAAACTTGTGTTCCCAGTGAATGTTCAACCTGTTTGCAAGCTTGCCTGTGTTGCGAGTCCCCCGGGATGATAAATAGGATTTATGCTGTGGTTTGAATTGTGGGAAAGGTTTAAATCCTTTCCCAGTTCCTCTGCAAGTCTCTGACCCCGTGGCAACAACCTTGCTGTGAAGATCAATGGCCTGAAGTTGTGTCGGGGGGGTTCAGGTTGGATCTCAGGAAAAGGTTCTTCCCCCAGAGGGTGGTTGGCACTGACCAGGGCAGTGAGCACAGCCCCAAGGCTGCCAGGGTTCAAGAGGTGTTTGGACAACACTCTCAGGCACATTGTGGGATTGCTGGGGTTGTCTGGTGCAGGGATTTGATGATCCATTCCAACTGCAGGTATTCCATGAGCAGTGTCCCTGTGACACCCCTGGGCTGCAGTGACATTGCTCACGTTATAGGGGCTCTAACAGTGGCCTTAGGGAGGCTCTGATCTCCCCACCACTGAAATCCAAGATACTTCTGCTGTGGAAGAAGCTGATACTGTTTGGAACTTGAGGAGCTTATACTGCAAAACCAAAACTAGGTCTATGAGCAGCTCTGCCTATTTTGTAGAATATATATATATATATTTTTTTTTTTAAGAACCTGCTGTTTGCAATGGAAACCTTCTTGTTCTGTGGTGCCACAGCTCTCAGCCCCCCTGTCCCAGGCTGCTCCGTGGCAGTGAGAGCCAGGCTGATGCTGTCAGTGCACAGAGACAGTGCCTGGGGTAGTGAAAGGTGGGAAATAAAGGAAGCCAGAGTCGTTAGTGAGCGCGGAGTCACCGATCAACAACTTCCTGGCATTGTCAGTCCCAGCTCAGTTCCCTCAGCCTGGCCCCGCTCCAGGCATGGTCAGCAGGTATTTCCCTCCTGCCCACAGCTTCATCCATCAGCATCCTCGGCCAGGCCCGTCCTGCTGTGCCCTGAGGAAGCATTAAAAATAATAACGGGAGCGATGGGGTGACCTGAGGGTGAGAGAATCGCTGCACCGGCACAGCGGGGGCTGCTCGATTCCAGTGCCCTGACCTGGGGCACCTGCTCCAAGAATATTGGGATATTTGGTGACAAACAGAGAAATAGGCACCAAACTGCTGCTGGAGGATCCACAGCAGGGATATGATGTTTAAAAAAAGTAATGAAAAATAGTCACCCTCTCCATTGCCTGTTTTGATATTAAAAAAAGGCTTTGTGAAATGACAGCAGTTCGAGAACGTGCAGGGCTGTAAAACTTTCTCCTTTTCGATTTCTGAGCTTTGCTCTTTTTCCCAAATGTTGTTCAGGAGAAGTGGTCTGGAGAGGAATAGGTTTGAAACCTCTCCTCGGTGCTATTTCCACAGTGAAGTCACCCGTGTAAGATAAATAGTAGCTGATCTCTTGTTAGTGAAGTACAGGCTCTCCTTCACGCTCCACTTGAATGGAAATGCAAAATACTCTGCCATCTGCTTCCAGCAAGGAGCTGGAGTGGAGGATGGAGCCTCGGGGTCCTCCATCCCAGGCCAAAAGCATCATCCAGTCTCTTGCTGGTGATGCCTCAACGAGGAGCCCATCTGTCCTCTGTGGCTGAAGTGATGGGCAGGGGGATGGTTCTCACACAAAGGGTTGAGGGGCTTTTTAAAATTCTTAATTTAAAAGAATTTGGTTGTTTTTTTAAATTCTGCTCATCAGCAATTCAAATTGTAACATTCCTCAGAGATGAGAGTTCACCCCAAAAATGCCCAGGGAGCATTGTGTGCCCGACAAGTGCCGCTCAGCCTCGTCTTGCCATGGTGTAAAAACTGAAGCCACAGGGGGCAGGTTGCATCTCTATAGAGCAACCAAGCCATGTTTCCTTGAGGAAACATAAATAAAATATTTGAAGATAAAGGGATGGACCTTTCTTGGGGTTGCAGCACATCCACTGCTCCGGGTGGGATTTTAAGCAGTTCCGCCGCTGACGTGACGAATCCCCCAAACACTCTATTTGGCCTTTTAAAAGTTTCCAGCCACGGAGCGTAATTATCACACGTTGCACTGTTTATTTAGAGAAGGAGAAATAGTGTGGCAATCAGATTTTGTGCCTATTTCCAGGGGGAAATGCTTTTTCAAGGAGTGAATCCGCGGGCAGGCAGCTGGTGCACGTGAGAGCCCCGGGAACAAAGGCACGTCGCCCTCCCACCGACTGCAGAGCCCGGGAGGATCCTGTGCAGCTCTGCCCTTGCTTATCTGGGGGGAAAAAGATGCAAAGAAAGATGTTTAATTGCATAAAAAGCAGGAGCATCAGGCTGATGGGAGCTGGTGGGCAGCGAGTCTGGGTTGAAGCGCTCAGAGGTGAAAGGCTGCTTCTTTAGGGTGGGATTTGGGGTGACGGGGAGGTTTTCTGTCCATGCAGGGCTCAGGACCACGGTGTTCCAGTCCTGCCTGTTCCTTTTATTGTGTCCTGTACCTCTGTGTTCCAAACAGAGCTTGTTCAGCTCTTTCTGTCTTTATTTCAGCAGTCCTGAGTGCCTTTTGCTTTCACATACCATAAATATTTTAGAACTGTTCCTTATCTGTCCAGGATCTGGGCTCTTGGGAGGGAAGTGATGCTTGTGATAGTGCCTGAGCCACATGGGAGAGTTCAGCTCTGATCCACATTCCCTGGGATAACCCTGGGTGAACATGACAGAGATGAATTTATCATCTGGGTGCTGGGGAGGGGATGAGCTGCAGCACCCCAGCTCTTGGCCATGGGCTTGTCCTCTGCTCATTGCTTGTTCTTCAGGAGGTTTTCAGACCTTGTGAGGGTTGTTTTTCACCCAGTGACTCTTGGAAAAGATGATGTGAGAATGCAGTTCCTGCCTAGATAGTGAAAAACTTGTTGTTCAACCTGTTTTCAGGAATAAGCATTAAAATGTGACCTGTGGGTTCTGGAGCCTTTCTGCTCCCCTGCCATGCAGGTTGGGTCAGAGTGCTCCCCAAAAGTTCATCCCAAGCACTGAGGAAGTCCATATCAGAGTTTTAAAGATCACAGGAGTCTAAAAAAAGAAAAACAAACCCAACAACAAACAGTAACTATTCTCTTGTCCTTGCATGGAGCAAACAGCTCCACCAGTCAACCTGTACCCTGGAAAAGTCCCTCTGCAGCCTCTGTCCCTCATGGAGGAATTGCCCAGGAGAGTTGTAGCAGCACAAATATCTCTATTTTTTGGAAAGGATGTTTAAATCAAGCAGTTATTGGGCTCAGCAGAGCTCAGGCACCCTCTGCATGAACTAGCAGGGAGGATGCTGTAAAGCCATGTAATTCTGCGATACGAGGCAGGGAAGATGAGACGAGCCAAGAGCCCCAACCTTACATTTTATGAGCAACTTATTGTTTGCAAAGAGCTGGGAGCAGGGCTGGGAGGTGGGAGGGAAGCAGGATTTCTGCTTTTGTGTGGAGTCAGGGAAAATATGGGAATCTCCTGGGTTGGTGCTCACTCACGTTTAGCACGTTCCCTCCGGGCTTCGGCTGATCTCTGTGAGAAGAGCCAGTAAAGGAGGTGTGTTTAAAATAATATGGAGTGTAAAAAGCAGAGGCTGAGGCATCTCTGGACACATGCAGGGCTGCTCCGTGGCCGAGATAAAGCAGCCACAGTGGCTGACCTTGACCTCCCAGGATTATCTGATGTTCTCAGCATTTATAAGCAAGGAAGAGCCCGTGGTCGTCAGACCGACTGGCTCCGCTCTGAGCTCGCAGCCCAGATGGGAGGCGAGCCCTGCCCTCTGAGCATCCCAGCCCTGGGGGCAGCCAGACGAGTCCCTCCTCCCCCCTTTTCCCCGAAAAAAGCCCTGTACAAATTGCTGTCCGGGGCGTTAGGGCAGCGTTTCTCAGCGGGTCACTGGGGCTGGGACCGTCCTGGACAGAGAAGTCACCGGGGAATGTCTCGTCTTGCAGATGTCTCCAGGGTGGCTCTGAATTAGCTGCATCTTTTCAGCAGTGCAGCAGAACTCTGGGCTAGCACTGGGCAGCCTTTATCTTTTCATTTCTAGCTTAAAAAAAAAAACTTCATCTGTCACAAAGTGGAGCCACAGCAGAGTTACTGAGTTCAGGGTGGTGTCTGCACCCCATGAACGCAGATGTCACTGACCTCTCCTGTCAGGGAGGGGTAGATGCCTCCTGCCTTGTTTTTTGGTGGCCCAGTAGCAGACGGCTCCCAAACCCCTGTCTGGAGCACTGAGCATGTTTATTTAAGTTCAAATCAAACGTTAAAATAATTCTATGCAAGTGCTAAGCGAGGGTGATTGGAGTTTGCATGACTCTACATCCAAACTATGATATCTTTGGGGCAGAGGCGTTTAACTCTTCAGTGCTTGCTCTCTCCGGTGGAGGAAAGGTTGGATTAGCTGAATGTTGACGTACAGACTTGCAGCCCTTCCGAAGCTGTTTTAAATCAAAGCAGGGAAGGTAAATGTTTGGCTGCGTTTCCTGTGACGGCCCCGTCGCCCGCAGCCTGTGAAGTAGCACAATCCAAAGGGCAGCTGTTAAACAAAGTGAAAACAGACAAGGGGCTGGGGCTCCCCGGCAGCTGCTGCCCAGCGCCGGGGAATCCTCCCCGCGCCCCCAGCGGCGGCAGGGACGGTCCTTTGAGAAAGCAGGGAAGAGAGCTCGGGGCTCTGGGGAGGGTGGTTGGGCTGGGAGGTGCTCACAGGGTGTGCACTGGCACGGGGTGATGCCCAGGGTGATGCAGTTGGGATGCAGAGGCAAACAGGTGATGTGGTGGTACCCAGGGTGAGGCAGCTGGGATGCAGTGGGACACAAGGTGCAGTTGGGTTGCAGTGGTACCCAGGGTGCTCTGGTTGGGTTGCCATGGTACCCAGAGTGATGCAGTGACACACAAGGGGATGCAGCTGGGATTGATGCACTCTGGGTACCCAGAGTGATGCAGTTGGGATGCCATGGTACCAGAATGATGTGATTGGGATGCTGTGGTGCCCAGGGTGATGCAGTTGGGATGCCATGGTACCCAGGGGGATCTGGTTGGGATGCAGCTAGGATGCAGTAACACACAAGGTGATGCAGTTGGGGTGTTTTGGTACCCAGAGTGATGCAGTTGGGATGCACTGATAAACCAGGTGATGGGTACCCAGGATGATCCAGCTGGGATGCTGCCCCCCTACCACCATCCTGTGCTCCCACAAGCAAACCTCTGCAGGTTAAATGCTTTTCCCTTCCTTCTCTTCTCTCCTCCTCACCTCAGGTGGAGATATGGATCTGTATTCATCCTTCCAGATAACAAGAAACCAGTGAGGCTTGGCTGCTCTGATCCAGCTGCTCTGATAGGATTCATTGCAGGATGTTACAGGACAGGGAACAGGGTTATGTTGCTGAGTATTTATAGGAGCCATAAAGCTCAGGAATTCATCATGTCCATGATTTAAACGATGTGTGGAGGAATTCACTGCCTCCTGCCATCCCCAGCCTGCTGGAGTGGGCAGCACAGGCAGGGTGCACACTCCATCCTCTCCCCTGCCTCTGATGGGGATGTCTGAGGGGAAGAGGGGATGAAATGCAATAGGATTCAGGGAATATTTCTCATAGGAGCTGCAGAACTGTTTTCTCTGGGTTTTCAGCCAGGGCAACTTGATTTCTGAAGCACTCTTGCATTAACATATATAATTAATAAGCAGCCATAATATATCATGGCATCTTAAGCCCAGAGAGGTTCCTTCAGTTTTCACAGGTTTTCCTTCACTCCAGCCCTGTTTTTCCAAGAGCTGGTGTGAAGGGACAGAGAGGAATGTGTGAGATAAACCCTCTTTCCTGGGCTTTAGGCTTCAAGATGCTGTCTGTGGCAGGGTGACATGGGCTGTGTGCTCACGAGCTTTTCTTAAATGAGGGAAATTCAGTGTATTTTTCCAAACTTTATCTGCTTAAAGGCTCCACCTGCAGCAGAGACCTGGAGGGCTGTGACCATTTCCCATCCCATCCTTAGTTTTGGTTGTTCAAGCCCCGGACTCAGTCGAATGGGGGACCTGTTCTGCTGCTGTTCTATCTGGAGGGATGTCGGCGGGATAAGCCCCGTTTCCGCCTCCAGGTCACGGATCAGGCAGGACTCACAAGTGTAAAACGAGCCGGGTTTTGTGGGTGCTTTCTGCTCCTTTCGCAATTCCTGCGAAGAGAATTTAATGCAGTTTCAGTTTGGGTACAACAAAGTGGAGCTGCAGATCAGAAACACATGTTGTAAGTGCTGCAGGCACTGAGTGAAACCTGATCTGCCGAGGTTTCCCTTAAATCTGCACTTTCTCATTTGGCTCTCATATTAAAGCTGTATTTCAGGGCTGTCTAACCCTCTCGAAAGATGATGAATAACAATAAAAACATTCACTGGAGGACTGTCATCGTTTCCAAAGGAAGTGTAATAAATACTTTACGACAGGACTTTTTTTTCTCTCTCTCTCTCTCTTTCTCTCTCTATGTACAGCCATAAACTAGTTTTAAGTTACAACTTATTAAGCCTCTAAACAATTAGAGCTTGGCTTGAGGGGAGGGCGCTGGGGCTGCTCCCCAGGCTGGGGTTTGTCTTGCCTTTGGGTTTGAGGGATCCAGAGGGAGTTACTTGACTTTCCTGTGCCTCAGTTTCCCCTTGTGCTGGTTGAGCTGTGGGTGTTTATGGTCTCTGAGGGGTGAGAGGAGTTAGGACAGGCTCTTGTGTTATCAACTGATCTATCAACATCTTCCATTCTTGGTTCTTGTGTAAGAAGTTGTCCTTTCCCTCGAGGGTCCCTGTGTGTGTCCCACCTTATTTTGGTTAAAAATCATGCAACAGTTTTTGGCAGTGCTGTGTTAATGGTTGGGCCTGGTGATCTTAGAGGTCTTTTCCAATCTTAATGATTCTGTGTTTGGCAGCATCAATTAAAAAAATAATCCAAAAACTGGTTGTGTGCCCTCCCCTATGATGTTGTGCCCCCAGATTCATCCCCTTCATCTCCATGGAAAGCACCGGTCCCACAGCTGGTCTTGTTGCAAAGCCCTTTTCCCTCTCCAATGCTTTGGCAGGGGAAAATCTGAGAGGATCTGGCTGAAAATAATCCAGTGAGGAGAAGTTCAGGTCTCCCTTTCTTGTGCCTTTTTTTTCTGCTTTTGGCTTCACTGAAGGGTACTGAAAATAAAAAGGGGGGTTGTGGTCTGAGGGCGGTGCCCTTGAGGCATCATCCTGCTGAAAAAGCTGGGTTTGAGCCTTCTCCCAGTTCAATCCTAAATGTGGGTGATCCTAAATCCCCGTGGATTTGCTGTGCAGACCTGGGATGTGCTGAAAGACACCTGGTCCCTGCAGTGGGCAGGGTGGGAAGGAGGATGGGCAAGGATGTGCAGTCACAGGGAACAGCGAAACACGTAAAACATGATCTCCCTCTGGTTGCTCTGGTGTTTCCATGATGGCTTCAGCTCTGCTGAGCACAAACAGTGTCAGACCAAATCCCAAAATGCCCTTCATACCTCCAAAATCCAGGGATGGAGGTTGTGCTACAGCCTTTAATTGTGCAGAGGGGCAGAGCTGCTGTGGGGGGGGCTTTGGGGACAGGTCTGACCGATGGGATCCGACACCGCCCTGGTGAGAATTGCTTCTGTAATTTACTGATAAATCCATTTCAGGCACCAGAAATTCATCTGTGACTCAAAAAAATGTGTTTCTAATGATTGCTTTGCCCTCCTTGCTAATGGCAATTCCAAGTTTTCTGCTGGTGTGTCATTTCTAATCCTCCCTCCTTTGATTTTCCTCATTCCATGCTTTTGCTGTCTGTGCAATTACGTTGCTGTGAAAACGTTGTTGGAGAGGCAGGAGAAATAAGAGCCACCCCATGAGCAATCCCAGAATGGTTTGGGTTGGAAAGGACCTTAAAGCTCATCTCATTCCACCCCCTGCCATGGGCAGGGACACCTTCCACTAGTCCAGGTTGCTCCAAGTCCTGTCCAACCTGGCCTTGGACACTTCCAGGGATCCAAGCTATTTTATATTCAAGAGGATTTGCGCTTCAAACGTGGGTGAATTTTTAGGAATGGGTCCAGAATATCTAAAAATGTTGCTCTTCAGGAGCCTGAAATCAATATTTTTGTTGCTTTCCAAAGCTTGGAGAGTCCTGGGCTACCCCAGGCTGGGCTGTGGAGGTGGCTCAGAGTCACCCAGTCCATCACCTCAAAGCAGAAGCAGAGCATCACCAGCATCACCCTCCAGCCTTGCTTGCTCGGGGCTCCTTTGCTCTGCAATCGAACACCCAGAAGGCCAAAACCCCTCCATAAAGGATGTTGATTTACAACCTGGACCAGAATTACTGGGTGAATTGGCCTCTGAGAGCCCATCTAGTGTGGGACAAGAGACTCTGGGCTTCAGCACTGGTGGACAGTGTCCTTTGTTTTGACTTGTTTTAGTGATGTAAATGGAGCTGAAGAGCAGATTTATTAGGAATTCGGTTACTCAATGTTTGTTTACTGTGCTCAAATGAGCCAATTCTTGTGCTCATTGAGATGTTATGCATAAGTAATTGATGGATACATATGCATGGAGCTGCTTTTAAATGCAAGGTCCTTTGGTGCCAGGAACTGGGAGAGAAAGCCAGCCCAGAAAGGGGTTTTGGGGGGTTGCTTTGATTTCACAGGTCAGTGCTGAGCCTCTGGGAGGGATAACTGGGCATTGTGGACTCTCCTGGTGGCCACCAGCCCTTATCTCCAAGGTGTGGTCTCCTGATTCCAGGTTGTCTGAGCAGAATCCAGGTGCAGCCCTGATCCTGCATCACGTCAGGATTCAAAGCAGGGAAGATGCTCTGCTAAGACCATTGTGGGTCGAGGGGCTGGCTCTGAGAAAAAGATCATGTAAAAAGATCTCTGAAAGGTCCACAGGGCTCTTCCTGTCCAGAGGACTTGGATCAAAGGCTGGAATGGAGCTTGAGGGAAGAGGAGATGGAAGGGTTGAGCTGGAAGGGACAGATGAACAGTGTGAGGGTGTAACAGCCCTGACCTCGGGAAGGCAAATGCAGGTAGAGCAGGAGGGTGTCAGGCATGGTAGAGACACTGTGCCTTGGGACATCGCTTTGCTGCTCAGAAATCACACAAGATGCATATTTTCCTTCAATTTTCCTTCATTCCTGTAAAGAAAAACTGGCCAAGAGAGGATGATATTTGGGTAATGAGTGTATTTGTTTATAGAGAGAGAAACAAGGAGAAAATCCAAAATGCATCCCGTCAAACCCTTTTCCCCTCCCACCCTGTGAGCAGAAAAATGGTTTTACTTCATGTTTCAAACCCATAACATCAGCAATGCTCAGCTGTGTCATTCAGCTGCCCCTGTGTATTTGGAAGCAGCAGCATCATTGTCTGCATTTCTCCCCAAACTCTGAATTTGGAGGAAGCTCAGGGCCTGCAGTCACAAAGCCTGGAAGCGAGCAGGGAGTTGACTGATTGAAAGATTCACTTATGAAGTTAATTTAACATTTTTTTTAGGGCTGTCTGAAGTTCCCAGCAGTTTTGGGGAACAGTCAGTGCTGGGCTGAGCAGGACTGACCGCATGAGCCCCAGTCCCTGATCAGATAAACACTTGGATGCTTGTGAGTGCTCAGGCATGTGCTTTGGAATTAATTTTCCATGAATCCATGTGGCTTTGAAATTCATTCTCTAGAAACGTTCCTGCTGGTAAAACCTGATTCCCAGAAGGTCTCTGGGAGCTGAGAGAAGGGGACTGGGAGCAGAGTGAGGGGGAATTCACTTGGAAATCCAGACTGATAGCAAAGGGATTCTCTTGCCTGGCTCCCTTGGGATGGGTGCTGCCTGTACATCCAGGACAAAGCATCTCAGAGCCAAAGCACTTTAGTTCTGCTCCCCTTTGCTCTGGACAGGTCTTGACTCAGGTGTGATTGGGACACTCAGGAGTTTCACACTGAGCCCTGGATCCAATTCGTGCATGCAAAATCTGGAATTTGTAGGATTAATATGAGGGGGGGAAAAAAAAAAAGAACCCGGTGCTCATCTGTTAATTTGTTTTTTCACACTATTAAAAATTAATTTTAGAAGGGCTGTGTAATATATATACATATATATATGAGCCAGGGTTTATTGGCTGGCAGCTCTACAGAGAGATTTCATTGCCAGAGCTGACTAATGCCATTCCTGGCAGCAAGATAACAGGATGGGGAAGGTGTTGAACCAGAGGTTTGCAGGCACCAGGTGGGTTTTTGAGCCGTCCATCCTCTGGCTGGGCGATGATGTTCTTCCCCCCTTCCCTGCTGCGAGCTTGTAGGTGTCTCTGCTTACCTCTGAAACAAGGGCTGGGGCTGCCGTGGGCTGCGGCTCTGGGATAATCCCGAATATCGATGAAATCCCACATTTCTCAATGACCTGTGCCATCTAGTGGCAAAGCAGAGCCGGAGCCGAGGAGGAGCCGGGTTTGAGTGCTGGGTTTGAGTGCTGGGAGCACCGCGGAGGGATGGGAACCTTCGTCCTTTCAGCACCCCAGCACCTGTCAGATCTGCTTTGGACACGTGTTGAAATAGATGTTCAAGTTTTAAATTTTCACCCCACGTTACAACCCGGATTTTATATGTAACTACCCTGGGCAACCACAGGGATTTCTCCGGCTGGGTTTCCCAGGCTGCAGCTCGGCATGGAGGGGAGGTGGTGTGACCTGGAGCTTGCAGCAGGTGACAAAGGAAGGTCCCTGGCACTGGGCAGGTGTCTGGAGCTGTAGGTTACCATGTTCAAGGCAGGAATCACTGATGCTGTGAGCTCATCCAGCACGGACCCAGAAGGTCCAAGAGTTTTGGCAATTTTTGAGCTCAGCTTTTCTTGGAAGTCCTGCACGTTGTGCAGCATCTGCTGGATCATCAGTCAGTTTTGAAATCCAGTTTACACTTTGCTCACTGTGGCAACAGGGCACTTGGTGCTGCATGATAGGGCTGGCAGAAGAGACCACCTCCTTTGTTTCCCCCTGCTTTTCTCGAGGGAGATACCCCACCTCGCCTGACCACAGGGCTGGGATGGAGCTCCTGAGCTGGGCCAGACCCCTACAAACCCTGGCCCCACTTGGAGAGGTGCAGTCAAGGCCCTGAGACTGTCAGCAGCCTGCAGGGCAGATGGTGTCCAAAAATTCCCAGTTTGACCCTTTTTCTGGTATCCCCTTAGATATGATATTATCATTTTGGTGCAGAGCAGTTGGGCTCATTTTGGGGCAGCAGATGAGCAGCTCAGGTGTGTGACCAGCCAGGGGCTGCCCTTAAAACTGAAACACAAGGCTAAAACAGGTTGCTGAGCCTATAACCCAGAAAAGAACCTGGAACAAACCATCCCATTAAGCTGGGTATTTACACTGCTATTTCCAAACTAATGCTCTCTGCTATTTACCGAGCTTAAACCACAATATTTTACCAAGTGCTCCAGAATCCAAGATGCATTTTTGCAACTCCAAGTCAGTGGAAACTTAGCAGTTTATTTTTCCCTTTGGAAAGTAACCAGTTCCTATTTTTATCCCGGTTAAAGCCCACAGAGTCACCCAGCAGACTCCTGCAAGCAAACACTTCTTCCACCCTTTGCACCAAAACCTGCCAGGCTTCCCCCCAAAATCAAACAGTGACCCCGATTCACTGCTCTGAAATAGAAATGGAAAAGGCCGTGGCAGGAACACAGAGATCTGTCAGTAAAGAAAACCAGGCAAACTATTAAAGTGCATTTAATCTTGGGTTGCTGGATATAAACTGATCTTTCTTAGAGGGCTGGATGAAAGAGGCTGGATTATCCCATGTCTGACTGCTCCATTGTTTCTGTACCTTCCTCGGAAGCATCCGGCGCTGGCTGCTCTCGGAGACAGGATGCTGGACCAGCTAGAGAGAGGCTTTCATCTCCCACAGCGCTCCTGGTGCTCCTATAAACGGGCCCAGTCTGTAAACTAGATTGAAAAACATTTTTATAGGAACTGGTTTGTGTCCTCCCTCCTCAAAGGATTCCTTCAAGCCCATCAGCAGTTTTCCTTCAAAGGCTTTCTCCTGCTTTTAACCTCTCAGCTGCCTGAGGGAACATCCCCCATCCTGTCCCAGGCACAACAGCCTTCTGTGGCTTAAAAGCAAAGTTTGTCCAGAGGCTGAACTGCCCAAAAATAGGACTTTAGGTGTGATAAAAGGTGAGTTGGTGCCTGATGCCACCACTCTCCTACCAGACCTGTGGGAGGTGAGCCTTGTCCTTGTTTTCTGGCCAAAAAGACATTGCTCCAAATCTTCAGCTATCAGAGAGCTGGGCTGGTGGTGTGGAGTTACAATCCCACCCATTGTGTCCAAGTGTTATAGTGAGGAACACGGTGTAAAAGTTAATTAAAGTTGTTGCAAAGAGATTTCCAGCCAGAGTCATGCCCTAATCACAGTCCCAACTGATGGAGCTGTTACAAGCTCAGCCTTCAGCCCTGCAAGTGCTAATTAGCAATAACATGAGTGGATCCAGGTTATTATTTCTATATCTGTCAGGAAACAGTCCTGTCCTAACTGTGCATTTCCAGTGGGATATGATGATGTGCTTGCCCTGATGCTTCTGTGGGTGACAGGAAAGCCTCCAGCTCAGCCTTTCTGCCTTTAACTCCTGATTCAGCCATTGCTGAAAAAGCCATTGCTTTTTCTAAAGTATAGCCATGGTTTAGGAGCACCTGTCCCTTTGATTTTGGCACTGAACATCCCAATCCAGCGGCCACTCAGCTCTGGTCCCGCTGTTCCACAGCCCAGTGCAGCTCATGAGCAGCTGAAATCATAATATGGAGGTTTTCCATATCCCAAGGAAATGGAGAATTTGTGGTCACACGTGCTGGTAGAGCCTTCCCTGGTGACCTCTGAGCCTACAACACCCTGTGTTCATGGCACAGCCCAGGGATCCTGTGCTTTCTTCCTTCTTCACTCAGCAACCTTCAGATCCTGCTCTAACACATCCCTTCTGCAAATCAAAAGCCTTTAAAAAAGCTTCACGTGGCTGAATTTGGGTGGTTTGGTGTCTTGTATTTGAGTTTCCAGTTGTGGACAAGCTGCCACCCTTTCGTGATCCCTCATGAAATGCAGGGACAAGGCAGTGTTGGTGTTTAATGGGCGATGGGGAGCGAATCCCACATTTATCCCCGTGGAGCTGCAGATCAGGTCGCAGCACAAGCTGTGCCAACCTCGTGGAAATACAAGAAGCTGTTGGACTCGAAAGCCAAACTGAGGAACCAGCCAGCATGCAAATTCTCATTTTTTTTGCTGCCTTGACAGGCTCTCAGTGTGGCTGGTGAGGGGTGAGAACGGCTCCGTCCCACCTCGGCATGGGGTTTGTGGCTCCGGGGGAGCTGGAAGAGCCTCCCCTCAGCCCCGGGGGTCTGTGAGCTGGGCTGTCAGGATCTCAGCAACGGGTGGTGGCAGCACCTGGGATTGCTCCCAGTTTGCAGCCAAGGGGAAAAAAAAGAGCATGAGGTTTATTTCAGCCCCGGTGCTGCCAGGGAGTCTCCAGGTACGGGTTATAAGGGGAAATATTGAGGCAGAGCAGCTGGAAGGTGAGAGCCAGGGAGGCATCCAAAGCATGCTCTGGGAGCCAAGTCTGGGGGTTCAGAGCTTTAGGGAGCCCTGCAAGCCAAGATCCAACCAAAGGCTTGTTTGTTTAATGGACCTTTCAAGCTCAAACAAAAAAAAAAAAAAGGCATGAAACCAGTGACTGAAACCTCCCTTGCTGGGGGTCTCCTGGATGTTCCCCAGGTTTAGGGAGCAGGGGCCAAGCACATACCTTTATAATGACATGTATTTAAGGAAAAGCAGCACTGAGGCTGTTGAGTTGCCTTTGGGATGTGCCTTGATGCCACCTGGACTCTTGGTGCTGCCTGTGGTTTGTCCTGGGTGATACTGAGCACTAAGGGATTTTACCAGGCAGTTCTTGATGGATGTGGGGCTACAAAGCATGTGGGGGGATAAAGGGGGGCCCTGTGTGTGAGCAGCGGGTTTGGGAGCTCTCATGTGCTCCTGGAGTAAGAAAGATTTCTGTAAACAAGTGCAAAGTGCTTGGTGGTCCTCAGAGTTATCGGGGTGGTGGTTGGGTGCTGTGCTCTGCTCCTGATCCTGCTCTGCACCCGTAAAATGGATGTTCCCAGCCCTGCATTTAAACCTTGCATAGCTTTGCTCCACTCTTCCCTTAAGCAGAATTTGTCCTTATGTGCTTCTGACCCTTCACACCAAACAGAAGGGAAGTCTATGGTTGAAGAGGGGATTTAGGACAAGAGGAAATGGCCTCAAGTTGTGCCTGGGGAGATTTAGGTTGGATATTAAAGAAAATTTCTACCCCAAAAGTGTTGTCCAGCACTAGAACAGGTTGCCCAGGGCAGTGGTGGAGTCACCATCCCTGAAGGGATTTAAAAGACTTCTAGATGTGGCACTTGGGGACATGAGTTAGTGGTGACCTTGGCAGTGGTGGGGAACGGTCTCGATGATCTTAGGGGGCTTTTCCTACCAAAATAATTCCATGATTCTGTGATTTATATGGGCAAAGCAGTTGCCTCTGGGTGATATCACCCCAAAACCTACAGGAGGTCACAAAATGACTGAAGAAGGGTTTCCCTGAGGCTTCCCTTTCCATACACAAAGGTGTGAGTGGATGTGAGACCATTCTGCTCTTCTGCAGAATTGTTTCAGCCCCTTTCTATTCCCTTTTGGTTACAGCAGATTTAACTTACCCCAGGTGGCTCTCACGGGTTGGTTCCATCACCAGGGTTTTAATTCAAAGGATTCCACTGCTGTGGCCATGGTATAACTCATGTTATAGCATGGAGTGACAGGACAAGGGGAATGGCTTCCCAGCATCAGAGGGAAGGGATAGATGGGATATTGGGAAGGAATTCTTGGCTGGGAAGGTGGTGATGCCCTGGCACAGGTTGCCTGGATCCCTGGTAGTGTCCAAGGCCAGGCAGGGGTTGGAGCTGGATGAGCTTTCAGGTCCCTTCCAACCCATCCCATTCTGTGATTCTATGTTTTTGGAAGTCTTTTCCAACCTTGATGATTCTTGGATTGATTTTTTTCCCCTCTGTGGGTGTATTTGCATGGGAATCGTGACTCTACTGGCAGTGTTGGTGGTTGGGAGGACTCCCTGGCAGCTCTGGTGGGACATGCCCAGGGTTTTGCTGCAATGACTGATGGCAGAGCCACCACAGCCTCCAAACAGCCCCCTTGGATGTGGTATCCCCATGACCACAGAACACCAGTGCCCTCAGGAAAACTCCACAGCAATGAGAGGTCGAGCACGAGGGGAAGTTAATATCTGAACATGATTGTTATCTTTGCTTCCTGGGTTGCAGATAAGGTCTCTCCAGGGCATATAGAATTTGAGCCTGTGGTTTCTGGAGCTATAAATGTAACACCACTGTGTTTTCATTAAGTCTGAGGACAAATAAGTTGAGTGAAACCTTATCTCTTACATTACCCTAATGGCTTCAGCGATATGAAGTCTGGAGGCTTAAAGAAGTTCACAAGGGGTGACCCAGCAGCAACCAGGGGTTCTCTGCAGCTCAGATGCATCGTGGCAGATGTGTGTGACAGCACACAGGGCAGTGACACACGTCCAGGTGCCACATTTACACAAAACACACAAACCTTGTGCTTTGTGTGCATCAGACACTTTCCAACCCACCACAATTATGTCAGGTGTTCGTTTCTTGAGCCACACGACACATGGGGATTTATCTGTTTCAATGAACTGGGGTTGAACCACAAGTTCCCAAAGGATCTGGCTCTTTTCATGCCTCAGAGATAAATATTTTGGGGGTTCCAGCTGTAGCTGCTCCTTCTCTCCCCAGGCTCAGGGTTAGGGGTGGCACGTTTGTGTCCCACTGCAAGAACAAGGATGTCTAAGCCTTGCAGGGCCTGCCTGGGATCCCTGGGGATCCACAGCTTTGCCACAGCCTGGATTGCAACCCTAATCTCTTGGCAGATGCTGAATAAAGTTCCCCTGATTCTCAGTTCTACCCTTAAACAGCCACCAAGTCCCAAATGCACAGAGTAGGTTTTTGGGCTGCCACTTCTCTGTGTGTCAGGAGAGCTGAGGGCAGGGAATTCTTATTCTACAGGAATATTATTCTATTCACAAGGACATGTAGGGAGAGGATAAAGGGGAATGGTTTCACACTTACAGAGGCAGGGTTAGATGGGATATTGGGAAGAAATTCGTCCCTGTGAGGGTGGGGAGGCCCTGGCACAGGTTGCCCAGAGAAGCTGTGGCTGCCCCTGGATCCCTGGAAGTGTCCAAGACCAGGTTGGACCTGCCTGGTTCTAGTGGAAGGTGTCCCTGCCCATGGCAGGGGGTTGGAATGAGACTGAGCTTTGAGGTCCCTTCCAACCCAAACCATTCTAGGATTCTATGATCCTATGAAACAAAAAAAATAAAAAAAAAGGGGTGTGTGTGTAGAAGTATTTAAGGTCCTTCCTCCTTGCAGTTTAATAATTTTTTTCAGTGCTTCTGTTGGTATCTCAGGTATTTCCCTGCTCAGCTGCTCTCAGTGAACACACACGGAAAAAGCTCAGTGGCTTTTAGTTAGGAAAAAGCCCTGCTAATTACTCCATCACATTAGGAAAAAAAAAAAAAAACCAACACAACTGAGAAGTGATAAATTAATCATTAGCTTGAAAAGAAAGAGCTGTGTATATCCCACACATTTCCATACAGGTGGGAAACACTTTTTTTTTTTTTTTTTCTTCTTTTTTAATTTTTTTTTCCATCTGGCTGGATAAACTGTTACCAGAGTAGCCCAGCAATTTAAACATGCCCTGAGCTGCACAAACAAAGGCCATTTCTCAGAGATATAAAGTACACACAGGAGCAGGGGGACACCGGGGGATTAGGCCATGGCGGAGGGAGGCGGCTGCAACAACAAAGAGCAAATTCACGGCCGGGGTCCTGCCCCGTATGAGGTCATTTTCTGTTGGAGTCGGGCTCATTAGTCCAGCCAGCTTGTTGATACAGCCCGAAGTGTGGGTGACAAGTGTGACTGGGTTTGCTGAATCAGGCCTGCCCGGCACGCAGGGCTCCATCATTGTCTCCCTCTCTGGGAACGGGGCCGTTGATCGCCCCAAGCGCCCCCGCCGAGGGTTCGGCCCGCGTGTCTCGGCGGGGTCAGGCCTGTCCCAGAACCCTCAGGGTTTGACAGTGGCTTATCTGGGACAATGAGGGAGAGGGTTGGGTCACAGGACTTCATTAGGTACCTCCCTCCAGCCAAGCCCCCCGACCAGGGCTACCTCTGTGGTCCTTCGCATCACCCTCCCCGCGGAGCGATGGAGCGGTTTGGGTTGGAAAGGACCTTTGGAGGTCACCTGGTCCAACCCCCCTGCAATGAGCAGGGACATCTTCAACAAGACCAGGTTGCTCCAAGCCCCATCCAGCCTGGCCTTGAGTATTTCCAGGGATGGAGCACCCACCACCTCTCTGAGCATCCTCTGCCGGTATTTTACCACCTTTGTTGTAAAAAAACTTCTGCTGGAGCAAACCCAGGCTGTGTTTCTCCACAGGGTTTTGGGATGTGGGAGCTCCAGGTGAGACAGGCATCACCATGCTGCCTTTTCCCCTGGTGTAAATACCCCAGCCCAGTTACAAGCTCTTCTTTTCGCCTTATTTTGTTAAACATCCCGAGGATAAGCATTCCATCTTTTCTTGCCACTGTGGAAACGTTGCTGCTTCTCTAACCCAAGCACTTGGGATGGCTTTTGGGTGGCCACAGAAATTATTTAATTCAGGTATTCCATCCCAGAGGCCACTGAATGTGCCATTATTGCTTCTCAGTTGAGTTTGGGGCTTGAAGAGTCAAGTACTTGGGTCTTGTTTTCCAAAGTCCCTTGAAATACTCACCCTGAAAATTATGTGCTCACTGCAAAAGTGCTTGACCACGTGGTTGTAGGAGGGAGTCACTGAAATGCTTTTCTGTAATCTTTTAAAAAGAAAATTATTGCTTAAATCTGGTTGTTTTATTAGGAATTAGGGGTTAAATCCCTTAGACCATAAATGCTCATTTTTCCTTTTTTTTTTTTTTTTTAAACTCATGCTGCACAACCAGTGAATTACATAATTAGTGGTAAATTATTTCAAGAAGCAATTCTTAAACTTAGGACAAGAAGTGGGCCTTTCATTTCCCTGAGTGGGAACAGATGATGAAGCTTCTGGTCTGGGAGGTTTCCATCCCAGCTGATGGTTTGGGCAATGCTGAGGAAGGAATGGATGTGGGAAAATCCTGGTCCAAGGCAGGTACCAGTGTGGTACAGCTGAGTGGGTGCAGGAACACTGGACTCCATGAGGATGCTCCAACTCCTCCAGCTCAGCAGCTCCCAAAGGTTTTTCCCCTTCCATGTTGGTTCAGACAGATATAAAGTCTTTGGATTTAGGGGTGGGCTTTAGCCACAACCCAAGTCTTGTGGTGCAGGCATGGCTGGAGCGCGGAGTCTCTGCTTGGGTTGGTCCGTGTATCACCCTGGCAGTGATGGATCACAGCACCCAGCCATTACCACGGCGTTTTGGAGATGAAATATTCATTTTCCACTCATTGGTCTGGATTCTGTTTCCACTCTGAGAGTGGCAGAGCTTCCCAAAGTGCCCGACTCCCCTCGAAACCCCTGCGACAGCAGCTCTGACGCAGCTGGAGGGAGGATATTCCAAGCCCAGATTTTCCCCCTGCTCTGGCAGGGCAGCGTTAGGAAATGACAGGCTGTGGTGCACGGATAGCACTGGGAAAAGGCTCCACTTCATTTCACTCCAACCAGAAAGTTTGTTCACCCAAAAGCCCTTTTGGGGGAGCTACTTATTTTCTAATCTTGTGGTAATAACGGAGTGATACAGAAGTCTGGGGATAATGAAGACAAACTGATTTCCTAATGCACCAAGCACAGAATAGAAGCAGGGCAGGGTTTCAGCAATGAGACAGAAAAAGAGTTTGTTTTAAATAAAGATTACAAAAATAACCTACTGTCAAAGATGATGTGAAAACCATTAAATAGCAATTTAACGTAATTATAATCGCGGGTGAGCTAAGGGCTATCTTACACAATTCCAATCAATCTTTCTGTCTGGCTGTGTTACCCTGAGCCCTCAATCCTGACTCCAGCATTCCCCCTGCAGAAGGGCTCTGTTTAGGGAGCAATTCCATGACAGCCAAAGCCATTGGGACCGAGTGATGTCCTCTGCCTTCCTCAGCAGTGCCAGCCCTTTGCCGGAGCGCGGCACCTCCCAGGGATCTCACCAAACGAGGAGCAGATGGCACCATCGTGCCTGGCTGTGCTGGAATTTTATGAGCATGGTGGATCCTTATTTACTCAACTGGCAGAACTCTGCATGCCCCTGCCCCTTCCCAAGAAGGGCATTGATCAGCCAGACGGCGCCGTGCTCATCCCACAGAGCGCTTCTGCTCCCAAGAAATCATGAACAGGAGAGAAAACGAGTTCAAAAGCAAAGTGACCCAAAGTGCCACCTAAAAGGGCACTGGGAGAACCTGGAGAACCTGTGGGCAGTCAAATCTGTGCAGGTGCCTGTAGGTGTTGGTGGGATCCTGCCTGTTGGGTCGTGGTGGCCTTGGCCGGGACCTGGTGCAGGGTTGTGATATCTTTTGTCTCACTGCAGCATTTTGGCATGAAACAAAGGCTCCTCTGTCAGCCTGGGATGAAGGACCCAGGAAAAATTAATAAAACTAATGTTGGTAGTTTGATTTAGTGCTGGTTTGAAGGATTCTCTAATCATGGGAGGTTAATCAGAGGCTAATTAATAGGGTTTGGATGTTGCCCTTCATTGCAGTTTTGGCAATGCTGGACCAAAATATCATAGTGGGGAGCTGATGGGACCATCCTACCCTAACTGGCATGATTTATATCCCAACAAGGGTGTGAGGTTCAGCCCAGCTTTGGACACTCTCTGGGAAGAGGTTGAGTGTCTCTTGTTCCCATTAAAAATCCACATGAAGGGCCAACCATTTTCCCTACTTGCCAACATGTCCCAGGCTGCTGGTCCCAAAGAGGTCTGCACCCCTCTCCATGGCACCTGGAAATGCAGAGAGAAGGCAGGGCTGGACCAGGACTGGTTGGGGGTTTCTCCATGTCAGTTGGATGTTTCTGGGTTGACAGTTGGACTTGATGGTCTCAGAGATCTTTTCCAGCCTTTGTGATTCCATGAATCTATGAGGGGTCTTTAGGAAGCTCAGAGGCTTTTGCACAAGTAGCTCTGAGCAGCTTCTCCTGCCTTCTCCTGAGCCAAGGAAACCTTCCCAACCCTCCATGCTGGTATTTTCCAGGTCAAGCTTAGCCACAACATTCTCTGGATTGCAAGGAAAGCCTCTTGAAAAGGAAAAGTGAGCAACAGGGAGGCAGGACCAAGGGGGGAGATGCCCTGAATCGCTGTCAGCAGCCTCAGGGAGCTCATTTCATCCCCAGGCAAAGGGGAGCTGGAGATTAGCTTTGCATAAAAGATTGTTCTGAGGGGGTAAATGTACTAATTAATTTGATTTTCACTTGGAAAAGGGGTGGTGGTTTGAGAGCTAAAATTGCCTGATTATTGCCAGCACATAAATTTCTCCTAGAAATGTGGCTGCAGTTTATCCTGATCATATTCAACTTCAGGCAATGAAAATTCTTCTTTCTGTTTGTTTTGGCTCCTCTTGCTGCTACAGCGTCTGCAAAAACATGTCATGCATGAAATGCTCCCCTTTATTTTGACAAGTTATTCCTTATTCTTGCTAATTTTTCATTAAGAAGAATGCCAGGAACACCAGATACCCCGTCAGGTCTCTGTAATAGCTGTGCACCAAGATTAAAGGCTGAGAAGTGGGGGGGCTGCTGGCATCACTTCCTATCCATTATTTTAATGTCTTTGTTGAGGGGAAAAAAAAAGTCTCCCGACCCATTCCTGCACTTCTCAGCCACGACAGCTGGAATTTTGCCTCTGGAAAACACGCACGACAGGGTGTAATGTATAGTTTGTACAAGGTAAATCTGCCGGCCAGGCCGGGTTGTTACACACCATGTTCAGCCAAAAACTGCCTCTGGCTGGCTCTGGGTGCTGCTGGTGGCTGAAGGGGGGCAATTAGTGTGATTAGAGCAGAAGGTGGAGGTTCCAACCAAAACAAGGGAAAGAAAAAGTAGAGTTTCTGAACCAGTTCCAAATAACCACCCGACGGGGTCGTGTGCCGGGTGAGAGGGACCACAAGGCACGCGGACCACAGATGGGGATGAGGAGCAGGGTTTTGGTCTGATGTCTTAAATAGGAGCAGGAGAGATGCTCTGCAAGTGAAATTCAAGGCTGAAGTTTCCATGGATACGTCCTCTAAATTCCTGCAAGACCTGGGGAGGTCTGAGAAGGGCGGAGGACCCAACTGACGATAGAGGTGAGAGGGAGGATTTAGGGATGTGAAGAGCCCAGGAGCTGGGGCTGGAAATGCTGCTGTGAGAAAGGAGGTCAGAGGGTTTGAGTGGGATAAATGGTGATTTTTAGAGACCAGTGTTGCAACCTGCTGGGAAAATGGCATGGGGTGGTGGCCACGTGGGGTTTGAAGCGAGACAGGTCCGTCCCTGACCAGAAAGGGAATGTGAAGGAATGAGGTAACTGGACAACGCTCTCAGGCACAGGATGGGATTCCTGGGGTGATCCTGTGCAGGGCCAGGAGCTGGACTAGATGATCCTTGTGGATCTCTTCCAACTCAGGACATTCTATGACTCTAAAACTGGTATTTTAGGGTATTTCTATCAAGGGTATTTTTATCAGCCTCCCTACCCCTTCCCTCTGTCTTGTGTTGTCAGCCTCCAAAAGCACAGGGAAATCTTTCCTAAAACCCATTAAATGGGATTTTAGAACTGAAGTGCACAGTTCAACTGAGCAGTGTCTGACATAGTTTGAGGCTGCTACAACGAAGCAGCAGTGGGCGAGAAATTTGGTATTTCAGTACCCAAAATAACCATTTCCCTGCACGTGCCTTCAAGCACGGAGCAAACTTGGTGATGCAGCCTCAGAGAGCCAGGAACCAGCTCCTGAAATGGGAAGAAGAGTCATTTACATGGTAATTAATAGCATTTGTGCTTGTGAGGACCAGTGTCTCCCCAGGGACCTCCCTCATCCCAGCACACTCGTGGGGACCCCTCGTCCCCGAGAGCGGGGAAGGAAGCGGAGCCCCCAAATAGCTTCATTTCCTCAAGGACTTCCCTCAAGCAGATGGGATAAAATTGCTATAAAAAAACCCAGAATCCCGAGGCAGGGAAATATAATGAGCTGTGGGCAAGGGGAAAAATAAATGCTGAGGGATATTTATGCAGCATGGGGAGTAGAGAGACCAAATCAGAAATTCCAATTAAGTCCATAATTTATTTCAACGGAAATATTAAAATTAGAGATGGGCCCAAGAGGTGAATTTCTGATTGGGATCCTGATCCAAATGGCATGTCTGGGCTGGGTCCATGTGGAGCAATCTCCATCCTGTCATGATGAACAGCATGGACCTGCAGCCAGTGGCAGGTCCTCCAAAAATTCTGGTGGAACCCTGTTAGATGAAGTAGCAGCATTCAAAGGGCATCATAAATGGTAGATATTGGGAGAGGGGATAATTAAAAAAAAAAATATAAATATCTCTCAGCCAAAAAGTCACAGGAAGGAAGGAAGGATACATTGGGAAATAACACATACACCCTGATTAAACCAGTGGGAATTATCCCTGGGGAATGCCCAGGACAAAGAAGGGGCAGTTCCCTTTTTGTTTGGCTCATGATGTGAGGAATTAAAAGGCTGGTAGAAGCTGCTGCAGATTTATGAAAGGATGAGAGCACAACGTGTTCAATCCCATTTCAGCAGGACTCCGTGCTGTAAATATTTATTATTAAAAATATTCTCAGTGCTTGACCTGAAATTGCTCTGGGTTTGGTGCATGGCCTGGCTCTGTCACTGCTGGCAGTGACGTCCCAGGAGGGTCTGGGCAGTGGCCACGGTGGCACCCTGTCCCAGCACCCTGGGCCTGGTTGGGTTGTGATGGGAGCATCCCCACTGCCTTTGAGTTAACACTCAAACTGGTACTGATGTGGGGATCCCAAGGAATGACAAGACAAGGGCCTCATTTTCTCCTGCAAGAGAGGGATCCGAGAGAGCGTCGTCTCGGTGGCTCCGTGCAGCTCATCAGCACCAAGGACTGGGTTTGCATGGTTTCTTTCCACCTGGGTCACTCACCAAACATCCCCACTTGAGTCTGTGTTACTTTGCTCCCTGGGATCCCCATGCCATGGCCATGATCTCTGTGCACAGAGCAGACAGGACAGAGGGATCCACCCCTGCAGGGTCACCAACAGGAGCACCCAAAGCTCTCCTGCAGGTCAGCAGGTCGACCCCAGCCCCACACACCCCCCCAGCTGCTGGGTTTTCCTTTCAAAGCCTGGCACCTCCTCAGGAGACCCGTGTTAGCCTTTCATTTCAGCCTTCCAACATCCACAGCCCTCGTGAGTCATGTTTTCCACCCCCTCTCATTTAACACGGCGCTCTCAGCCAACACGTTTTATGGCCCGAAGTTGTCGTGATTAGAAATGTGTGTTTTCAATGTATGTTTTTCAGTGTATGTTTTCAATGTGCTTTCCCTCCCTCTGCCCCATTCAAACCCTCACTTTACCAAATGGAGAAAAGTATTTTAAACATGTAGGTCAAAATTACACACCAGCTTAAACGTGTCACTTTTTGGCACAGCCACCTCGTTTCTCAGCCAAGACTTGCAACTAAAATTTCTGCTCCTCTATTTTATTGATTTCTTTTTTCTTTTTCTTTCTTTCTTTCTTTCCACGAGCACAAATAGCCAACTTAACTAAAATAGATTTAACCCCTAAGTATCTGCTCCATCTGCTTCCTTGGGGCTTGGCTTTTGTGCTCAGTACCATGGTTCAGTACCAACTTTCTTGGCTACTCCAAGTTGTCTCAGGTCCTTCAGCTTGTGCTGAAACCCACTGATGGCTCCACATGAGGAGTCATGGGTTTTCTCAGATTCAAATATGGGTTTCTTAAATAGAAAGGTCTGAATTTTAAAAAAAATAGAGGGTAATTTATACCCTGCATCTCATTTACAAGGAGTTTGTAAGGTGATGTCACCTTTAATGCACTGTGTAATTAAAAGGGGGATTGTGGCTGCAAAAAAGAATGGCAGCTAAAAAAAAAAGAGAATATGAAGCACTATTTTGTGCTGTATTTGCTCTTGTAACAAGAAGATCCCACCAGGCAAAGGAGTTGAGATGCTGAGGTTGGAAATGGAATATGTTTGATGACATGCACAGAGAACATTTTGTTTCCTGGCACGTGAGGCATAAAACACAACCCTGTTGTGCAGTGTAGGGGTTTTCCAGGCTTCTCTGCTGCATTTAGAACTCTGTGGCCTCAGGTAATAAATACATGTGTACACACAAACCCACATTCATCCTTATCCTGGGGATTGACCAAAACAGGGGAAGTGCATCCTTGGTGGAGCTCAGTTACCAAGGCTGTGCTGGAGCAACCGGGTTAAACCTGAGCAGCAGGAACAGAGGGGACAGCAGGAGGCTCTTGCTTTGTCTCTGAGCGGATGCAGGGCATGATTTGGGAATGCCACACACTTGGATGTGACTCCTTCCCCTGCAAACCAGTGAGCAAATCCCTTCTTCCCTATCCCAGCAGCGACAGCTGCTCCCAGTTCCCGGGCTGGGGGGACATGCCAGGTCTGATGTGAGCAGGGATTTTCACTGACACCATATAGCAGTAGCAACAGATGGAACCATAAGATCGATATACAGTCCAAATAATTAAGAATCTTGTATTTAATTGTGCCTTTTCAACAAGCATTTCAAATGCTCCTTAAATCAGCCACGTGGTTTTTGATATGGGAAACAGTTGTGAAATATTTCATTTGGAAACTGCAGAGACTGATCCAAACAAGCTGAGCTGCTGCCTTGTGTTTGTGAAAGGTTTTTGGCAGCTCTGGGCGGGGGGGGTGTGGGTCTACACAAAACATCACTGTGTGAGTGGGTTGTGATATCCAAGAGATTAACCTGGGGGGTAAAGTAGAACACAATTGATTTTATCCTTCTGAAGGCTTTGGGCTTAATCCTTCAAAATTCCGTGGCTTTGGATGTATCAAAGTGGTTTGAACTCTAAGAGGTCCTGTGTGAGTTCACTGTTGTGGTATTTGGGGAAACTCAGGCACGGGGGGTCCTATGGGCCAGGTTAAGTGAGGGCAGCAGGAGAACTGAGCTCTCCTTGCCTCTTTTTTCCTTTGCTTGAGGGTTTGATCAATAGGACTAAAACCCTTCCCAAAATCAACATTATCCACCAAGTGCTACAGCAGAGAGTGATCCGAGCAGCCTGTTTGTAAACTTGGAAGGACTGGATGTTCCCTAACGTCAGTGTTCTCCCTTGAAAAGCTGAAATGAAGGATATTGCATCCTGTGGGGAAATAACCCCACTTGGCTACTCTTTTAGGGATCTAACCAAAGCAACTGGCTGAAAATCAGACCTGATCAACTGGTGGTTTGGAAGTTGTCCTGTCACCTGCTGCCCATCCCCAGGCACACAGCGGGATGCTCGGACAGCCAAAATCCTTGTGGGATTCTGGAAGGGGCCTGGGTGGTGGGAAAGATGCTTTGTTGGGGAAGACTGGGAAAACATGGACCTCTGGCCATGGGATCTTTGTCCTCCAGCAGCTTTCTGTGTGGTGCTGTGCCAGCACTCACGTGTGTTGAAGGCTTTCAGTCTGGGAAGAATAGCAGGGAATCACGGAATGGTTTGGGTTGGAAGGGACCTTTTAAGGTGATCTAGTCCAACCCCACTGCAGGGAGCTGGGACACCCCAGATTCCCACCAGCCCCAGATGGACCTCAGGACAATCCAGATGATCAGAGATGATCAGCAGAGCCCAGGGTGCTGCAGGAGGTGCCTTTGCAGTTGCAGGGGGAGATGAGGTCGTGCCCCCCTTTATCACATATTTTTGGCCATTTGGCGTCATCTCTCTCTCTAAGGGGTTTCACCACCTTAGCAAGGTGCTTTTGGGTTGTTTCCACTCACTAGTGCCACTTAAGGAGGTCATTTGTTTATCTGCTGGTTGGAACAGGACATTAAAGGCACATCCAAGAGGCAGGAGGAGGCTGGTCTGGTCCCCCAGGAACCTCAGCCACCCTACCTGAAGGGGTTCAGCCCCAGGCCCCCCCTGCCCCTCAGAACAGCTTCTCCAGGGCTCAGAGGGCTGTGCTGGGGTGGGGTGAGACCAAGAGGGGGGAGAATCCCAACTCCAGCACCCCCAAGCTGGACCCCAACCTCTGCAGCAGTTCCTCCCTGCCTTAATTTATCCCAAACGTGGCCACATCACTCAAACAGGCTCGGCGCTCCTCTGTTTGGGCAGGTAATGATGATACAGACTCATTTATGCAAGATTATCCTTTTATCACATTTCCAGACTCATTTATGAGGCTCATGTTTTCCCCCCAAGGGCATCATCAAGTGAGTTAAGTTGTACTATTTGCCTCCTGCAGTGAACTGGCAGGAGCCTACTTCATTGACTGATGAGGGCTGCTGCCTTTGCCAAATAGGGGCTGTGTGATGGATATTTTACTTGTGAATATTATAGCTGGAAATTAGCATGTTTATTGAGGTAGAATGTGTTTGTTTACATTCTGCTACCCATGGTATTACCTTTTATGACCTGAGTTATTTAGCTGAAGATAAGCATAAGTGCTCCCCATCTGGGGGAGGGGGGAAGTAAAAAAAAAAAAATAAATAGATTAATGAGCTACTAGATATCAAATTATGCTTTAAGTGAGTGACAGAGGTGCCTCTCTGGGAGCTGCCTCGTTCCCCTCACCTGGACTGGAGCACACAGGGATGGGAGGGAGGGAGTTGGCTCAGTTTTATCTAATTTTGCCTGTGAAGAAAGAGGCTTTTCAGGGAGGAAACCAACGAATCTGTCTGGAAGCATCCAGCAGCAACTGGGGTTGGGATGATGGGTGGGAAGAGCTCAGGGTCTCCATCTTCAGCGTGCAGCCCTCCCCTTTCCAGGGTTGTTCACCCTCCCATTGCCTTGATTACACAGTGGGAGCCAGGGCTCCAGCTTTGGGCTCACCAGCACATCTCAGAACAGATTTGCTGCCCCCAGCCAAGGAAAAGTGGAAGATAATACACTGAAGTGCCCCTCTTTGTGTCAAATTTTCCTAAAAAGACCCGTTCCTTGCCTGCTTTAAATGACAGTGGTGCATTCATTATATGAATTACCTGGTCACAGCCCCACAGTCAGTAGGGTCTGGAGAACAGCACATTCCCAAAGCCCACCAAATGGAAGTTGTGGAAGTGCTCATACATCAAGTGTTTGGGAACGCAGGCGTGTTGTCTCCCCGCTCAGAAATGCCTGCCTGGAGCAGGGAATTTGCCTGGGCAAACAGGGAGCTGGGTGCACACTGGGCACCCTGCTCTGGGTGGGAGGTGTTTGTGGAATTACAGAGCCTGCCCTGAGCCTGAGTCAAGATTTAATTTCATTTTCAGAGGTGCCTGCCAAGCTCTCGCTCGGCGCACGCCCGCAGACGAAAACGTGCTTTGTGTCAAGGCAAAGAAATGCTCTTTATTTTCCCCTTTGCAGCTCAATTTGGCTCTAATTTTCATGGCCTTTAAAAAGGCACATCATCACACGTGAGCAAAAGAGAAAAGAATGAGCATCATGTCAGCCTGGGAGCAAAGAGGAGGCCCCAGTGATGGGCACAGCTCTCTGAAAACCGCGGCTGGGAAATCCTGCCCCAAAGCCCCAGGAGGCTTTCCCTGCTCTGTGGGTCGAGACTGAAATCACACCCACACCCCTGTTTGCATTCCCTGTGCCCGGTGTTGGTGACACAGTGGCCTCAGGGGACTTGCAGGTGGCACCACTTCCATCTGCAAGAAGTGGCACCTTAGAGAGCAGTGGGAGCGTTACCCCATCAACATCTGCCTCTCGTGCTTTGCTCACCACGTTAATTTGCTGCTGCCTGACTCTCCAGGGTGAGATGGAGACAGATATGACTTCACTGTTACAATAAGTAGTAATAAAAATTATGATTGCCAATATCTGGGAGGCACACACTTGTGTGAGTCGGGAGATGAAGCGAATTAACAGCTTGAAAAATTGTTGGCCCCGCTAGAGAGCAAGGCTGTAAATGCTGGGATTATTTCCCCCGTGACAGGGCTGTCAGCAGGGGATGGGGGAAGTGGGATGTTCTCTGGCCCCCACAAGAAATCGTTTCCCCTTTCCCTTGGATGTGCAAAGCCCTTTGTCAGGGGTGTCTTGAGTTGGTTGGAGTGTTTAATGTGTGGTAAATGTAGGCAGGTCATGCACAGATGGCCTGGAGGGCGTAAATCAGCTTTGTGTGTCCCATGTGTGACAGAAGCCACGGTGGTTTTGCACCCACAAAGCCACTTCTTCCCAACCTCTTCCCCAACTGCTGGGCCAAAACTTGAGGATTTATCCCAGGTCTGTGTCTCTTCCTGCTCACCAGAAGAGCTCTCACTGCTCCTGTTATCTGTGTTGAGCTCCTCTTCTCATCCTGCTTTTGGCCTTAAAGATCCCATGATGTCATAAATTCCGGGGGCTGCTTGTGCCTTCTGCAGGAAATACTCAGAGTGCACAGTTTGCCCAATGGGCTCAAACACATTTGCATGAAGAGTTCATTGAGCAATTATGAATAACCTACAAGTTTTAAAAACAGCCTCTTTGTGGCTAATTTGAATGTTTGCTGCAAAGTGCAGCATTTGCTGAATTAATGAGTCATTACAGATATTTCACTGAGCTCTGGTGGCACTGCCTGCTGCTGCATGAAGGGCTTTTTATTCTTCCATTGCACCTGTACCATTCCAGCGACATGCAATGCTTAATTTCTGCAAATTACTCCTACTAGAGCAATATGAAATACAACTAACTTGGGGGAAGGAGAGGTATACTTTAATTAAATCATCTTGCAATTAGTCCTTGAGTGATGAGGTAAGGTGGCTTATCTCTGTGCAAGTGGTACCAAACCACTGAGGAGATGCACAGAGAGGGAATTCCAGGTTTTGTAGTGGCCTTCAAATTCCTGAAGGGGCTCCAGGAGAGCTGGACAGGGACTTTGACCAGGGCATGGACTGACAGGACACAGGGAATGGCTTCAAACTGCCAGAGGGCAGGGTTAGGTGGGATATTGGGAAGGAATTGTTGGCTGTGAGGGTGGGGAGGCCCTGGCACAGGTTGCCC
>JAWWLV010000018.1:1850995-1883223 GCA_035041135.1 Platyrinchus mystaceus | reverse complement strand
CCCAATATCCCATCTATCCCTGCCCTCTGGCAGTGGGAAGCCATTCCCCCTTGTCCTGTCCCTCCATCCCTTGTCCCCAGTCACTCTCCAGCTCTCCTGGAGCCCTTGTAGGACCAGAAGCAGCTCTAAAATCTTCCCCAGAGACTTCTCTGTTGGTTCCTCTCTGACCATCATTTTCCTGCTCAGACTTCCTTGTAACAAACATAAAGTTATTTAAACCTGGGCCACTCGTACAAGTGAAATAAAGGAATTAATAAGAAGCCAGAACATTAATCAATACAGCTGTCCTTTAAAACACGTTGGAGTCCTGCTGTATTCCAGCTCAGGGCTGGCTCAGAGCACACGTGTGGAGGTCCTGTGGTATCTTTTGAGCTGGAAGGAAATTTAATATCGAAGTAAAATATCCAGCCTGAGCTTCTGGAGTAGAAATTGCCCTCCCTGCTGCCTGCAGAAAGCAGCAGATCTTCTGCCTCCCCCTCTCCCGCCGTGATTACAGCTATTCTGGGGACAAAAAGCTGAATTTGTTGTCCCATTAACACAAAGGGAAGATGAATTAGCAAAGGTGGAAGGTGAAAGGTCTGTCTGCAGGCTCGCCTGGAGTCAAACAGTGGAGTCTCAGCTCATCTTGCACGAAGTGCAGCAAACCAAAGCCTCGGCCCTGGGGTTCAGGGCCATTGAGTTTGTGTATATTGATTTCACACCTTCCCTGGCTCCCAGGAGAGAAGGAGCATCCTGAGCTGCAAAACTCAACTGTGGTGGATAAAAGTCAATCTCCCGTGCACCTCTGTTTCACCGGCTGCTGGGGGGGATTGCACAGTCGTTTTATCCCGCTGGATTTTCACCCTGAGTTTTCCATGGGGGGGATCAAACAGGAGGGAGGGTGCTGTGCTTCGCTCTCCCAAAGGCCAGCCCAGCCAGCAGCTGGAAATACAGACCCTTAGAAGAGGATGCTGGGCAGGGGTGAGGGTTGTATTTCTTATTTAGGCAGTGATTTCCAATTAACTTTAATTTTAGGGAAATCTGATTGGCTGTGTAGGCACATTTGGCTGAAGTGGGTGATATTGGTACAACATTTCAGCAACGAGGGGGGCACTTCTCCCCCCATTTCTGAGGCTGTTTCCGGAGCTGTGGCCTCTTTCTTTTCTGGTTCAGTTGATCTGAGTGTCCCTGGGGTTCTCCACAGCAAACACCAGCTCACAGCTCCTTTACTTTCTTCCTGCCTTGTGTTGCAACCTGAAACAAGTCGTTGCCCTTAACTCAGGGCAAAATAAAGCCTGTATTGTTTCCTGCATCCTCTTCAGTCCCCGTCCTCTTTCCTCACTCCAGAGCAGTTAATCCAGCTTATAAATTTGGCAAGTGCACATCAGGGCTCTTGTGGCATCAAAACTGAGCTGGTTTTTTTTTTTTTTTTTTTGGCAGAAGTGCCATCCTGGGTGTGTTTGCAGGAAAAATCTCTCAGCTGGGGGTCCAAAGATGGGTGTTGCTGGATCCTGTCCCCAGAGGGACCAATTCCTCCTGCAAGAGAGCCACAGGCCACCCTTGGCTTTATCCCACTGAATGAGTGCAGCTCCAGCTGCAAGGCATGAGCTGGCTGAGGCATCTCCATCCAGCACGGCTTTGTTTGGATTAAGTTCCCAGCTGCAGCGTGTTTGATCTTTTCCCAGGACTGAGGAGATAAGAGCAAGATCCTCACGGAGTTGGGAAATCCTCCCTGCTCGCGGATGCTGAGGGAGGGATTGCTTTTCTCCCAGTGCCATAAATCAGGGCTCCAAGGTTGCTCTGTCACCGGGGCAAAGCAGGGGAGGCTCAGCTGAGCAGTTTTTAACCCTGGATCTCCTCTGAGAGCTGTGAGTGAGCACTGGGAAGGCAGAGGTTGGGGCTGTGTGTGCCACGGGGGGAGCTGGGCTGCTCTGCCGCGTGCTTTCACTTGTAATGGGCAATTAAGAACAGAAAAGGTCAAGGAAAATGCCTACAGAGTCTTCATGCTTTCCCTTAGAATAAATCTTTGTGGGTAGAAAGAGGAGGAAGAGGTGACTAACGGGGGAGGAAGAAGGCCAATGAATTCGGAGTAAGGAATGACCAGGTTGACACCCAGAGGGAATGTGGTGGAGCATCCTTATCATTCACAAGCATCAGCATTGGGGATCACTATAGGAAAACAGTGACCAAAACTCCTTCTCCGGACCTTACAAGGGCTTTGTTATACGTTTCCCACAAAAATGTGCTTTAATCCTGGGGCAATGGAAGAGAAAGTCTGTGGTTTTATCCCCAGCTTCTACGCAAGGGATAAAAAAACCCCCTTATCTCTGCATACCCATAAATGGCTGATTTTCTTAGGCAGGGCTTTGGGAACAGGGTGACCTGGTTAGAGCTGATTCATGCATGCTGGGGCAGCAGGAGTTCCTTGGGAAAGGTGTCTTTCCCTCAATCTGCTTTTTACTGTGTGAGTAACAGGGAACCTCAGCTCTCTGTTATTAATATGCCATCAGACCATATGTTCTCAGCCTCAGCCCATATGTATTTTAGAAAAGAACCACCTGTGAGTAATTCTGCCTCCTCAGAGGAGTGAGGAAAATCTGCTGGGGGGGTGTGTGTGCTGTGCAGGGAAGGGGGGCTTCAGGATTTTATGGAATTTGTAGGAATGTCGCCACCTTTGGGTCCTCCCTGCTGTGGCTCAGGGGTTACCTGGTCCCTGTGCCATCAGCTGTGCCACCTCAGCCACCTCACTCCTGCAGGAAACCAGCCCTGAGGAAGAGGCTGTTGTTGTGTTTCAGGGCATGGATGGCTCTGTTGGTGGCAGGTTATTTGAACAGCTGCCCTGAGAGGTTCAGCTGGGAGCTGGGATTTGAGCCGGTTCTGAGGCACCTCCGGTGAGTCACCTCCGCTGCCAAGGACAAAACACAGACCAGCTCGGGGATGCCAAGGCTGAAAGGCTGACCTGCTCAGCTCAGGGATGCTGGCAGTGCTCAGTTACCCCAAACAGGGAGAGGTGTGCTCCTGACTGTGGCCACAAACTCCTTTTTGTTTCCCTCTACTTCATTTTTAAAGGATCTCACGTGGACCGAGGCCCTTTCCAGAGCTCTCGCAGCCTCTCATCCACTGCAGCCCTAAAGGTTGTGACTTGCCCCTCCAAACTGGCAAGGGTGGCCATACTCCCAGCTGGCAAGCAGGAGAACAGACCCATTTGGAGGGGCAGCTGCCACTTGGAAAGAAACCTCACCTCTTTGGTTTCAGGGAAGCCAACGCGTTAACAGCAGCAACCACGGGCCAGTGAAAGTCTGGAAGTAGCTATTGTTTGCAGATGCAGGAGAAAATGTTTGCTAAACACGTTATGAATCAGTGTTTTAATGGATTGAAACCACATGCCTGTGTGGCTGATGTGTGTATTTTTTCACGGTAAAATGTTAATGAAAAACTTTTGGGCAAGGCAGTTCCAGTAACCCACATAGCCTGTGTGTGTGTGATGCTGGGAAGGCAGGAGGGAGAGGGGCAGAGTTACTGTTTCATCCGAGTAAAGAGGGGAAAAAAAACATGCTGTGAATACAACAGAGGAGTTGTTTCACATCCCTTTTGTGCCCTGCCCGTGCCATCTTCGCTCTCCTGGCACAGGGCAGCTCCACAGCCCGGGATGATTTATGTCCCTTCCAGGGTACTGCGGAGGGAAGTGTGCGCGTGTGGAAACCCGGCACCTTGGATCGCTCCCCTCCCTCGGAGCTGCCTGGCTGGAACTCACAGAGACTTTTTTTTTTTTTTTCCCTTGCAGACGGAAAATATTCCTCAGTGGAGCCCCAGTGTTTGAGTGACAAAACAATAATCCTCCCCTGCAGCAGGTCTGGCAGCCAGGTGAGAGGAGGCACTGCTGGCACGACGGCAGATCCTGGCCCGGGCTAAAGGCTTCGAAGCACAGCACGATGCTTTCCAAGAGGGATTGCACCTGGAGATTTACACCTTGTCCAGCCTGGAAGGAGCAATCACAATGACAGTGCCTTGCTGAGACTGTTCTGCAGGTATTTTCCCCCCACGGTGTGTTTGTGGGGTGTTAAAACCACCTCATTGTCACACCCCGGTTTTTATCAGGGATCATCAAGTCCGACCAAGTCCTTCAGTGTATGTTTAACATCAAGTCCATTCAAGATACAATTAAGCACATTTACTTATTGTAGTGCCTTGCTGTGGTTCAGAAACCGGATCCTGGTTTCTGATTTGCTCTTAGTACATTCCTTTTTGGACTGTTTTCTGTGTCATTTGGGCAGCAAAGGGCTTGCTCGTCCCATTGTGCTCCAGCTGCCAAGTTTCACTCTTGCTTTTGAGAAAAATTAGGAAGTTGTGCATCTGCAAACAGAGCCCAGTGTGACTTTTAGAAAATAGAAAGGGGGAAATAGTTTGAGTGAAGATCATTTCAGGCCCACCAGGGTTACACCACGTATATCAGGGTCTGGAAAGGGAATGAGTTTATCAGATCCTTTGCCTTTTGGACAGACGAAGGAAACATTTCTTTGTACGAGAACATCATAAAATTTGGCACCAAAACTCTGTCTTAGCCTGTTGGCAAGAGTGCAGTGTGGGGCTTTGGTCCATAAATGTGGTGAAAACCCATATTCCCAAGCAGGGAAGTGGTGCAAGGGAAAGTTTCCAGGGCAGACCTGACCTTTGTTTATGAATCATTTAAATCATACATTTAATGTAATGCAGAAGGATTAACCCACTACAGATTTTTGAGAGGAAGCTTTAGAAAGATCACTCTCATACATTGTGGGTTGGTTTTTTTTTTTTAGAGCAATGCCTCAATTTAATCTTTGTGGAAGCTATTGTTTAAGCCTGTTAAATTCCATAGGATTTCTCATGGGATTGAGGATGAGTGAGAGGTAGACAGACAGCTGATGACCAACACTGACTATCCCAGCTGCTGTTTTCTCTTCAAGGCCACTCTTTTAGTAGGGGCAATGTTAAATGTCACGCCTCGACCGAGAAACAGAGATATTTCGAGGTCCCCTTTCCTGGTGATCTCATGTCTGCACCAGGGAAACCTTAATTACAAATCATGGTAACACCAGGAGGGGTGTATCACACGCACCCTGCAGCCCCTCCTGGCAGCAGGAGCTGCTCTCCCAGCCCATCCTCCCGATCTGCTCCTTCCTCAGCCTGTTTACAGCAGCTCCCGGCTCTGGCGGTCGGAGCAAAGGGAGGAGCGGGGTTTTGGCTTTAGGGATCAGGACCAAAAATAAAACTCTGTGCTGAAAGGCAGGCAGAGCTGGGAACCTTGAGAAGGGCTCCCACCCAGACACACAGCCGGGCTTCCTTGGGTGGAAAATTCGAGATGGGGATGGGACAGGCGTGGGCGGAGGGTCACCGGGGTGGGAACTGCTGCTGCCGTGGCACAGGCACGGCCAGGGCTCCAGTGAGCAGGTCCTGCTGGGCTGCCCAAGCACAGGGAATGCAGGGGGAAACCCTGGAGTCTCCAGGAAGAGCCCTGTGGGTGGCTATGAAGCCTCATGCTGCCTGCTGGACCAAACCCCTCTGAGGGTGGGGAGGCCCTGGCACAGGTTGCCCAGAGAAGCTGTGGCTGCCCCTGGATCCCTGGAAGTGTCCAAGGCCAGGTTGGACGGGGCTTGGAGCAACCTGGGCTGGTGAAAGGTGTCCCTGCCCATGGCAGGGGGTTGGAACAAGATGGGCTTTAAAGTCCCTTCCAACCCAAACCATTCTGGGATCCAGTGATCTCCCAGAGCCTCAGGCAGGCACGTGTGTAGCCCAGCTAGGGCCAACTTCTTCTTCAAAGATAGTTTCCACATCACTGATATTGCCCCATGTTGTTTTGGCTTTGGCACCTGGCCTTTTCCACCTATGCTTGAAAATGGTGCTACAAGACCGTTTTGTGTCACCAGCTTAACAGGCAACACCAGCCTCTGCTGCATCTCTCTGTTCTGTGTCCCCAAGACTTTGCCCCTCCATCTGGCTGTCCTGATGGCCCCAAAAACTACACAGGGCTTTGGAAAGCCCACAGAGTGAACCTTTAAATTCATATTTGCAGAAAAACATTAATGTTTGCATGTGGTGTCAGGACAAGATAAGTGTCTGTGCAATTAAGAAACAGCTGTTGCTGGCAGCCTGCCCTGACCAGTCTCAACAAGGAGCAAGACGAGTAACCTGCTTTCATCACACCCTGGGATCCCTCCCCAGCCACCCCGGTATCTTCACACCAAGCATTTTTATCAGCCTGTAGGAATTCACCTTGGTTTGGGTCCAAAGCACGGGATGAAGCTGTTGATGATGCGAGGACAGCGTGTTTCCACAAACAACACCTGGCAGCAGGAATGACAAACAGTGCTGGAATCAGGCCAGTCCAAAGGTGTTCTGGAGTTGACAGCGATGCGAAACCGGGACAGGTGTGGCCATATTTCCAAAATTGCCCAGGGCCAGTGTTTCAGGAACTTGGCAGCACCTGGCAGGGCCAGATTTTCCAAGGAGGTCAGCAGCCAAGACGTGGGGCTGGCCTGAAACCCCGTCCCGTAATATCGAACAGAGAAATACGTTCCTTGAGGGTGGCACAAATGTCTTCCCACTGCACCCAGAGCAAGGAGACCTCAGATCCTTCTCCAGGCCCTGGGCGCAGGGCTAATAACCTTTCCTCCTCCCATTCAGAGGTGAGTAAGGAATCTTTTTGAATTATCTCTCAGTCAAACTGTGGCCTGACAGCAACTACTGCGTTTTCTCAAAAAATATCTGTGCAGCTAAATGCGTTGGCATTCTCTCCTTACCTCTTTTCTTTCAGTCTTGATTATTTTTTCTTCTGTAGCTTGATTTTATTTTTGTGATTTGAAAATGGGATTTAGCAATTGCACTGTAGCAGGGAGCATTCCCAGCATACAAACACTTCTGCCTGTCCTGCTGTCCCTCCCCAGGGCTCAGACAGGGTGGAAGGGAGGCAACTCCTCTGAGCCTGAGCAGGATGCTCTAGAAGAAGAGGTGCCTCCAACCCACCTCTGTCCAGCCTCAGGAGAGGTGGCAGTTGGATCCCAGCTCTTGCCATGGCTCACATTGGGCTCAACCAAACCCAGACACCCATAAATTCTGGGAAAGTCTGGTTCTGAACTCTGTGGCTTAGACTCCTCTTTAATTACAGGTCACTGCTAAAGCTGGTTGGAAAATGTTATATATATTCTCTGCAAAAACGGCTCTTCCTTTCAAATTTTTTTCACAGATTTTGTTCCTTGATTATTGTGTCTTTTTACTGGGCTCTCACATATATTTAGTTGTCAGTTTTTCCACTGAGCTTCCGTTTTTCCAATAGAGGAGCAGATTAAGCGAGAGAAAATCAAAACCCTCGTGTGCATTTTTGTCCAAAAACTTGGAAAATTCCAACCAAAACAAAGAAGAGCTTTAGCCAAGAGCCATTTTTGTCAACGGAGCGCTCTGTGAAAAGCCAAATTGAAACCAGCCCTGGACACAAAGCTAAACTGGCTCCCACCACATCCACAAAGTGCTGTGGGAAGAAGTTACTCCAGCTGCTCCCCAGTCCTGAGCCCAGGGCTGTTGTCCTCTGCTGGGAAACCCCCCATGGAGCTGGAAGGGGTGCAGACATCCCTGGAGGGATTTAAAATCCCTGTGGATGTGGCACTTGGGGACATGGTCAGTGGTGGCCTGGGCAGCGCTGGGGAGTGGTTGGACTCGATGGTCCTGGAGGGCTTTTCCAGCCTCAACGATTCTGCGTTTCTGTTCTGCTCTCTGCCCACCTCCTGCCAGCTTGTGCCCCTGGGGAATATCTCTTCTTTTTCCTTGTCTTGAGGGCTGGAGGGTGTCAGAGTTGCTGCAGAGGCAGTGCCTGGGCTCAGGGTGGAAGTGGGGCTGTGCTCGGGAGGGTGATCCGAGCGGGCAGATGTTCCCGGGAAGCGAAGGGTGTGGAACGAGAGTTTCTGCAGCACGTCAGTGGAAAAAAAAAAAATTACAAAGAGAAGGCCAAGTGTCTTAAGCAATGGTGCTTCCTGCAGAGCCAAACAACAGTGAGGACAACCACCTTTGGGAATTGATGATGTAGAAGTGCTCTC
This sequence comes from Platyrinchus mystaceus, assembly GCA_035041135.1. Taxonomy (NCBI): domain Eukaryota; kingdom Metazoa; phylum Chordata; class Aves; order Passeriformes; family Tyrannidae; genus Platyrinchus; species Platyrinchus mystaceus. Next base: position 1,875,181 of record JAWWLV010000018.1, on the reverse strand, counting down.
CTGCAGGAGGAGGAAGCGAGGAAGTGGCAGGAAGCAAGTCAGCAAGGAAGGCCAATGTTTCTGAGCAGCTTGACCTGCTGAATTCCCATTGAAGTCTGCATTTTATTATTAGAATCATTATTATTTGTATTGTGGCAGCATCAAGTGGCCCCAACTGGAAGAGAGCCTCATTGTACGAGGCACTGAACAAACACGGAATAGGAGACACTCCCTTCCCCGGGGGATTTGCTGGCAGAGAAGACACACAGAGGACCACAGAGGACAGGAAATTGTCATTTACTGGCATTCATTGTGAGTATAACGGCACTTCTGTGCTAATGACAGTCTCCCACTACCCTTATTCCCATCTAGAGCCTGATCCAAAACCTGGTGGAGTCCGTGGCAGTGTGGATTTGTGCTCCCTTTCTGCACGTCTGTGCACAGAGCTCCTAAATATGCAAGAATTCTGATTTCCAATCACCACTGGCTGAGCAAAGGTGCAGCCTTGAGACAGAGGACAGACATGCTCGCACTCCCCTGAGCTGGCAAAGCTAATTTTAGGTTTATCAGCCTTGATTAAGTCCTTTTAAAGAGTGACCCAGGAGGGAGAAGCTCACAGTGCAGCTGTGCAGAAGCCACGCACAAGGAGCACAAGTCTCTGATTCCCCCGGCCTTCAGCTTTATAAGCTGGAGATTATTACAGCAGCCTCAGAAGGGAAACTTGAGATGGATCCAAGGCTGACAGGTCTCCCTGGATTAAGGTCACTTGTTCTAAAAATCATATTTTTTCCACGTTCAACATTTTACGTGTGAGTGGCTGGGGCTCACACATCTCCAGGGAAACTGGAAAGCATTTTCTCCAGGCCCTCAAATTCTGACAGACAGTCCTTGTGCTGCCAGATGTGTGACAAACAATAGTTCAGATTTACTCCATTTGTCATGCTTGTATTTTAGTCAACTGACTAGTACCAGAAGTCCAAGCCTGGCAGGTGATGAGCACTTTGAAATCCATTTGAAATGATTGGAGCTGCAGAAGAAACTTAAGAGTTGCAGTGGGACAGTGCTGTGAGGGAGGCACCACTCTCTGCTTCACAGGTCCAAAACCTTACAGTGGGTTCACAGCAGGAGATTCCCTGCATGACCATATTCCATATTCCATTGGGCTGACACACAAGACTGTATATTCCCAATGCTCTTGCTGAGCCTGACAAAAAGTCACTGCACAAACCAGAGGAAGGAAAAAAAAACCAACTAGTGTTCCAACACTGCTCCCTCTGCAACGTGTGGGAGTTTTGCCATTTGCCATGGGCAGGATCAAGGCTGTTCTTGATGGAGGTGGAAATGAGCTGCTCAAATCTCGAGGAGAAATGTCCTTCTAGTGAACTCCAACCTGTGTCACTGCCTTGCTGACCGAGAAGCCGTGGGTCGTTTGTCTCGTTCAGGTGTCTGGGACGTGTCCAGGGCTCTACCTGTCGGTGTCCCAGGGAAGGTGACAAGAGGGCAGGCAAACACAGCAGCTTCTGCCCAGCTCTGAGAACAGGAAACTCTCTAGACAATTGTTGAGTGAGGTGTAGGCAGGGAACCATTTGTGGGCAGAGACTGGAAAGCAAGAAATCTTTTCCAGCCCCGAGTGACCCCTGAGCCTTTTCGTTGTGCACGAGGTATCTGCCCTCTCTCTGATGGGAACGAGGCTTCTTCTTCACAGTAAGACTTGCTTTGGCAATTAAAATCAAGCACTCAACAGTCAAGTTCTCAAAAGGCAGGAAGTGCCACTAAGAAAGAAGGATGCTCACTGAGTGTGGACCTGCTACATGTTACAGTGTCATCTTCTACTCTGTGACTCTGCACAGTTTTCCTCGTAGGGCTCCTGCCTCTTACCATGTACAAACTTGCTCAGTGAACCATTATTCAACCTCTTGTTCTTCCTTGTTGTGCAATGTGTGGCCCTGTGCCTTATTTACTGCTCCCTGTTCAAATCCTGCTCCGAAGACAGAATTATTCATTTCCTTGCGAGCTCTCTCAGGGCACTGGTGACAAGCCTTAGCAAATTTTATTGTTCCTGGTTCCCCTGTGAGATGTGGGGGTGGTATTTGCCTGGTTTATAGATGACATTTGAGGCAGGGAGAAATCAAGTTCAAGAGTGTTCACCAATCCTGGGTTTGGACACAGTGTGTCTGCAATCATGGTCCCATCCAGTGCTGTGACTTCTCAGATCCAGTCAGGAACTTGGTGAGTGCAGAATGTGGGAATCTTTTGCTTCAGTGACTTGCCTAATTCTGCTCAAAAATTCTGTGGCAGAGGCAAGGATTTTACAGACTTTTTTTCCCGGTTGGTTTTCAGCTGCATTAGCTGGTTCTCTTTCTAATTTCCTCCTTAATTCGCTACATCCACCTCCTGCAACCAGTGGAGGTTCCAGCCTCCATCACCTTGCAGCCCTATTTCACCCCTAATAGGGTCTTGCCTGCATGCTGATAGAAACCTGGGGGAAAACAAGGATGTGGCAATAAAACCTGTGATAAATAGTTTTGTGGGGGCCACACTACGTTGGCACAGACAGATCATCGTGTCTGTGCTTCTTTGGGTTCTTCCAGAATGGTTTCACATGATTTAATTTAAATCAGAAGGGTAAATAAAACCTCGAGGCAAACCAGACCATGGCAGGCTTTGGACATGAAATTTTCAACTCAGGTGATGAAAGTTTGGCAAAGATTTCAGCAAGGCTTGGCATCGAGGCAGAGCTGTAGCACCAACTTTGAGAGCCACGTTTTACTCACGGAGACTGTGGTGACCTCATAGGGTTTTGCAACCGAAGAAAGTGAGACCAGACAGTGATATTAAAGGTATTAAACCATTAAAGATTGCAGAGGTGGTAAGCTTTGGTTCAAAGGGCTTGCAGGCTCTTGTGCTGCCAGGGGAGAGATGCTGGAGATAGGGCTGAGCAGGGACGGCACCGCGCCTGGGGCGCAGCGGCTGTGCCAGGATTCCTCAAGGAAAAGCTGGGCCAAAGCTTTGCAGCTCTTTCCTTTCTTATGGTGGATTTCTGTACGTGGAAGTAGTTCATATAAAATATGGAATTGCTTCCATGTATCTTTAAAAGATAAGCAGGCTTTGGCAGGAGCAGGGCTGACCCGGGTCAGGGACCCGTGTGATGCGATCACTGGAGTGAGGGGTTGGGGAAGGAAATGTGGAACAAGTCCTGCCTTGAAAATGTTCCCAGGCAGATATATATTGCTCATAAACTTTTCCTCTAAAAATCCTCCCTTTTGGAGGACAGAGTAACAACCATCCCTTAATATAATATATTTAAACATCATGATGAAAATCCTCTCTGGGGAATCTGACAACGTGCTGTTCCACCAACATGATAATGGATGGTTTTCTTCTTTTAAATGCCTTGCCATTAAAGTTTAACGAGCAATACTTACTTTCATTCTAAACTTATTTTTCTCCTTGACAGATTGGATGCTTAGTTTGGATTTGTTAACATAGCTAGTCATAAAAATGTCTGCTTCAAGAAACTGATGATGCTGTCCTGAGGAAATTGGGCTTTGATGCCTTATTTGATTTCTGTGGCAAAATAAGTTCATAGTTTCTTTTTTGGAAGAAATGAACATGAAATGCTGTACAGAGCAAGCTGATAAGCTCATGCCCCTTTTCATCTGCCTAGAATTTCAGTTTATATCAAGCCTGACAGGTTGTGTAGCTCAGAAATGTCTTAACTCAGGGCTGCACTTCCTAACGTGTGGAATTTCTGACCAAGCTTTAGGTGTTTGCAGAACTTTCCATCTTCTAATCCTTTACTTTAAAACATGTACAAAGAGTGACCAGAAATGAAATTGTGAGGAAGGCTCACATCTTTACATCCAGGTTATTTATGGCATCACAAATCTTAACCAAGTGCCTGGTTAATGTCCTTCATAGTGTTCCCAGTTTTCATGGGTTTACTCTGAATCTCATAGTACTAATATTTCTGTTATATATTTGGGTGGGTTTTATTATTTCTTTTATTCTTTTATTTGGTTTTATTTCTCTTATTTCTCTTTCCAGTTTCCTCCCATAAATGACTTCTATCCTTAAATTTGGAAAGGGAAGGCTCACCTTGTGGATTCTCATGCTTCAAGGCAAATACCCATTTATTTTGAACCATAAACCAAAAGAAGCTGCAGAGAAGGAGGGATGAGCCTGACTCGGGATTTTTCTTACATTCAATTTGTCCTTCCTCTGATATGCTCAGACTCTCTTTGAACAGTCTCTGTGATCTTGACAAGACTTGTGCTTCAAGAACAAACATTGGAAGAAAATCTCCTTGACCCCCTTAGTGCTGCAGGGCCTGATGGTGAGGATGTTGTTGAAAGCCAGTAATTCAAAGACTCGCAAGAAATATTCACAGGGGGGAAAAATGCTGAGCAAGGACATTCAGAATTTCTTTAACATCATTTCCTTACAACAGCTGCTGTCCTTACCCTCTGCTCCAAAGCGGAGCTGCAGCACCTACTGATGAGCCTTTTCCTCGCTCAGACAGGGGCCACGGGCAGCACTGGGTATTTGAAGGCACAAAAATCCACCGGGGAAGAAAAAAGCAGACCACAAAAAGACGGTAGAAACCCATACAAGATCACAGCAAACATTTCCTAATTTACTGCAGTGCCAGAAGATGATTCACCCCAGTGTTCCTGTTGCATAATCTTCCCCACAGCCTCGGAGAGCGAAACTAGAAACCCAAAGGTCTCGCTGGGCTTTCAGTGACATTTATGTTTAGACTGAACTGTCGGTTAGGAAAGTGTGAGTTTTTCTCTGATGACAAAGGAGGGGGAACTGATATAGTAAGGTGTTGTTTCAGAAATGATAAACTCCTGAGTGTAGCACGCTGTCATCTCCCTTGGCCCAGCGTAAACCCCGAGCCAGACCACAGCTCATCTGCCTTTCCTGACTTTCAGACAGGTCTTGTTCCGATGACACTGTGACCCCTTCAGCTGCCTGGTCCCTGGAGGGGGCACAGCTGGGCCCTCAGAGCTGTAAAACCCCTCCAGATAAGCCATGCCACTGTCCCTCAAGGCTTGGTCAGCACGTGGAAGGTGTTGTGGGGCTCCCCAGGCCTTCCAGTGGCAGCGGGAGGTCTGGAATTCCAGCCTTGCTCTGCCTGAGCGTGGTGCACGTGGTGGATCCAAAGCTTTCCAAAAGCACCAGGCTTGCTGCAGGTCCTCCCAGGAGTGCAGGGAGCTCCAGCACAAGCAGAGCTGCCAAATAGTGCTGTCACCAAGGAAAATCCACCCAGGAAACACAGAGAAGGAGTAAGAAAGGTGCAGGCAGCAAGGATCACCCCTTCAGAGCCTCTCAGAGGTGCCATATATATATATATATATACACAACTACATATTTTAGGGGCCCAATCATGGAATCCTAGAATCAACCAGGTTGGAAAAGACCTCTGAGATCATCAAGTCCAACCCTTGATCCACTACCATTGCGGTTACCAGACCATGGCACTGATGCCACATCCAGTCCCCTCTTAAAAATTTACCATTTTACTCCTTAAAATCAAGACAAGTGAATGGGTGAATGCTGCACATCTTCCAAGGAAGGTCAGGCTGAGGGCTCCATTCCTGTTAGGCTGTGTTATCCTGGGTTAGTGCCTGGTGCCAGGCATTTTTCTGGGCTGATTTGGTGAATATTGTTTCAGAGGAGCCGGTGTGAGCAGCACATGAGTCCTCCACACCTCAGTGACTTTCTGCTCTCTGTTACACCAGAGTGAACCAGGTTAGTTCCTCCTTCAGGGCAGCATTACTACAGGCAGTGTAAATTCCTCCCCTCTCTGTTGAGAGCAGAAAAATTTTCTTTATTCCGTGAGAGGAAAAAGAAAAAAAAAAGAAAGCCAAATATTCTTGTTTTTCTCAGCATTTCTGCGGGATTTCCAGAGATATTTCACATCCCCCTCCCTCCAGCCATGGCCTGAACGAGCTGCCAGCTGCAGAGAAAACTTTTGTTGGGTGCTTGTCTGGAACAGACGCCCTTTTGGGCAGGGATGGGTGCTCTTCACAGGGCAGGTGTGTGGCCCTGACTCACGGCAGAGCTCTTTCCCGCAGCAGGGAATTTCTCCTCCTGGCTCTGTGCCCCTGCTCTGCCCTCTCGCCAGGTCTGGACCCGCCGTCTGCATCTGAGGATGGATCTGAGCAATCCCCCAGGAGGAAAGCGGGTGATCCCCAGGTGATCGACAGCAGCTGCTCTCCAAAGCTGCGGGTAATCCCGAAACTAAGGAGGCTTCGGGGTTTGAAAACAAAAGGACGGACCGAGGGCAACCTCAGTCAGAGGGAGAGCACGGAGAGAGCCCTGGGGAAGGTCGGGGAAAGGAAGGTTCCTCTCCTCCTGCTGGTGCAGACCACAAACCCAACAGGCAGCTGCCTGTGGGTGAGAAAGGGCTGCCTGACTCACCACCCTCCTCGTGCCACCATGGCATGAGAGCAGAGGGCTGAAGCAGAGCTTTGTCCCTGCGAGCCAGGACGGAGCTGCAGGAGGAGCACATGCCAGAAAGGGGAACAAAAACTCATCAACTCAACCACAGCTGTGGGTAGAGAAAGGAAGATGGGGTTTCACAGCCTCTCTCCTCTCACATCAGGACTGCACACCAGAGGAAGGAGGGGGAACCTGCACTGCTCCCAACCTGGCATCACCTCTCTGGGCCCGGGAGACCTCGCAGCCCATTCCCTCATCCTGCTGTGATCCCTGTCCTTGGCAGCAAGGTGGCCAAGTGGTTGTGTCATTTGGATGAGGATGGGGATGAAGAGCCCTGCCAGCAGGCAAAGGCATCAAGGTGTAAGTGCCTCCTACATCCCTAAAGCCATTACATTAAATGGAAAGTCGTCCATGAGTGGTAAGCAGAAAAACACACTGGGTGCATTGGTGGAAACACAGGTTTGGTTGACAGAGAGGGAGAAAGCTGGGCCTGTGTTGGCAAAGATGACCCTGAGAGCACACAGGGCTCACAGAGCAGTCTGAGATCCTCAGCTGCATGAGACAGCAAAAGGGAAAACAGGAGTGTACATGTGTTTAGAAACTGCAAGGCCCCTAATTCCTACCCTAAATTATTTCTTTTGTCATGCTCTGTGCACTGGATATTTCATCTCAGGAGGGCAGCTCTGCCTTGCACTGATGAGCAGGATGGTGTCACAGGTCACTCAGAGATGAGAAGTGGGTTTGAAATGATGGGCATGCTGACCCAAAAGGAAACTTTATCAATCAGATTTTCTGCATGAAAATAGTTGGGGAAGTTTCCAGCCCGGGGAAGAGGGAAATGTCCTGAGAATTGCTGAAGGACTGATAATTTTTGATGCCAAGTCTCAGCACAAAGAAAGCGTTTATGGCCAAGGTATGAAATGGTTTCTGAGGTCTAGGCTGGCACCACCTTAACTGGAGCAACACTGGCAGGGGCTGCTGAGCCTGACACCAACATCAGCCGTGGCTGCAGAAATGGGAAACAGCCTCTTGTTTGTTCCTCATTCTGAAGCAGGGAGGGCACATGTGCCTCCCATGGCACATCCCCTTCCTCTTGTATCCTCTAATCTGTAATCTTTAATATCCTGTTTTAACTGGAAGTTAAGATTTTTAGCTTCATAGCTCTGCCTACACACAAGGAGGAGGAAACTGAAGCAGGGCATTGATGTACATTAACTTCAAAGTCCTGCAAAACAAATACATGTTTAAGTATTCACTCAAATTCGTTCTGTAACAAGAAAAAAAGTATAAAGATGATTCAGTGTTTTGATGAGCAAAGGCAGATTTAAGCACATGCTTAATTAATTCAAAAAATGTGTGCCCAAGGTCTGCTCCAGGACTGTTACAAGATGTTCCCTTTTACAGAAGCTCTCGTAGAGAATTCTCTTTCCAGAGTCTGATATTATTCTATCTTAATTCATTACAGCCTAGACTTTGCCACTTTCATTAATGCATTAATGCAAAACCATCCCTTCATGTTGACCTGAAAACAGCTAAAAGCAAGAATCTAATTTAACTCCTGAAATAAGCAGCCTGTTTGGAAGCATCTGCTACCAGAGAGCGTAGATTCTGCAGCCGCTGCTCTGTTTGGTCTGGTGAACTGCTGCAGAATTCAGGCCTGTGACACTCATTGTTCACTGGAAATCAAATTGCACACTGTCATAACAGTCTATTAACAGCTCTGAATTTCTGCAGAACTTCACCTCTTTGCTGGAAGATAACATTTCTCTTTCCTCCCAAGGACAAAATAGCTTCCTCTCTTGCTGAGGTTCATATAATGGTGCTATTGCTTGACAGGGATGTCAACTTCCCTCGACTATTAAGGAGAGGGGAAATGTCTTTGTTACACATTTCTGTTCTCCTTTCATCCTCTTTGGAGAGGCCCCCAGCTCAATCTAAACAAAATAAAGCCAGGGTATCAGTTAAAAACAAAACCATTTTGAAAACTCTTTGATCTCCCCGGCTTCCTGTTAAATATACAATCGGCTGTTTCTCCACATCCTCGACCACTACAGACCTGATTTGCTCTGCAGTTTATATTGACTTTGGCACCACACAAAATTAACATGGCATTGGCTATAAAATCTCTTAAAGGCAAAGAAATCCAAACCCTCCTCAGCCTCACCTTTGCCTCTCTGTGTCCTCTGCTTTTCAACCCTGCCATCCACCTTTCTGTTTTTGTACAAGGACGGTCGCTCTCGTTTGTCAAACTCCTGTTTTCCAGCTCCTATCAGTCCATCTTCCCTTTTTTCCAGGTCCAGTGAAGTTCCCTTATTCATTATCCCTGGGAATTATCCTGTATTATCCCCTCAGTATCTCTTTTCCTCTGCATTTACACACTGTTCAGTACTATTTTTTTCCATAAGAAGCTTCTCCTTCCCTGTTCCACCAGTGCTGCTACCAGGTCACTCTGTTGACTTTGGTCTTCTCCTCCACCACAGTGTCTTTCTCCACTCCTGCCCTTGACTTCCACCATCCTCTGGATGGGGAAGAGATCTGGATGGGGGAGAGCACTGGTTACCCCTCCCCACACCAGCCCTGCATGGTCAGACCCTGATTCTCATCCTTCCCTTCCTCCTCACCTCTGCCTCTTCAGGTGCTGCTGGGTTAACACTTGATGATTTTGGGGGTCTTTCCCAGCCTTAGTGGTTCTGTGGTTGTGTGCAGCCCAGCACTCAGCTGCATCTCAGCCCTGCCCTTCTCCCTTTTGAGGATTTCAGCTTTTCTAGTCTATTCATAATGCCATTTCTTCTCTCTCAAAGGGCTTTGTGCCTTCACCCTCACCCCATTGTCATCAGAACAATTCATTGTCCTTTTTCTTTTCTTTTTCTCTTTCTCTCTGAGGGGGTGAGAATGGGTGGATGGGAACAAGACAGTTCATTGCCAACTTTGTGCTCCTCGAGTTTATCTCTGAACTGTCCAGTGTTGATCAATTCTGGTGTGTTAATGACTCAGGCAACATTTATTAATTATTTAGGCTGAGAAGGGAGTTTTATCTGATATAGATGAATAGGTGGTAAAGTATTTCGGTCTTGCTGTGCTTGTGCAAAGCACTGCACATAATCTATGGAGTTATACAAGTAGAAACAGGAAATCTAATCCTCTATACAGGCAAACTGTTGGCTTGGTCTCTTCCAGGTTTAATCACATTGAAGAAAAGCACCATGTTGTGTCTTTAAGGACTAACTGCTCCATTAAGTGTAACATTTTAAGCAAGAGAAATGTTCTCACACAACAGAAAGACACATAATGCAGCTCCATGCAGGAATCAGAGGGATTGTTCTCTGGCTTTAGTGACAGCAGAGACAAAAGGCTCTGTCTCCTGTACTGTGGCAGCAACATCTGGGTGGCTGCCTTCAAATTTCTCCCTTCAAGGCCTCTCCCCATCCCAAAACCAGGGGAGAGAACATTGTTTCACATTGCTCAGGTAGCACCAAGATGGGCCAAAGCAGCCCAAAGCAGGCTGGGGGTGGGGGGGGGTGATGGATGGGAGTTTTGCCATGACAGTGCAAAAGTGGGAATTGGGTTTGCCTGTGTCCCAGGGAGATTTGCTGTCAGAACAGGGCACCTCGTGGGGCTCTAGTGGCTGATCAGAGAATTATTTTGCAGCTTGCCTGGTTTCCCCTCTTGCCTTGGAGGTATTTTATAAAATGAGGTCAATAATTCATAGAATAAAGGGCCCAGAATATCCAAACAAATTGCTCCCTAGGACAGTCACTCAGGTTACCAAGGACCAAGCCAAAGCAGAGTAAAAGCTGAACTCTCAGCTTACATAAACCCACTCAAACCCTGCCTTGCAATGCTGCAGCTTTGGGTTCATGCTGCCTTGCAGAGCTCTCCTAACCCCACCACCAATGGTCCTTTTTGGGATTCTCCTCCCATTGAAGCACAAACTGACAATGAAGAAGTGAAGTTGATATCAGGTGTTCTTCTTCCCAGCTCACAGCACCCCCAGAGCCTCCTCCCCTTCCTCTCCAGCCTCCCTTTTAATGGACACTGGGAACTACTGACAACTGGGCACGATGCTCCAGAGCCAAGAGATCCTCAAGGATCCTTGAGGAAAACTTCTAAGTCTCAGAACTGTCAGAAGACATAAAAAAATTAGCTTGTTTCAAAAGTGCCTCAATCTGCACCTCAGTTTTTAAAAAACAAGCAACCCCAAAGCCAGAAATCAGAGCTGAGGACAACCATCTTTGTACCTTTTCACTGCAAATGTGGTTTCTAGCCTGGCTTCCTTTCCTTTAGGAGGAGAGAGGCTCTTTGGGAATGGTCAGTTCTGTGAAGCTTTGTGCCCCTGACACATCTGGGCAGAGAGGGATGGTACAGGAGGTGAGAGAACCATTTCTCTTTCAGCTCCACTAAAAGAAAGGTCAGCCAGGAGATCACCCCAGAGCTGAGATATGGGCCCTTTTACTAACCCTGTTCTTTATCCAGCAGCACATGCAATATTCTGTATTTAGCACAGTGAAATTTCTGCCTGAAGTGATTGTAACTAATATTTTCTGTACCCTTTTGTCATGAAAACATTGTTATGTTCAGGTGTTTGCCTCCATGACTAAAGGTCAAGTGTTCTGGGCTTGTGCCAGAACGATTTATGCAGTATTGCAAGTGATAATATTTATATATGAATGTATCTAAGAAAGCAAGGAACCAATGAGCATTTAATAACTGAGTTATAGCATTTTGTCTTTTTAAACCCAAGGACCTTCAAACTCTTTACTGAGCAGGGGATCTGTGGCTGCCCCATCCCTGGAAATGTTCAAGGCCAGGTTGGAGCCACTTGCTCTAGTGGAAAGTCTCCCTGGGAGTGGAACCACATGAGTTTTAAGGTTCTTTCAACTCAAACCATTCTGGGATATGATGACTCTTTACAAATCCTGATTTCTTGCCTGTAGTGGATTTTGGATCAGCCCTCCTCCCCCCCAAATAAAGAGCCAGATCTCTTTTCCCCAGCTCCTTCTTCTCACCGTGGGCGTAAATCACATTTTACTTTCTCTAAGTGAGGAGCTGCAAACAACTCTGGTGCCTTTGGGGTGGGTGTGGAAAAAGAAGTATGGCTGATTCTAAATAAAAGTCACTGTCAGATCAACCTTGATAGCAGAGATAATGAGGGTGATCACATGGGAATAAAGATCCAGGGTTTAGTTTAATCATCGTTCCGTATCAGCTGCGCCGATCCAGCTCTGCGTGACTCAGTCAAATAAATGTTAGGTAACTCAAATTATCTCCTGGCTTTTCACTCCCCCTTTCCAGTACCCACAATGTGTGTTTCAGTGACTTTAAAATAGGTGTAAATCCATAGAGGGCAAACTTTTCATGAAGAGGCATCTGAAATTAAGCTATGAAAGAGGTTTCTAAAGGCAAGAAAGAGTAGGAAGGTCATAAAAATCACATGTGCCTTTGAGAATGTCTATCAAGGCTGCACCCAACTGCCTGAATTGGCTTCTTTTAACTTCACAGGGTCTCTCTGAGTGCTGAAACACGTGATTTTCAATTCTACTCCCAGCAGCATAAGAGGGGAAAGACCATCAATACTGAAAAAATTGCTTTGATACATTACAAAAAGTCTTGTAAGTAGTGATGTGGCATCTTCATTTAAAAAGAAAAAAAATCACAAAAGCTCATATCAAAACCAACGAGAAGCCTTATGCAGGCAGCCTTGAGCTTTGGTTTGAAATCTTGATATGGATCCAAATTATGCTGGTTAGCTTATCCTAAAAGAAAAATAAACAGTGGAGGATCCCAATGTGTTACAGTGAAGCAGCATTCGAGGCTTTCTTATTTTGTTTGGTGTCTTAGGGAAATTTATGATTAATTGCATTTTCTCCACAGCTTTGGTTCCTTTTGCACTGTCCCTGCCTCTTGGAAATGTCCCTGACCACTCCCAAAGGAGAGCTGACTGAGAGCTCACACAGGTGATGTTCCTTGAAGCCTTAACTCCCACAAGCACATGATTGCCTCAGAACCTCAGCCTGCATCTCATCCCATCTCTGCTGTGGAGGAAGACAAGGTAGGAAACATGAAACTTTTGAAATACAGCAAAAGTAGCAGAAAGGAAACAACATCATCATATTAATTTAATTTCAAACCCGTTTAAAAGGGTCTCAACGCAGGAGTTTTCAGTGTTTGAGTTGGTGATTCTGCCTTTTGCCTCCACAGCGAGTCCTACACTGTGTGTTTAAACTGAATTGCATTTAAGTTCAGTTTTAATTTAGGGCAGCCTGCCCAGGTTTCTTTCCCCTCTGCTGACAGACTTGGCAATGCTTTAGCAGGGCCTTGAGAGTGTTTCAGCCTCACCAGCAAAGAGCCCTCACACAAAGCACTTTATTTCTCCCCAGAACAAATAAACAGGGAGCAAACACCCCTCCTCTCTCACACACACACATATGGAGCATTTCCTTGTGATTCTCTTCCCCTTTGAGCCCTTCCTACAGCCCAGGTAGGACTTGAGCTTTATGGAAACGGTATGAAAAAGCAAAGCTGCCTTTTTGCAATAATAAGCACTCGGAAGATGAGTTAAAGGCAAAAATAAACCAGTTTTTTGCATGTGCACGTGCACAACTTGTGGACTCTGTCCAGTTCTGCTGTCCTTGAGTATCCCAGTATTTATGTGACTGTGCTCTGTTCAAAATGTAGTGAAATCCCTGGTAGAAGAGGAGAGCAGGCAGACTGTAGTGGTTTGATTTTCCTCTTTTTTTTCATCTTGAAGAATGTGCTTTCTTGGGTTACACATTAAACTCTCAGGAGGCAAAACCAACACTTGGGCTTCTACATGGAGCTTGAAAGGTTGCTCCACAAAGTGTGGCCATGCAGAGCTTCTCCCAGAAATCCTTGAGTTGTTTTCCTTATCTGAGCAAGCTATGTATAAATATTAACATATTATTCACGGGCAAATAACTCCATGCCACTCCTTGCTATTGCTGCTGCTGCCCTAAAGAGGATTCTTGGTTCAGATGAGAATGACAGTCCCTTTGTGGGGCCTCAACTGTGTTTCAGGTTAAAAGAAACAAAAAAAAAAAAACCAAAAAAACCTCAAGAAAGGGTAATGGTGCTTCTTAATTAAGCAAACCTCAAAAATGAAGAAGTAAGCAGCCTTAAAGTGTTGGTTTTAATGTAGGGGAGCTGCCACCACATAAAAACTACTGGCTAAACTCTGTAGTAGCTGCAATTAGTAAACTCCCACTTGAGTTGGGTGAGGTAGGGCTGAGATCCAGAGGATCTGCTCTCTGGTGTGTGCATGGAAAGATGGCAGGAGCAGCCTGAGCCCTGCCCAGGTTCAGCACAAATGTTAGACCAAGCAGATGATCTCAGACACAGAATTTGAGCCTGATCAGGGGTTCCCTGCAGTGCTGAGGGTTCAATTCCAGCCTGTTGGAACCCCTTTCCCAAGCCTGGAACACGATGGGGGATTTTCCCCTCCACTACAGGTGAATTTTCTCATCAAAATGTTCCTTGAGAATCTCCCTTGTGCACAAGGAAAAGTGTATTCTCCCTGCAGAGGGCTGGACACGCCAGCACTTGTGGACAAGAGGCCATTGCAAGTGGAACATGTGAAAACAGGGGCCTATTCATAAAAATAATATATTTATATTTACTCGTTAAAAGCCTTTGCTCGGGATCTTTTTAAAAGTTCAGCTGGATATAAAATGCCCACTTCAAAAGCCAAAATGAAGACTTGAACAGATGTGCCCTGGCAAAGAAAAGGGTGCAGACACAACAAGGAATTCAGAGTGGACAGTCAGTCAAATATGGACACAGGAATCCCAAATAAAATGCTTGTGGGATGGGAGCTGGAGTTTGTGTGTTACCTGTAATGAGCCCCTGTTTTTGGGGCCTGGCTTCTTCCTGAATTTTTTTCTGGCTGCAGCTTTTTGGTGCTTTTTTGTACTACAGGAGACAGTCAGTGTAACTTGACATGTACTTTAGTCACTCCTGCAAACGGAGGGAAATGTCTTATGAGGAGAACCTTCACAAAACCCCAGAGCTTGGGTTTTATTTGAACAACAAGGCCCACTTTAAAACCCACAAAATTTCAGGTGGCAAGGCCTGGAACAGGCAAGTGTTTGTGCTCTGAGAGCAGCTACTGGTATGCAAAGTGCCAGCAGGGCTGAGCGTTTGCAGGTGCCGCCTCCTCGCACACCCCGGTGCTGAAAATCCTCCCCTCCATCCCCCAGGATATCGGTGCTGTCTGTCCCAGTGACAGTTTTATCTCCAGCTTAATTGAAAGCACATTAATTTCAGGCTGTTCACACGTTCCTAAGGATTAGGTCAGGCCTTATCCGAGGGGTTGTGGTTCAGCTGAGGGCTCAGCCTCGGGAGGCTTTGGTGTCCCCGCGTGTCCTCTGAGAGCTGAGCAGGGGAAGGTCCTGTGGTGTCCCCAGCAAGATGTTTTGTGCTCTCTCATGAAACTAAGAAGCCAAACCAAGGAACTGCCCTCCAGATTATTGGCTGCCCTCTCCTGTCATCCACTATCTACATGTAAACCGTGCTAAGAGTTATCGCAGAAGGTCTATTAAGATTTCAAGGATGAGCAGGGGAAACCAGAATCAGGACTGGCATTTCCAAAGCCCCGAAGGTGTGTGTTTTTTGAGGAGGACCCTGCCCAGCAGGATGTCCTGTGCTGTTGAAGCAGAGCTTCCCCTGCAGCTGTGTGTGTGCCCCGACCCCAGGGGAGCAGCCAGGCCCCCCGAGAGCTCGGGGCACACCACAAACAGGGCACCCTGTTGGCTGAAGCTGCCTGGTATCACAGGAAAATGTTGTGGCAGAGAGGGCACAACAATTTCCCAGGAGATCACTCGCCTGCCCCAACCTCAGCACTGCCCTTTCCCGCCCTGTGTGGCCACCAAGACCTGTACAGATCATCAAAGTAGTATTGAGGGAATCAGCCATGCAGGCAGTATATTTTCAGTGGACAATTTTGGTTCCTCTTTAGCACTGCCCTGTGATTCTGGCTCACCCCATGAATGGCCAGTGAAGGCCATTTGTAAATGTAATTCAGAAGCAGAGAGGTCCTGGAGTGCAGGAATGGCCTGTTCATGGCTTTCCAGAGAGGTCAACTCCACTTTAGGAGCACCTGCACAAATAACTGTCAAAAACTGGGAGAGTATAATAGAAGGATCACTCTGGACATGCCGTGTATTTTTTCCTCAGGCAATGGGTCACAGAAAGGATTCTGGCTTAACTAGACCTTTGGTTACAGGTGGTTGTGTGATTTTTGCACTACTGAGCCTCCTGGAACACGGGCAGGTGAATTGGCCTGGGTGTATGGAGCATTAGGAATGTTCAACAAGGCAACATTTTAATGTATGTTCGTGTGTTCTCATCTGTGGAGAGGAATAATTGCTGTACCTTGCAAGGATTTGGGTATTTCACAGTGCTGACATTAAAGCTGAAGACATTAACTCTGAATGACCTTGCTTTGCTCGTGACTCACACCACAGGTTATTTTCCTGTAGGTTTGTTCTGAGTGATTAAGATAGGTTAGCTTGCATATAAATGGTGTTTTACATATATATATTTATATATATATATATATATTACTTTCACCAAGGAAGGCTCCCACAATGTCCCTTGTTTATGCATTATTATAGATGACATAGACTCAAAGTTAAATGTCATATCCTTATTTTTGAGGTAAGGTTAGAATATAAGCCAATTTAAAACTCCACATTTTTACTGCTGCCCATCTCACCCTTCAGTGTGGCTGCTGCTTGGGGAACATGGAACAAGGGGAGTTGGGAAGGTAAATCCCTATTCCACAGGTTGTCCACCTGCTTCTCTTGGTCAGTGCCTCTGTAAAATTCCCTTCCACACACAGGTAATGACCAGGTAGGGAATTATACTTAATATTTGAGTCAGTGAAAGAGAGATGGGGGGGCAGCACATCAGAAGCTGGTTCTCAACCACTCCCTGATTTTCAAACTAGCCACAATTGCATGTTCAGGCAGCCTGGGAGCTGTTTCAGCAGGCACCAGGCTCCCCTAAGAACTGGGAACAGCTCTGGCCACGCTCCCTCCATCCTGCCAGTCCCAGCACGTCCCTGCACCGGGGATGTCGGGGAGGGAGGTTCGTGTCTGCCCAAAAATCCCTCGCTCCCTTCTCACTGCTTGAAGGGAACATGGAAGCTGTTCTTCAGTCTCTGGAGCTGTTAAAAATATTTCAAATAAAGGTACAAATGAGCTCCAGCGAACACCTCCTTGTTTCTCACGCTAATTTTATATTGTTCCTTAAGCAGAGCCCAATTTTTTCTCTTTGTGAGAGTAAAATTGAAATTCTGCTCCTATTCATTAATCCTATTAAGAAACAAGGTATGCAGATGTTATTTTTTAGTAATTTGAAGGTGTAAGTGTATTAGTAAAAGGTTAGAAAAATTGCTGTAAAGGGTTTGGTATTTTTTTTCTTGAAGTATATGATTTTCTCACATTATTGCAGACTATATATAACTTTATTTTTCAGCAAGAGTAAACTGTGATAAGTCCCTGAACCCTTACTATGCCACAAACAGGCAAAGATAATGACTTCCAAAAAGTAAAGAATGAATTGTATCACAAATAATGAGCATAATGACACAAAAGAAGCATAAACTTCTCCTGCCTAGTGGTGGCTTCCAAGGCATCAGACATTTTGTAAACCAGTAAGTGGATCCAGACCACGCAGAACTGGGACGGTCCTGCTTTTCCTGTCTGTTAATTTTTCCACTGTGAGAGTGTCCAAACCTCTCTGAAATAAAGGATTACTGTCTAGGGGTTCAGAAAGTCATATTTTCACAGAAAATTCATTCTTACAGGTAACCCAGCAGGCACACAAGCTGCTCCATGAAATGTCACGGCCTTAAGCCTAAAAATTTATCCTACATCCCAAGCCCACATGTTTGTTTTCAGTAGTGTTTTCGGTGCTGCTGCAGCCCAGGTTTTCATCAGTGGTTTAGCTGCCTCGTTTATGAGATTGTAAGCAAGTGGGACCCAGTTTGGTTTAGTGTTTAGCAAATTATATTCACCCTTTTGCCACTAAATCACTGTACAAACCACTCAGCTCTTCCCCTCCTTCCCCTTATTCAAATTTACCCATTAAATCACTTGTGATATGAGTGTGAGGAGTGAAGATGAGCCCGTGAATACGTACAGAACATTCTGGAAGCCCTGCTGAACCGAGGGCACAGGGTGCATTCTGAGTGTGGCAATGAGATCTGAGCATTCTGGAAAACTTTCTGGATGAAAAAAGCATGCAGTGGTCCCTGTGATTTTCCATCCAGAAAAGATGGATCTAGAGAGAAATGTCAGTCTCCAACAGAGATCTTCTCTGAGACCCCCCTGAGGTAGAATGGACCTACCAGGCCTGGTCTTCTTCTGGGCTTCTTTTAGTTGCAAAATTTGCTGGGCCAAGAATTAAGAAAACAGAAAAAGGTTCTTTAACTTCACCACATTTTAAAAATGTAATAAGTATGTATTTCTACATTAAAAAAAAAGTATTTAACTTCCCCGTCTGTGTTTCACATCTTCAAGATATTCTCTATAGCTGTGAAAAACCACTTTAAAATAAGAGTTCAGATTCTTAAATGATCACAAACTATCAGAAACTTGGCCTTTTCAGGAAAACTCAAAATATGCAGCAAGTCAACAGCACTAGAAAGTCAGTGATTCAAGGCACCCTGCTTGAAGTGTAAACTGTGTCAACATTTTTTTGCATTGTTGTAGAGGTATTGAGGAGCTATTTCCTCAAACAATGTTGGGATCGTCTACAGGGGTTCCACATCTTTGTACTTCAGGCATCTCAACCGAGGCAGCCAAAAACTGGGTCAGGGCAACGGTCCAAAATTTTAGTGGTGAGCCTCCAAAATTCAAGATACTCAGGGAATGCATGTTGGGGAATAATACGAGAATGCTGGAGAGAAAAAAAAAATAAATAAAAGAGAAGGGCATATCTCAGTTGTATCCACTTTATTGATATTTCAAAAGCTGGTACTGTCAATTTGGAATAAAACAGGCTGTTTGTTTGAAATCCCTGTGAGAGCCAAGCCAGTTGCCTCAGAGCCTCAGACACTGATCCAAAGGGTTCCTAACTTGCCACAGGGCAACCTGTATGGCTGGCTGCTCCCAATCCACAGGCACGGGAGGCTTTTGGATCTCGGCTTTCGAGGAGTCTCCCCACTGGGTTGCACTGGAACATGGAATATGGGAATGTGGGTTGGCAGGAACCTGCACGTCTGGGAGCTGCTGAGCAGCCCTGGAGGCTTCCCAAATTCGGGCTCACCATCATCCCTTCTGATAGGATGGAGAAAATTGGGAAGCATATCTCGGCTTGGAAGCTCAGAATTCAGGAGCCAGGTCCCACAAAACTTTTCTGTTGTTGTTCCTGGGCAGCAGTTGCAAGGAGCTGAGAAGCAGCTGGAGCTGAGAAATGGGAACCAGCCTTGCCAGAGGCACCTGGGGACTCTGCAGATGGCCCTCAGCCTCCTTGCTGCTTGCTCAGCACCATTTTGGGGCGGTTTATCAGAGAACTGGTGCACTGAGGAGCTAAGGTTCGTATTTATATGGTTTGTTTTTTAAGACCTGGGCTCCTTTTTAGCGTGGAGGGGGTGATGCTTGAGACCGGGGAGTGAGACAGCCCAGTCTGCCCAGAGATGGAAAGTTAGAAACTGGAAATGTACCTGGATGCCACCCTGAGTCAGCCCAAACCAGAAGCATCTCTACCAAACACCTAGATCTGAACAAACTGCCGTGCTCTGACAAAAATATTCCATCTGAGAGTGTCTGACCGTCTCTGGTGGTAAACACCTCCAGGGTGTCATTTGTGCCTGATACAGGGCAGAAATTATTCGGGTACCTGGTGCCCGGCATGGAAAGATGAGGGAATGGAATAGTAAATTAAAAGGGGCTGAAACAAAAAGCCGATGATTGTCTGAGCGCCCCTGGCCAGGCTGCGTGCAGGTATCTGTGTGGGAACACGCTTTTCCACGGAGGAAAGTGCCGTGGCAGGGGCTGCACCCACCGCACCCTGCCGATGACCGTCCACCGGCGGGGCCGCACGTTGATTTTTGGTGCTTCCCCCTCGGTGGGATTTTTTCTGGGATTTTTCCCTCCCTGCTAGCCCCCAAAGCGCGAATCCCCCCCCCGGGGGCAGCGGGGCCCCCGCGGGGATGGAGCGGAGCGGAGTTCCCGGCGGGCCGGCCGCCTCCGCGCCCTCCCTCCCTCCTCCCATCCCTCCCTCTCTCCCATCCCTCCCTCTCTCCCTCCCTCGGCGGCGCGTTTGGGAGGGAAGGAGGGGGTGGAAGCCGGGCCGGGGCGGCCAGCAGGCAATTTGCATGAGAGACAGACTGGGAATGAGCTGGAGTGGGCGCCTCTCCGCGCACACAGAGCGGGGCAGGAGGGGGAGGAGGAGGGAGCAGCCGCCGCCGCCGCCGCCGCCGGGGAGAGGCGGCGAACTCCGGGCAAAGTTTGGAGCCGCGGGCCCGCGGCGCTGAGGGGGCGGCGGGGCGGGCGAGCTCCGCGCCGGGCCGGGCCGGGCCAGCGCCGCCCGGGGCAGGGAGGGAGGGACGGAGGGAGCCGAGCGCGGGGCCGGCGGGCGCTGCCGGCGGGCGCCAGCATGTCCTCCATCCTGCCCTTCACCCCTCCCATCGTCAAGCGGCTGCTGGGCTGGAAGAAAGGCGAGCAGAACGGGCAGGAGGAGAAATGGTGCGAGAAGGCGGTGAAGAGCCTGGTGAAGAAGCTGAAGAAGACGGGGCAGCTGGACGAGCTGGAGAAGGCGATCACCACGCAGAACATCAACACCAAGTGCATCACCATCCCCAGGTACGGAACAGGGCCGGGGGTCCCCTCGGGGTTGCCGGTCCCGGAGCAGCCCCGAGCGATCCTTGTGCTCCGGCACAGCCCGGGAAGGGTTGTTTTGCTTCCCAGCCCCGCTGCTTCGTGCCCCGTCCCTCCCCTGCCTGCTCGGTGCACAGCTAACCCCCACCCCCCCCCAAAAAAATAAAACAACTGGCTGCAGAATTGAATTACTGTCTGGTAACGAGAGAGAGGAGAAAATACATCTCCACCCGAGATGAAAAAAAAAAGTTGGGAGCGCAGTGTGTGATACACTCACCGTGAGCACTCTCGTTGTCAAAACTTTCAGCGTGTTCTCAAGTGCTGTTGCATTAAGATTTTTGTTGTTGTTGTTGTTGACTGCTGTATCAGGAAAGCGGGTTTGTTTGGGCTGCGTGGCTTCTTGCATGTTATCGAGCCAGATCCTCCTCTGAAGAGGTGATTTAGAGCCCTGCTCTGCTTATGTTTTCAAATTACTTTTTGAGTCGGGAATGCAAATGGCAGAGCTGAAGGTGATTGTTTGGAGTGCAAAAGAAAAACAAAACAAAACAAAAAACACTCCACCATGTGAGGGCGAGTATAACTGATTCCCCCCCCCCGCCACTTTTTGAATTAACATAGATTTTATTTTTAGCCTCCATTCTGAGCTCGACCCATAAATCATAAAGGACGTGTGTATAACTATCCCATCTAAGAATAATTTCCCAAGTAACTTTCAAATGGCTGCCCACAAGTGGTGTCTTATTGCTGCAGATTGTTGATTTCTGTGAGCTCAGCCAGATGACTGCTGGGTCTGTTCCTGATTGTTGTTGGAGAGTACTTTTTTTTTTTTCGTTTTTTTTTTTTTTTTAAACAAAGGCCAAAGTTCATCCCAAATATTTGAATGCTGCATAATTGTGTGCTTCTGCGTGAGAAGATATCTGTGTGTGTGTGTATTCATGCTTCTCTCTGGCACAAACAAATGTATGCTTTCTTGGTTGTCAGAATGATTTAATATGCAGGAGCTGATACAAAGCAGCATCTGTTGCATGAAAAAGTGAAGCAAGCGGCTTAGAAATGTGGATGTTTGGAACTCCTCACATTTTCTTCCAACAACTGTAGTGATTTTTGGGTTTTTTTTAAAAAAAAAGGAAAAATAAAGTCTCCTTATCTTTTTGGTGGTGAATGACTGTGGCTAAGATTTTGGCCAGTAATGCAAATCCAGCTCTCAGCCTTTGTTAGAGTTGCTCAGGCTTCGCCTACTTGAAGCAGAAATCAAAACCTGTGGAGCCCCCACACAACACAAATGCCTCAAAACCCTGTATTTTAAAAATCTTGGTAAGCAGAGTGCTTTCCACATAGATAATTCCTTGTTTAAACCACTTCCCTGAGACACTTACTGTTTCAAAAGGAGAAAATCGCTTGAGCAGCCCTGCTGCTGTGACCTGGGTATTGTGTGTGGCTGCTGCTGACCCGTTAGGGAGCAGGGCATGAAGCCTCTTGGAACTGCTGTTACTGGGAACAAGGTGCTTTAGATGAGGGAGGATATTTTATGATTTAAAGGAAGCAAAGAGTAGTGTTAAATATGATGCTTTAATTAAAAAAAAATAAAGGTTGAAAATAGGTAACAACACAAACAGATATCACAAGTCATGAATATTCTCACCTGCTGCTCTTGCTGAGTGTCTCTTTCTCTCAGACCTTGCTCTCTGTGCAGAAATTAAAACATTTCAAGTTCATTTATGACACAGAGCCCTGGATCCTGCAGATCTTAAACCTTGGGATGGGGGAAGCATTGGCGTGTTTTGGTGGGAGCTCCTTGTGCCTCAGCACAAGTTTTTAAGCACAACTTCACCTCTGCTTTTATTATTTTATGTCACAGAGATCCAGAGGAGCCTGGTGAGGTTAATCTGTGCTGAGGTGTTCATATCTATATATCAGAGGTTGGGGAATGGTGTGGAAATGTGGAACAGCCTGTCTGGAAGTCATGGCAGAGCTGGAGCTCTGATCAGGCCTTGTGACTTTAAGAGCTGTGCCTTCTCCTCTGGACTGCACTGCTTGTCCTAATGTATCTGTGAATCTGATTACTGTGTCACTTGAAATTAGCGTTTGCAAGACAATTTCAGTGTGCTTTTAGTTTGCTGTTTGTTTGCTTATTTTATTTAATAATTCTACATGGCATTTTACTATTTACTCAAATAAGTATGTTGGGAGGGGGGAAAAGAGGCGAAAAACCATCATTAAGGATTAGCTCATGTTGTGCATTGTCTGTAATGCATCAGTAGACTGAATTACAGTGGAGCCCTGCCAGTGATGACTCTGGCCCAGCAGGAGCAGGGTAAGTCCAAACTTAGCTATTGTGTCCATGAGAGGAGGCAAATTTCAGATGTGAAAGTCCTTGAGCTTTGCAGAAACGGAATAAGGGCTACCCAGTAAATTCCTGAAGTGATCAGGTGAGGGTTGTTTTAAGAAAGAATAAGAAAAAAGAACAGTTTTTGTGGTCGGGCTAAGGAATTAGAAAATCAAATTTATTCTTGCTGTCATTTTTATCTCCTGGGACCTGGAAATGTACCTACTGCATACCATCCCCTGACAGATTATTAATCCATCACTACTTTATTTGCTTGTGTGTTTGTCCAGCGTGTGTTGTTTTCCAAACACTCCATTTCTGCCACGATGTGACAGACACCACAGGCCCCAGGTTTTCCTTTGGAAGAACCTGTGGCAAACAGCAAAAGGCTGGAGAGGCCTTCAAGGATTTCAGTGTGACACTCTCCTGGCAGGAGTTTTCCTTCTTGTTTTTAATGCTGGAGCAGGAAGTAATTTCCACCTGAAAAACTTGCTGGCCCCAGACCATCTGATGGTTTCTTGTGCTGCAGTTGGTGGTGCTGGGCAGGATGGCTCTTGTAGAGGACCTTCCCTCCATCCTCATCTGGCCACAGCTGCCACAGGGTCCTTCAAACCTCTGTGCTCTGAGCTGGTGGGCTTGGATGTCAACCTAGTGAGTCGTAGCCAGCTGGGTCTACCTGGCAATAAGATACCTTTTCATGCTTTATTGGATGATAAAGTTGAAAACACTCGTTCTTTTGCCTATTCAAACACATATTTTGTAGCAGTTGCTTTGGTCTTGACAGCCCAGCTTTCAGGATGGGCATTTTTATCACTTTTCCTGTGCCCTGGCAGCAGGTGTGCAAGTCTGGATTATGGTGAGTGTTTAATTCAACCTGTACTGCAGAAACCAGAACATGTGGTGGGCACTCAGTAATTTCTAAAAGCAGTGCAGTGTCTCTAGTTTTGCTGATATGGGATGAGACAGTAAATGCTTTGTTTCAAGAGCTTTAGTGGTGCTACACATATTAAGACGTAAATCTCACGATATTTTGTAATATATTTTCATATGCATATTTTGCTTTTCAACTTATTGCTGTCTTTATTTGTTTTGGTATCACCAGTGGTTTTAGGGGAGCCAGGATTCTTGTATGTAAGAAACACCTTCTTTTAAGTGGTGGGGTTTTTTTTTAATTTAGAAAATAGTTTGGAGGAGAGGTGGGTGTTATTTCTTGTGGAACTCATCTGATAAGGAGAGAATGTACCAATTGAAATGGAAACAGGGCACATTTGCTTCTTAAAAGTGGCGGAACAAGGTAAATGTTCCTTAAATGATTTGCATTTTGGTGGGGAAAACCAGGGATAATACACAAGGAACATAATACATAAGGATCATAATACACAAGGATAATATGTAAAGAACATCTTGGGTGTGAGCACAGCTTCTGTTGTGTTGGTAGTTGACCACACAATATATCCAGGAATTGCTTGTGTTCTTTGCTTTGCACTCATAGCAGGAAATATGAAAACTCTTGAGTGGCTGTCTGCAAGACCCTCAAGTATGTTGTGATTTCACACCATGGTGTGATTTTTGGGGTTATTGGATTTGATG
>JAWWLV010000018.1:1807122-1850895 GCA_035041135.1 Platyrinchus mystaceus | reverse complement strand
AGTGGCTGTCTGCAAGACCCTCAAGTATGTTGTGATTTCACACCATGGTGTGATTTTTGGGGTTATTGGATTTGATGATCCTTGTTGGTCCCTTCCAGCTTGGAATATTCTGTGTTTCTGTGTTCTTCTTTTGAGACTGGTGCCCATCTGGTTTCATTAATAAGCAAAGGGCCAGCCACGGTTTTGTGTGTCCATGTGCAAATATATATATATATTTTAATGCCAATTTTAAACTACTTGTTTTCAGTTAGGCCTGTCCCTGTAAGGGAGGAGCTTTAATATTGCAGGGACTTTTTTGGGAGTGCCTGCACTGGTGTGGCAGGGGAGCACTGGAGATGGGCACAGTGAACACACACACTCTGGCCGCCACTGTGCTGGTTTGCTCCCTGTTTTACTGGTAATTTGGCTGCTGCAAACCCATGTCCACCGACCTCTGTACTGACCCAGCTTTATGGGCAGGTTTTACAGCCCTGGCCTAACCTTTGTGCCTCTTCAGTCCCCACAGGAGCTGCTTTAGCTGTGGCAGTGATAGCTCAGGGTGCACAGCTCCACAGACCTGTTTGTAACCAGCTTTTGTGGCCTTAGGTGGACTTTGCAGGTCAGAGAAATACAATTCAAAATCCAATACAGTTCAAAACCAATGCAAGTGGTTTTGAATACTTTTTTTTGAATATATTGTTTTTTGAATATATATTTTGATAACTATATATTTATCTTTTTACCTGAGACGTGCAGGCCAGCTCACATTTTGCATTAAAACCTGTGGTAAAACTCCTCTCTTGACATGAAAAACAGCACAGCAGTGTTTATACAGAACACTGTGGGCTAAGGGGAAAAGATGTAGTTTGCATTTTGTCGAGATGCTTTCAAATATTCATATCTCGGCCTTTTTTCCTTCTCCCCTTTCTCAAGAGACTAAAATAGTCAAAATAGCTTCTTCAAGGACTCATGATATTCTCATTATATTGTGTAGTAAGTGTTGGATCTGTGTGAAATAAAATGTTTAAAATGGTTGCTTAACTCTTATAGTATTAGGAAAAGACCCTGAATATTGCAGTCATTTAAATATAATGAGAAATAAATGCAAAAAATTGATGAAATAAAGAAATACTCACTGTACTGGATTATCACATCAGGGATCCAATTAAAATGAGTTCTTCTAATAAATATTGGTTTAATAATGTAAACTTGTGATTGCTATACTATTACAACAAAAATAAAATTAACAAGATTTAATGGACTGAGCAGCCATTAATTTTCACTTGTTAATTTATTAGGAGCTTCTAATGCTGTTAAATGCGTGGTAATGCCATTATCCTGCATGAACTACTTGATGAAATAAATAGGGCCAAGCAGTGCTTGAGTTAAATTGAAATCAGATTTTATTCCCAAATTATCTTTTTCTCTTGTTTAGGGTTTTGGTTTTTATTATTACCGTTTTTTAGCTTTCCCCTATTGAGTGCAATTAAATTTTCAGGGATGGGATGCAGCACTCTCTTCCAGTAAGGCTTATGAATAGTCCTAATTAACTTTTGTCCTTGTCTGCCTTGATGTGTTGTGTAAAAAGCCTTTTCCAGTCCCAGGCTGCTTGATTGGCAATGAAGGGAGGGATGGGAGAGAGGAGGGAGGATAAAGCCAGGGCAGAGATTCTTGTGCAGACACTGCAGTTCCAGCAGGTTGACTCCACCAAGTCCAGCAAATGTTTGCTAATTCCATTTGGACCAAAGACGAGGAAATTGGTAATAATTGGGCTTTTATCACTGGTAGTGCAGCTGAGGAGACAATAATGTGGGGATTGTTGCAGTTAATACTGGTTTCAAAGGTGTTTTGAAGCCTTTTAGACCTGATCCTCCTTTGCTCACACACTGGCTTGGGTGAGCAGAGAAGTTTGGTTGCTGGGGTACTGTGGCTCTGCACAAACAGAACACAAAGCCACAGCTCTTTCTGTGGCAAAGATCTGATCCTTCAGAAGCAGAGATCACAAAAGTGAGCAGAAATAAACTACTCTGTGCATGGTTAGTAAAAAAAAACCCAACAGACAAAACCAAGGGTAACCCTTATCTTCAGAAGAGCCCAGCCAGGTAAGAAATAATAAAATAGTAACACCCTGCTTTTTAGGGGATCACCCAGGAGTCATCTGAGCTCCAGTAGGAAAACTTCACTGTCAGCTGGGGAGCCTTTAAACCTAATCCAGCTTTGTTCATTCAGCAGCAAGGTGGGTTTCTCTGGCCTACATGGCTGTGTGTGGTGCAGAGAGACTTCTGATGTATCAGGAAGAGTTGTTGGTGAACCTCATGAAATAATATGCTTAAAAATCCAGCAAGACCTACCTGTTAGAAAAATAACCTGTGCAAGTCTAGGAAAGGCGAATAACCTTGATAAATGTTATGTGTCACAATAAACACCTTTCCAGCTCACTTGCTGCTCAGCACTGAGGCTGTGAGGGCAAAGAAGCTGCAGGTTTCAGGGGGTGCAGCTGTGCTGGGTGTGCCCACCTTGTCCTGGAGCACCTGCACCCTCAGCACTGGGTGGGCTCTGACCCAGGAATGGGTGCATCTGCTTCTCCACCTCCAGAGGAATGTGCATCAGCTTAGAGAGGGTGTGAATGCTGGAGATTGCAGGGGATGAGGTGTCAGGAGATGAGGTGTGAAGACATCGATCCATCTCCCTGGGACTCTTGCTTCCTCCAGGCTTCAGAATTCTCAGGAAGGAAAGTCTCAGAGTCAGGGTGGTGGGTAAACCATCCTTGGCAAACTTTGTGATCTGTAGCTGAAAACCTCAGTAAACTTTTCCTCGCAAATTGTGTCATAGGAAAGGCCGGAGTTTATGTCTGAGCTGGTGACGTTCATTAACCGTAACACAATCTCTTCTGAAAAGGAAGTCAAAACAGAAGTTTCCTCCTTTGTGGTGAAGCTGCAGCCAGCACTGGTTGAGTGATGGATGCTGATACTGACTCTCCTTTTTCACAAAAACAGAGGAGAAACTTTGTCTTTCCTGCTCTTGTTGCTTGAATATGAAAAGAGATGTTCACTTACTCTTCACAAATGTAGTAGAACAGTTAAAAGTTCACAAAAATATTGGGCTTAGGGGAAGACATCTGTGGCACTGAGAATGCCTCTGTTTCTGTGTTAGATGTGAAAGTTGCTGCTTTATCTATTCAACAGCTAAAAAAATCCTCTTTTCCCCAATTTTCCTTTCCCTCCATAACTGGATTTTCAGTGTTGCTGTGTGGGAAGACAAAGCCCCAACTAAAAGCACCTTTAATTTTGTTATTCACAGAAAGACCAGATGTGTTTATTTTCATAGGGATACAAAGTCTGTGGTTTCCATACATATGGAACTTCACTGAAAGGTCCTTTTTATTGTTTGTTGGACAAATTGTTGTTCCCCTTGACTCAGATGCTGTGGAGGGTTCATAACACACGTGTAACACTACCTGAAAAATTATATCAGTGTTTAAAAAGCACTCTGTGTCTAACAGAAAGGCTGATAAGCAGCTGGAGTCTGGAATCTTTTCCCACTCTTTTTGCATATGTGTGGTTACGTGGATTGCAGTAAATTTACCCCTGATTTCCATGCAAGTGAAAGCAGAGTCAGAGCAGACAGGAAAGCAGTGAGCTCAAAAATGAGGAGAGAATGTTTGTAGGTTGAATATTATCCACTTTTCTGATTTAAACTCAGGGCTTTTGGGGCTTCTGTGGGTTGTTCTTTGTGGGATTTGAAGCCTGTGAGACCTGGGGGCTCCAGTCCCACCAAGACTGGACTCCTCAGCCCTCCTGGGCTGGAAATCTGGCAGGAAGCCAGGCAGGATTTGGTTGGAAGTTGGATGAAAATAATACTTCTCTGCAAAACATTTCATTTCCAGAGGAGTTCTCGCTCGTGTTTCCCTGAGGGTTTTCTGCTGGGCACTGCTGGGGCCTGGCAGAGTATCCTCCAGGTTTGTAGCTTTTCTCATTGTGTTGGTTTTATTCTTATTTTGGTTTAAGCACTTTAACCAATGGTGAAGCCTGTGCCATAAAGTGATTTTCCCTGAGCCCTGTTCCCACCTCCCCTGCACAGCTACACAAGCACGGGGAGAAGGAAGGTTTCCTGCAGAAAGCCCACCCAAAATTACAAGCCTTGAACTCAGAAGAGCCCAAGGTCTGCTAATAACAGCTATCCTTGCTTTCCCAGCAGCAGGAAAGGTCTAGAATAGCTGTTGATGTTGGCTTGGAACCTTCAAGCAGAACTCCAGTGGGCTCTGGAGATCCCATGCAGGAATTTCGTAGGCTTAGAGTAGTGAAAATCACATATAATTTGGCTAATCTTTCTCCATATCTGCTTCTTGGGCCTAAATTTACTCAATATGAGCTTCACCATAAGTCAAAACTGCCCTGTTGGCCTGTTTAATAGTAATGTTTCTTATCTTTTCTGTTCAAATTTTTCTTTTTTTTTAAATTTTTTTCAGTGGCCAGTTTTTGCAGAGGACGACTTAGCATGGTAGAAAGTGCAAAGCAGATTTAAAACCAGTTGCAGTTGGAGCAAGGTTTACACAACAACTAAAATGCCATATCTTAAGAAGTAGATAATCACTGTCTGCTTATCAAAGCTAATACAACTTTATAGCTGATTTCTGTCGCCAGCAAAAGTCTCCTGGCAGTCTGCAAACTGTGTTGAGCTTTGCTCTGAATTAGATGCCATAAATAACTTGTGTGTAGGTAGACAGCTGATCATTGAAGCTTTTTCCCCAAGCCTGGCTTTGCTTGTTTGGTAGAACTATAGGCTGAAAGTTCATGTATAGAGTTGCAGCTGCATGTTGTTTTTTTTTCCCCCCAATCATAACTGAATAAAGATGTGTTTTCAGTTGTGGATTGCTGCATAATGGATGTACACTGTGGTTAGGGAAGCCTGGAAACATCAGGTTTTGTTCCACAACACTGTGGAACACTGAGCAAAATATTGTATTACTGCTTGTACCTTGCTCTTAACTACCTCCCAAATCCAACTTGTGTGTCAGAGAATTTAATTGCAGTCACGAAAAGCTCTTAAAATCTTGATATTTTTAAAAGTCTGGTGCATTACCTTGCTGCTTTCAAAAGCTTTCCATCGCTCCTCAGCATCCCTTTCGTCCTCAGAAAGCACTTTTAATTCTTGCTGGAGCCTTTCTTTGAAAATATGTAGGTGCTACGTCAGGGGGGGACTATTAGAATTCCACAGATGTTTCGTGGTGAACCTTTGCTGGGTTTGCATATTTTTTATCTATTCATCTCTGTGTGCTGGTGCCTCCTGTACACACGGAATATTTTGACTGGCTGACACACATCACACCACGGAGTTCTGCTGCTGAGCTCGAGTGTCTGTTAGCACAACTCCAGGGGAAACTCTATATGTGCAGCCTCATGTTTTTAGTTAAGTAATAGTATATAACCATACGTGAATTTAATGCCATCCAAATACAAAAATGTTAAATGAAACAAATGTGTGCCTGTCAAGCAGTTGTGCTGTTGCTGTTGGACTTTTACAGCCACAGCAACACCAGTTGGAAAAAAAAATGATATTTCTATACACTCACATGTATTTGCTTTAAAACTCCTTTGCAGCTGAAGACTTGTGGGGAATTGTTCTGAAAGAGATGACTGAAAACTAATAGCTGGCCATCTGGCTGGAAACAGCATTATTAATTAAGGGTTCTCTTTTAAATCATTTACGAGTTTGAAAGAAATGCTCTTTTCAGAGCTATTGGAGCAAGCTGAACCTGAAGCCTTGCTGTGGGAAACAGAGTATTTGTTGTATCTCCTCTATAAAATTAAGGCTGGAGAAGTAACCTTTGAGATGATCATTGCTTAGATAAGCTGAGAGCAAAACAGTCTCTGCATCAGCCCTTGTGTGTTTTTAATGGTTACTTTCTTTAAAGGATAACAATTAACTTCCAGTGCTGTCAGCTACTCCCATTTGAACATAATAATAATAATAATAATAATCATAAATCTTTGCTTTACAATATTCATTGAGGCCTTTTAAAGATCTTTTCATTGTGGTCATCCCACAACCTGTTTGTGATCTCTCATTTGGTACCATAGGTCTGATCTTGAAGTGTTTGATATCAGAAGGATTTTTTACCCCCTTTTGCTGATGGGGAGGGTGAAATCCTGAGAACTGGGTTGACCTACCTGAGGTTGTTGGGGGCGAGGGCAGAGCAACATTTTGGGTGCAGACAGTGTCCCATATCCCAGTGGCATTACTCTTGAGAGGGCCATGGGAAGATTCCCATGCTCTGGATGGAAAACAGGAGCTGGTTCAAAAGCTGTTTTTTTCTGAGTTATTCCAATAATTCATAACATGTGGATGATTCTGTTAATAAAACTAATTTTCAGTTAAATAGAGGAAGAGGGTCTGGCATTTTAGAATCAAAGCCTCAGAATGGTTTGGGTTGGGAAGGACTTTCCAAACTCACCTAGTGCAGCTCCCTGCCATGGCCAGGGACGTCTTTTACTGGGTCAGGTTATTCAAAGCACCTTCCAGCCTGACTTGGAACACTTGGAGGGGCATTCCCAGCTTTTCTGGGCAACCTCCACACAAAGGAAGTGCAGAGGATGCAATTCCTTGGATGCTCAAGTGGTATTTCATTGTCCTTCCATGTTTTCCAGGCTTGGTGTGAGCACAGCTCCTTATTCCCTTGGTTTTTCAGTACCTTGAGGGTCCCAGCAATTCTTACTGCGATGTCTGAGTGACAGAAGAACCAGCTGAAATTCAAACCTGCCCATACTGCAGGTTCCTGATGGTTGCACATGGAAAATACGTGTCTTAGGGTATTGGAAGACCTGTGTGACCATTTAGATAGATGGAATTGTGTGTAATATTTGAGAGAGCACCCTTGAATAGTTTCATGTCAGCACCCCCTCTGTTCTCCATGTTCTCCATGTGTTTCCTGGGGGGTCTGTGCTGCAAAATGTTGGTGCCAGACCCAGATGAACCCACGGAACAAGTGAAGGCCTTGGGAATGATGGCTCGAAATGGAGCTCTGTAAGTCCCTGCTTTGCATGCCAGGCTCTACTGGTTTGAAAGCCCTGCTGAGAGAGCTGCTTCTAAACAGGAATAAAAATAGACATTTGAGTGTTCTGATCTTAGAAAAAAAAAAGGCATTTATTGGATTATGATTGGTTGGTGTCTTTGAAGCTGGAGACAGTTTTATATTACAGAGTTTCTCACTCTGCTTATTCTCTCAGTTCCTGTTCTCCCCCCCTCCCTTTTTTTTCCCCTCTTTTCTTGCTTTCTATTTTTAGGATGGCATTTCAGAGTTTCTGCTCTGCTGGCAGGACAGCTATTCCAGAAGAAAGAGGAAAGGTGGGAGATAGAGCTAATGAGCATTAATAGTCTGTTATTAATTTGGCTTTTGAGTTGGACTTTGTGTTCAAAGTTTATATGTTTCCAATTTATCTGACAGTGGTTGAAAGATGTGGTTGTGCTTGAAGCCATTGATCAGGTACATTTTGACAGTCTTTGCACTTCAGTAGAAAGAGGAGAACAGGAAATTTAGGACTGGAGAGAGGCCATTAAAGGTTTTAGGACAATTCTTTGTTGCATTTTATATTTTGTTATATATGTGTGTATATATTTAACTTTTTAATATGTGTGTATAAATAAGTAAAAACTTGTATCCTGTGGAATTAGCTTCAAGTGGAAACTGGTATTTAATTAATCATTCTGTGGAGAAAAAGTATTGTAACTTCATTAAAAAAAAATGGATGATCTATTACCATTGGAACAAAATATGAATAGCCCTTGTTTGGTGCTACATGTGCCTGCATAAATGAAATAATGGGATAATGCTTTTCCAGTCAGCTCTGATGCTGATCAGAGTTGCTTTAAAGGGCATAAAAGCAGGGAGAGGGAATTCCACAGGGGAGGAATAGTTAGTGGGGCTGGATGTGACATTCCTCCATCCCTCCTGGGGAAGGGCCTGGGCTCAGGCTGTTCCTGAGCTGCAGCTGCCCAGACACTCGGGGCTAATTTTGTGCCTTGCCTTCTCCTGGGTGTGTTTTTCATTGTTTATTTGTTTAGGGGTTGGGTGGTGGGGTGTTTTTTTTTTTTTGTTTAAATGTTATTTTTCTTCCTTGTGCTGCGGCTCAGAACCTTAAACAACAGGGAAAAAGATGGTTATTGGGAGGGCAAGGAAAGGACCAAAAAGGTTCTCTGTTATGAAAGCAAAGGGTGTCACTCAGTGTGACAATGTGTAAATCAACCCAGCCAGAGGTGTTCTTGGTTCTGAAGCCTGAGTGAGATTTGATTTTTGTTTCTAGTCCAGTAAGTCACATGTTTTTAACCTGTGTGCCATTTCTGCACGTGCAGAGCAGCTCTGAGTCCACACCACTCTGAGAGAGGAACTGGGAAAGCCTGAAAGACTTCGTTGCCCTTTTGCTTTAGGATCACTCTTGATTTCACAAATTAGATTGTGTTTCAGCCTTCATTTTGCTTTGCAGTCTCTGTGCTGCCCTGGAGCTGTGGAGGATATTTTTCTAGGCTCGTGTAAGGGCTGAGTGTTGTCAAAAACTGGCCAAAAGTCGGTCCAGTGTAACAGGATATATAATGTATTGCTATAAATTAAAGCACCCAAGGATTATTTTTAGAAGACAAGGATTATTTCAAAACCCAGACCATAACTTTTCTATCAGTGATTCAATAATTTATTCCTGTCTGTTAAAAAGTTGCACCTCACTCTGAGTTGGAGCCAGTGCAGAATTTTTTTTTTAAATTGAATTTTTATTTCTTTTTTTCAGCAAGTGGGGTTGCTCGGAGCTACTTTGGAATAACCAGGAGACAGACATGTCTCATGGTCCACAAAAAACTGCTATGCATAGTTTATTTTATAGCTATCATGGGGACTGAGGGCTGCTGCTTAATCTGAAGTTGGCAATCCTTTGGGAATGCAGTGTACAGGCTTGCTGAGAGGATAACCTTTCTCCAGTTTTGTTTTCTAGTGTTATCTCCTGGCACAAAAGGAGGAGGAGGAGGAGAGAGCAAGTCAAGTGTTTCAAATTTGTGTGTATTTATATCCACCCCAGTAGTTTTCAGGGCCTGAAGAAGGTGACTGAGGAAACCACGTCCGTGTTGTGCAGCAGTTTATGGGGATGAAGCTGCTCGTGGGTTTTTTCCCTTTGGGAATTTTCAATCCAGTTTTTCCCAGGCTGTGAATGGGTTGGCAGATGCAGCCATGCCAGCTTGGTGTGGCAAGGAGCAGTAAGTTGGTGCAAGTTGAGATAGCAATAACCCCTGCTTTTATTTGTCAATAATTTTTTGTCTTGTACTTTAAACCCAAATATTTTCTTGATATGCCAATAAATGGCAGAGTGGATTTGGGCTGAGCAGACATCTCTGGCTGTGCTGCTGTGTCTCATTAATGTTGCTTGGAGGCCAAGTTAATTTTAACAGAAATGACAACTCTGAGTTATCTCATTTCCATGTACTTTCATCCTGTCATATCTCTGCATATTATGATAATGATACATCAGTAACATAATATTATTTATGGTTTCCACTTCAATGAGTGCAGTTCTTGTTACCTCCAAACCACTGCAGGAATGTTACTCACTGGGTGAACCACTTGCCTTTGAAGAGTGTGACTGTGATGGAGGGTTTTGTTTTCTCACATCCCACACTGGTAGTTTCTTGTCACCGTTGCTCCCGGGGTCTGTTCAATACCAGTTTGTGGCTTTAGCAGCCCATAGGTGTGTCAGGATTCCATGGGGAACAGCCACCTAACCACAAGCAGAAAGCCATTGCAGTTGGCCATTTGGTGGCTGTGCTGAAGGTGCCTCTGAGGTGACAGACGCTGAAGATGCAGATTCCTTTCTGCCTTTTGATGTCCCTTTCAAAACCAAACTGAGCGATGCTCAAGTAGCCCATTAGTGGCCTGTCCTTTAATGAAGAACCTGAGCTCTTGAGGTACCCTTAGCCTGGCACTTTTCTTGAGTGTTGCAAGCATTTTTTCCCCTGTGCTGTTCCAACAAAGAGCAGTGTGGGTGCAGAACTGTTTGGGTGTTGTTGGGCTCTGCAGGAACGCGAGCACCCGTGTGACCCTTGTGCAACAGCGAGCAACCCTTGAAACACTCCTCCTCAACCCTGCAATTCAGGCATTTATTAACACACAGATAAGCTAATTGTACAAGAGGCAACATCACCTGGCAGTTGCCTAATCCCCTCCCATGTGCAATAGTCTGCTGCCCAGATGTGTTGGACTCTACAGACGTGGAACGTTATAACTCTTTAACCCGTTGAAAACGAGCTGCGCGTTTTGCCAGAGATGAGAATATTCCAGAATATGGCTGTGCAAATGTCAGGGACAGGAACTGTGCCTGGACTGGGCTGAAAATATACTTCTTAAAATCTTATTCTTTTAAGTTACATCAAGAGAATCTTGTATAATTTACCATGTTGGTGGTGGTGTCCATATGCGGCTCTAATCAAGGCAGCATTACTTTCCTTGTCTTTTTGCCTTCACTGAAGCCCTTCAGGAGATTATTTCAGCTAAAACCTCGTTCTCTGGCATTTGGTCTCTTCCTCTCAGTGCAACAGCAATGCTTAAAGTGATAGATCAGCACCTAATAAAAGTGGGATTATCTCTAAGCTGGGAATAAGTAGAAAGAGCCTCCTGTGGAAATGACAGGGCTTGCTCATCATTACAGATTCCTTCCATAACACTTGGAGGAACTTCCAGCAAGGTGTGAGGGTCCTCAGAGCACTTTTGTCACTAACTGCTTTTTACTACTTGTGAGCTATTTAGACTTTGGCTGTTCAAACCGTTCTGATGATCTCTCTCCAGTCATGCAAATATCACAAGCTGTTCAACTTGTTCATTTATTCTCTTGGAAAGGCAGAGAGGAAAAACAGCCTTGACTTGCACCCTGGAGGGAGCTATGCAAAGCCAGGCTGAGGATTCTGGAGGGGAGGGAAGGGTGGGGGAGCTGTGGAGTTTTCTATTCTTTTGTTGATTAGACTTTGCTTTCTGTCATCTCTTAGCAAATAATGAATAACAGTCATAGGATGCTGGGAGTCATGAAATCTGGAAGTGTTTATTACAATATGTGTGTGAACCACAGTCATCACCAGAGCTGATTTTCTCACGGACTGGTCTGGTCCCTGCCTGGGGCAGAAGTTTACAGCTATCTTTGTAATAAAGGCTCAGGCACTCTGGTATTCCTGCTTCCCAGGTTCCCTGTGCATGGCAATTACTGTCCCTTCTGCCCTCAACACCTGTCTCTAATTTCCATCAGCAACAAAGGACTCTGCTCTGTAAAACCCTTTGCTGGTTGTGTGTGGAGGACTTTGCTTTTACAGGACTAGAAAACCCCACAAAAGCAGATGAAAGCTGAGTAAAGCCGTTGCTGCAATAGGCCTAAAACAAACTTGAAAAATCGTGAGGTTTTTCCTTCCTTCCCTTCGTGGTTTATTTTTGTCTTCATTTTTTTTTTCTCTGGGGGAGGGGTGTGAGTGGTGAAGGTTTATCTCTAAACGTGAGCACTGAAATTTTGTTGGGGGTTTTGCACGCTGTTGTTTGGGTTTTGTTTTTTTTTTCTGTCACCTTCTCCGCCTTAAGAGCTGCTTTTTAAAAAAAAATAAAATTAGGATTTCCATGAGCTCAGTCCTGCAGGAAGAGCTCCCCGTGGTCATCCCTGTGTGAGTGTAGGGCTGGGGGAAGCTCTTCTGCCCCGTGCACCCTCAGGATGGGTAAGAAGTGGTCCCACCACGCTCACACGTGCTGCAAGTCCGACATGTTCTCGAGGATTTTGCCACGTTGGGCCTCATGTAAGTCAGTGGAACTAATCACATGTCTGAGTTTAACCATATGATTCCCTCCCTGAGGTCTGCAGCTGCTCCTGCGTGGCAGTGGCATTACCTGAGCTGTTCTCAGATGCATCTCCCTGCATTAATGTTGCTTTTATTTCATTTTTCACCCTTCATAGCAGATCTGTTTAACAGCAGAGTTGCTGCCCCTTTGGAGAGGGTTGCTCTTAAAGTGATTTTTCGGCTTGCAGTGACTGCAGCCTGCTTACTGAACATCTACTTAATATTATTCTTTGGGTTTTAAAGAAAGTGGAACATCAGATAATTAGTTTAACTCTTTGTTTCCAGTAATCAGGTCTCTGTGGGAAGGCAAATGTAAAACTGAAGGAAACATTCTGGGACTGAGCGAGGATGTGGCTTCGTGTTACACCACGGATTTAGTCTGGTAGGAGATGGCCATTAAAAGGCATAATCCCATTTCTGTCTCTGCTGCTGCCTTGTGCAGAGTTTGCTGTAGTTCTGAGAGCCTCTTTTTATCTTCATGGCAACAGGGTCACCCATTCTAATACCTTGTAAATCGTGCGCTTTTAAATCGGACTCGTGGGCAGAGCTTTGACCTCTGTATTGAAATTAGTAACCTGCACAAGTGGGTCTTTCAGAAATGCATCCTGTCTTTATTTAAAGATACCAAGACAGAGATTCCACTGTTCTATTTTTTTTTTAACAGCTAATAGTCTCCTGACATTAAAAAAAAAGGTACCACATTTCAGCTGCAATTGGCCCAGTGTCACTTTACAGCATTGCTTCATTTTACCTCTCTTGGCCAGGCTGATGAATCCTGCAATATTCCCTTTTTCCCCTTCAATAAACACACTCTTACCCTGCTGGGATTCAGACCTCACTCAGTCATTGTCTTAACAAAAAAAAAAATGGATTGAAATTCTTATATCTTTTTAAGACTTTTTCTTTGCCCTAAACTGGTTTTGTGGGTGTATTTTTACCAAGCTTTACACAGTTAATTGCTTTACAGTGGTCTTGACACACTGTGTTTAGAAAATTACCTTTTATCAATGAAGTTTCTCCTCTAATAGTGGAATGAAACTGAATTTGAGAAGGCCTTAAAACCAGATTACCCAGAGTTGTGGTGATCTTTAATTCTGCGGGGGTCTTCTAATTTTTTTCACTGGAGATAAAATTTACCTGTAGAACCCCCCACCAAATAATGTTAAATCAGGTGATGTTAAATTTTGTCCCATGGTGGGTTTTTTTATTGTTTTGGTTTATGAGCCCTTGAAGGTTGTGCTCCTTCAAAGGAGCTCTCTGAGAGCAGCTCTCAGGAGGGTGAAGGCACTTCTGAAGTTTAATCCTGTATTGCTGCCTCAGCCTAAATGAAAGTCTGTGGTTTTGCCTCATGATTTGGGAGGGAGGGGAGGGAACATGTTGGAACATGGGTGTCCCCATGGCCTGACACTTCTGACTCTCTGGAAACCAAACTTCACAAGCTCCTCTGGAGAGGCAGCCCTGGCATATGACTGGAGAGGTTTGACTCTTCCCACCTAGAAAAACCCTTATATTATTTTCAGCACTTCTGGTTCTGCTTGGAAATAGTTTGGGATAGGATGGGACTCCTGTAAGGAAGGTGGGAAAATCACCCAGGAAGGTGTCTGAGAAGGTTTCATTGAAAACCCCATCACTTTTGAGGAGGAGAACAGTGCTGGGTGGTGAACAAGCTCCCCTGTGCTGTGCTCCTGAGCAGCAGTGAAGCAAATCAGAGTTAGGATTTGAGTGTGATTTCCACGATTTTAGGAAAACCAGAAATTTAAGACCTGCCATATTCTTTCCAAGTCATCTTTCTTTTTACTTAAGTAGGATTTTCCACTTTGAGGGAGGGGGTGTGGGAAAGGCAGATATTAACAATCCTCCAAGTATTTCTTTTATGGGTAAATTCAGGACAAAACAGCGTCTTGTTGTTTCAAGCTACACTTTGCATTTCTGCCCTGAGGGCAAGAATATGGTTACAGAGCATGGAAGGCTTGCTTGGACAAGCTGTAATGAATGTTAAATAACTGTTTGGTAGCAGGGCACGTGCTTTTAACTTAATAAATATACATTGTGGTAATGTTAGAGGAGACCTCAAGATTATAATTATTTGGAATATGCTTTACAAGTGCTTAGCAAAGCAAAGCAGTTTGTAGTCTCAGTCAGGAGCGCACGCTCTGAGGAGATGCAAGGAATTTTCCCTCGCCCCATGTGGTTTAAAGCAGCAGAAGGCATCTGCCTGTCTCTTGGCATCCTTTGCTGGGGCTGTGCAGGGCACTGAAATATGTATTTAAATACATCTCGTGATGGCAGAGTGATCCTCAGGTGGCTTAGGAATCCCAAATTCCAGCTGAGTATTAAATCACCAGAACGGTGCTGAACTGAGGTTGGTTCCCCTGAGCTTCCTGTGCTTGGAAAACTGAAATTCAGGGAAGAATCAGAAAGAGGCAGAGACCTGGTGGGGTGATGGTGCTGTTTGTGAGCAGAAGGATGAGTCATTTAGCATTTACCTGAGTGGTTTTGAGGTCCAGAAGAAGCTTCCTGTGCCTGTTATTTCAGGGTCCCTCTCCAGTGTGGTCAGTTTGGTTAGAGAAGGAGTGCTCGTGCTCCTCAGCTGTGTGATGGGATGGTTGGCATTATGTGGAATCTTTTATTTGCTTTATTCTTGATTTTAATCTAGTGCAGAATGAACTTGGGAGGAATTAAAGCAGATAAGATTATAAACTGTTGTGGTGTAAATTGTCAAAAGGTGATTAATACTAGAAGCTCTTTATTTATTTATGGTGATTGTGTGGACAGTCTCCAACACAGAGCTGCATTGTTAGTTGTGAGACAAACTTTTTGAAGGCAAACCTTGAGACTGGTGTTTCTATTCAGGGTTTCTGGGGCAGAACCACGTGTGCACCTGTAACATTACACACCCAGGGCAGTTGGGAAGGTCTGGAAAGCTCAGATCCCGTGTGTTGGGCTGCCTGGATGGTCTCACAGTGTGAATTGACTCCACAAAACCTGTGGGAGCTGAGCTGCCTCTTCCAAGTGTCAGACTTGCAGCTTGTTTGTGTGTGTGCAGGGAGGTGTCTGGACTTTCTGGACCTACCCCAACCTGCAGCTTTGGACCAGGCATGGACAAAGCACAAGGAAATGTCGAAACCCTTCGAGCTCTGCCCAAAAAACTTCTTTTTTTTTTTCATGGGTCCGAGAAAACCTGGAAGCACAATAGCTGGAGGAAAGCTGGTTAAAATGGCAGTGTGATTGATTTCCACTTCATTTCTCAACGAAGCCAATACTTGGACAAGAGTTGCATCCAGGGAACGAGGCATTCAGATGCAGGCTGAGAGGAAAGGACCCTGCTCATACACCTTTTGGCTTGTTTCTGCTCAAAATACCACGTACAAATGGAAATTGATGCCTAGCTTGCCCAAACTGGACTTCCAGTGGGCCCTGTTCTTTCTCTCAGCAGTGTCAGAGCCTGTCCCTAAGTAGACCTGCACGTGCTGTGCCTTATATTCCCTTTCTCTGGGGGAATTTTAGGGTTGCCTTGTTTCTCTTCGGGCTCCCTCAGTCAGAAAGGAGGCGCATCCAGGGTGTAACACAGTGACAGGGAGGAAGCACTCCAGTGTTTTCTGAGTCCCTGGATTTCCTGGGTGTAGCATGCAGTAGCTTGTGGCATCTCCAGTGCTTTGTGGGAGCGTATTCCTTGCTATTAATCCTCTGTGCAGCACATGAGGCGTTTCCTGTCGGCAGCGCGTTCCCGCAGGGAAAAATGTGGTTTAAGAGCCGCCTGCCATCGCATTCCAGGGCAATATTCCACCAGCTCCCAGCTGCCCTCTTTCCCAGACACTCTTCAGATCTGAGCAGGGGAGAGGATGCACCCTGGATGAGTTGCCTTTGAGGGAGCAACAGGCCTTTTCCAGCCACCCTCTTTCCCAGGGAAAGTTTGCCCTCGGCCGCATGAAAGGGAAGGAGGGTGGTGGGGTTGGGCCAGTTGGCTCTTGGTGGAGCAGCCTGGGGTGAGCAGGACAATGCCTGTGTTCACTTCCTCCTCCAGAGAATGTCCAGGCTCATCATGTGCCACAGCAAAATTTATGGGATACTCAGATGTACAGGTTTTGTTTTTTTTTTTTGGGGGGGGGTTTTTGAAAAGAAGGATCAGCTTGCAAAACGTTAGATGTTGATGCCAGATGTATTTGGATGTGGTTTGCTTTGTTCTTAAACAATAGGCAGTTTTAAAGAAAGAGGAATATTCCTTGTGCCCATATGTCCCATTGTTTCCATCATGGGTATAATCCTGGCTACAGGGCTCAGCATTATCATGCTGATTCTGTTTGGAGTGACTCATACAGTTGGATATTTGTCATCCAGTTTGTGGAATCTTTGATCTCTTGGCTTCTTTTCTGATCAAATCTGGGATCTGCATCCTGCCTGGGTTTGGGAAGCGGTTTTGAAGGAGTGAATTCCATCACTGCACACCTACTACGTGCTTGAACTGTTGGGTGGAAGCAATTGGTTGGTTCCTCTTGTTTCTGTTGCAGTTTTTTGTGGTGCTGTGTTTTACCAGCAGGGATTTCAAAGGGAAATAATGTTCAGATTTTTAAAAAAAAAAATTCTAATGGCAAACCAACAACATGAATTTCAAAATAATTTTCTGAATGCTCTGAGAAGAATGAGGAAGTCCTCCTGAGTGACACTTGCTTTTAATGTAAGCTAAGCATCTCTTTCCTCCACGAGGGAAGATAAAATTTTACTTTGGAGATGATAGGAAGCATTCAGAAACTCAGGAAGATGAGGATCATTTAGTTTTTTGTCTTATTTGGAATTGTCAGGTCTTAATTTACCTAAGATGTCACTGAGCATCTTTCATTTCTCCCTGAAATGCAGGAAGGTTCTGGTAAATTGGAATAAAGAGATACTGCAACACGATTTCCTGGCTGTGTGAACAAAACTTGGAGTGGTGAAACCATAATTGGATTAAATGTTTTCCTTTACCATCGGGGCTGGGGATAAAATTTGTGTCTTTTCAGTAGTTTTGTTTTGCCAGTGCTGGTTAAAGATCCTGGGCTGGTGGGATTTGTTACAATGGGCTGAAGAGCAGATGGCAACTATGGAAGTGTAAATTAGCAGCAGCTGACAGTTCTGGAGAGCTATTGATTGTGTTGGTACCATTCTAGGAGGATAAGTGCTAGATACTCACTCAATCAATAAAGGGAGAATAGAACTTCCTTGGAATCATTTCACTCTGTTAAACCATCAGGAGTTCATTCTTCTATCCATTTACACTTTCTCTGGCTTGTTCTGTTGGTTTTTTTTTTAATTCACCAAAATAACTTGTGTGAAACCTCTACACATTCTTTATGGAGAAAAATTCCTGGGCTTTATTGGAGCAAAGTTTTTATTTTTAAAGTGTGTTGTTTTTCCTCTCCTGGGCTGCTCCCAATCAAAGACACATGAAGGGGAGGGGAGGAAGGAGAATGGGCCAAACATTCCAGAAGAGCCTGAGGGGGATCCTCTCTGGAACAGTTTTTTTGCCGACTGGGGAGTGGTGGTGACAGGTCCTGCAAAAAGGTACATCCTGTTTCCTTGGCCTCCATGTGAGTCAAGGTTTTTTTTGGGGGGGGAAAAAATGGGTTTAGTAATACAGGATTATCATATTGGCTCAGCAACTTGGGTACCTGCCGTGGATCAAAGCTGGCCTGTGATGCATCCGAGGAGTTTCCAGGCCTTCCCGTAAAGATCTTGGCAAAGGCAGCAGCAAAAGAAAATAAAGTCTCTGGACCTCATGCAACTCAAAGCATAGGATGGTTGACTGCCTTCTACAGCAAAAAAAAATGGCTCATTTTTACCCAGTTTTACTCAATTACTCAAAATAGCAGTCCCATTTTTAAATGTCTTTAGTGTTGAATTTGTTGGCCTTTTTTTTTTTTTTTGCCTCAAAGAATTAAAAAAGTCCAGTCAAGTTAAGGCATAACATGGATGGAGTAGAGCAGCAAACCCAAAGTGTTGGACTCTTTTCTCAGCCTAATAAATAAATAACTGGACATGCAGTGGATGGTGATGCTTTTACTCCATGACTGTTCCATAGCATGGGGACCTGACATGCACTGAATAAAAGAAAAATACAGGATGTAAATTCAGGAGACAGATCTGGTTTGCTGGTAAAGATCTTCAAATCCTGCTGATTCTGGAAGTAACTGTGGGGCAAAACTTTTCTACCAGGTGTCCCCTCCTCACCCCTGGAAGTGTGGAGCAGATTATTGGGATTTCCAGGACACTGAGGCGATGATTTGTGACCGTCCCTGTCCCACCTCTCCCTGTCCCACCTCACAGCTCGGGCTGTTCCTCACCCACAGAGCAGATGGGAGTGGAGAACTGACTCTGAACTTCATGCTGGGCAAAGAAGTGATTTTTTTAAACAAAAGCAATTTATCTGTGTATTGTTGAGAATTTATTTGTGGCTTGATTTCAGTGTTTGGGGATATTTGTGGTTTTACTCCAAGGGTCTGGTTCCTGGAGGGGGGGCACAATCCCAAATTGCATCTGCAGCTGCTGGAGGCTGTGTGAGCCTTCCCTGCTCTCCAGCCAGGGCTGCTGTTCCTTTCTCAGGATATTTGTGCAGTTCTAGGCCAGAGCAGCTGTGTGTGCTGCCCCCATTCCCCAGAGCCACGCTAAATCCAGCAGTGCAAGGAGGCCTCGCTGGGGGAGGTGGGCAGAGCAGGAGAAATGGGATCAGAGCCGGAGACGGATCCCACTCCCTCCTGCACGAGCAGGGATCTGAGCCTGGCCCAGCAGCCCAAATCCAGCCTGCCTGGGCTTCACACTCCCTCCAGAATAAGGGGCCCTTTTCCCCCAGAGTGAAGAAATGACTTCTGGGTGGGTCTCTCTCCCTGTTTGGTGTCGTGTTTGGCTTTCACGTCTGGATCAGTGACGATGGATGTGGCATCATCTTTGGCATCATTTTGGAACAAGATCACCCAGGAGCTGGATCTGAGACCTCTTTTTAACTTTCAGTGTTTCAGTGGCACAGATGAGGGACTTGTTCTTTTTCACTT
The DNA here is from genome assembly GCA_035041135.1 of Platyrinchus mystaceus. Lineage (NCBI taxonomy): Eukaryota > Metazoa > Chordata > Aves > Passeriformes > Tyrannidae > Platyrinchus > Platyrinchus mystaceus. Next base: position 1,832,050 of record JAWWLV010000018.1, on the reverse strand, counting down.
TAATGCTTATATATGCACATATATATATATATATATATTTAAATCTGACAATTTTTCCTTTTTCTTTAAGTGTGAAAAAACACATCTTTAAGCCACGCTTTGAAAGGAATTAAAGTGTGACACAAGCTGCCATTGCAGCACCGATCCTGGACTAGGGGAAGGTCTCTCCCAAGGCTTTGGGAGCAGCAAGAAAGCTCAGCCTGGACTCAAAGAGGCTCCTGTTATTCAGCGCTCAGGAATGCAGAGGCAATGCTCCAGCCGGGGTGTGGGCGGCTGTTTGCTTTGCGGTTCTTGCTGGGGGGTGGGTGATTTTTAAAAGCACTTGCTGAATTCGCATTTGGTTGAATAATGGCTACTTTATACACAAATGATAAATGTTAGTCACAGCCCGGCAAAAGAAGTTTCTTGTGCTGGTCGTGCCTTTGGCATATCAAAAAAGGGAGAGGGGGAAAGGAAAAGAAAAAAAAGAAAAACAACAGAGAGCAAGCCCAGGGTTTCAGTGCTCCAGAAACTGCAAAGTTAAACAGAGCTGCATTTATGTTATGTGACATCTTTAAGCCTTTGGCTCTCTCGACTTAATGCCAGATATCTAATTTGGAAATATTTATTGTAGCTGGCATATCTTTTAGAAGCCTGTCATCATGGAGGAACTGTCATCAAACTGTCCTTGCTAACTTGGTTCTGTTAAGTGCCTTTTTTTTTGGTGCTTCAGAGGTAGATGAATCATTTCTGCTTTCCTATGGCAAGTAGTGGCTGCTGCAGAAAAGCTTTGTGGGATCTTAACTGGATTTATGTGGTGGGTTGTTGGGTTTTTTTTTAATTCTAGAACCAAAGAGTCTGCAAAATGAGATGCCTAAAGGTGTATTCCTAGATTTTTAGAAGTACCTGAGCACCTTGATATTGATTTTTTCCCCCCATGTGGTGGAGGGTCAGCAGTCTCTCTCAGGCACACTTTGCTGACCTGATTTTTTCAGGTTACTGTAGTGCTCCAATATGGAATGAGGATGGAGATCTATGTATTTTAAAAAAAAAAAAAATCAAACCGGGTTTGAGAACTTGAGAATGGAATTTTATTTTCCATCTGACTTTGTTTTTTCAACACTTTATTGCTTATTTGCTATTATTGCTCCTTTAAAAAAGCCAAGCTCAGGGCTGAGGTTGACCTGGGTGCCTGAGATACCTCCTGGGAAATGATCCCATGGATCCCATATTTTTACACTCCTCTACATCACCCCAGTTCTCAGCCAGGTGCCCAGAATTTCCAGCTGTAGTGACTCTCCTTACCTGGTGTTAGATCCCCAAAAAGTACCCCACAGCTTTGCCTTTAGGAAAAAAAATACCAGCTCCAAATTACATCTCTGTGACAACTCCCAGAGGGCACTGAAGAGGTTTAGGTGGGTGCAGATGCTGTGGATTTGAAGCAGAACCTTTGCTGGTCCAATCTGTCCTTGCTCTGCTCTCCTTTAAAACTCTGCTTTGCTTTGCTTATTTTAAATTACCACGTGTCAAGCACCGAGACTCGGACCCGAAGGGAACCAATTCCAAACACTCTCCACGAAGCTGAACTTCTTGCTCTGCTAAACTGCAAAGCCCTTCCTGGGAAGGGTGGATTAGAGAAATCCCTGTTCCACTGGAGGCAAAAGGATTTCTCCCCTTGACTTCCGTGCAGCAACTGGAGAAGGTCACTGAGGCAAGTTTTTAATTAATAGGGGGGGGAGGAATCCACAAATATTTCCCTGCTTTCTGGAAGATGAAAAGGGGGCTCTGCACATCACTTTTAACGTCAATAATGTTAATAATGCAAAGCCACAAAAAGGAAATTAAACTTGAAAAAACCATGTTAGAATAACACCGAGAATTTGACTATAGCCCACAGAGGCAAGAGAGTTCAAAGGGAAGACTGAACTTTGTGTGACCCTGATGTGCTTAGGCATTGCAACACGGTTTCTATGTGATATCTTTCAATTTTGAGAGTCTTTACCAGAGCAAGAAGAGGTAGGTTAGTGGCACCCTGTTTAAAATTGAAGCTGTTCCCTGTGTAGCTTGTACAGTGCTGAGAAGAAAGACTTTAGAACTGTGACTTAATACATCCAAGCTCTCAAATCATTCTCTGTGTGTCTCTTTATATGATACCTATCAGAAAAGTAGAACTGTCCTTAAACAGACTAGTTTTCTCTTTGGTTTTTTTTTTTTTTCCCCAGAGAAGATATAAGAACAAACTGTTCCTCCCCTCTAAACTGTTTGAGTTTTAAGTTGTAAATCACTTCACTTGATACCTGTTTCTCATTGAAAACCATTAAACTTTTCTGCTGTATCTTCCTGGGCTGGTGGTTTGACTTATTTTTTTTTTTTTTATTCTCTTCTTGTTACACTGTCTTGGTTTTGGTTTTTTTTTGTGTGGGGGGAGCTTTTTTAGTGGGTTTTTTTTCCTCTTGCTAGTTTGGAGTTTGGTTACAGATGTTGGTGTGTTTTGGCCCTGCACTTGAAATGCCGTCAAGAAACGCAGCACTTAACAAGCTGGGAAATTCTTGAGTTAATGAGCGCTGCCTTTCTCACAGGTGTTACAACTCTCTGGCTTTTGGCTTCGGGAGGGGTTTTTAATCAGAGGTTTGAGTGTTTGCTTGTGTCTTGGCAACCCACAGAGGAGCTGTGTGCCAGCTGCCTCCTTCCCAACACGCTGCTGTAAACTGCTGTTGCAAGGGAGGGGTTGTGCTGTGCCTCCAGTTTTATCCCAGCGTGGTGAGATGGGGCTGTTTGAACCAAGGAGAACAGCTTTTGTTGGGTTCACCCTTGGCCCCACCAGAGCCCCTTCTCTGGGCCAACAGCTCCACACTGGAGGCCTTTGTTCTGCCCATGGGGGTGAAATCCTCGTGAAACCCTCCCTGGTGTGATCTGCAGGTTGTCACGGGTCTCCTTTAAGCCACTGGTAAGATGCTTTTGGTATCTTCTGTTTCTTCCAGTGGGTATTTTGGTTTTCACCAGAGTTGATGATGGGGGCTCTCACTCTCACTGATGCTCTTAAAAGTGTTCCAGCCAAACCCTTTTGAGAGAAAGTTGTGCACACAGCCTGATGTGCTTGGCTGACCAAAAAAACCCCAAACCCCAGGGCAGCCCAAGAGATGTCGAGGTGTTTGTGGCCTGGGTTGGAATCTGCAAATGAGTAATCTGGTGTGCAGGAGAGCGAAGCTGCTCCTCTGGAGCCCTGAGGTCGTGGTTGGGTAGTTTGGAGTGGCTGACTGAGAGGAGGGAAGTCCCCAGAAGATCCCCAGGTTGATGGGGAGGGAGCTGAGGGCTCCCCCTCTGCCAGCTGATGCTTTGGGTGGGGGACTGTGCTCAGAAGGGGTGCAAAAGTCGGTGGGGAGAGTTTTGTCCCTCGTATTTCTGCTGTAACATTGGCTCTGCAGAGCCATGAACTCCTCATTTTCAGCGATGCCACCTGGAGAGGGTTGTCCAGCCCCTGTGGTTTTACCCTGTGTGCACTTCACGTGTGTTTTATTGGCCCCTCAGAGGGCAAATCGTGCTGTTTGTCAGCGTGAGGGGAAGGTTTCTTGGTGAAGTGTGAAGTCTGCAACGTGGGTACTCGAGTTTGGTTTTGTGTTTGCTTTCTTGGAGAAGCTCCAGGGCAGCTCTTCTCCTCTGAGTAACTCTGGAGGCCTCCTGGACAGGCTGAGCACTTGGAATTCCCACAAGAGACACTCCAAAAAAATTTTTTTTTTTGAAATAACAGCCCATTAATACGAGACTGCTGCTGTGTAGACTCACTCTGTACTCATTCAAAATATATTTGATTATGCCAAACCACATAGAATAGATGGGACAAAGACATTAAAATTTGCAAGGGAGGGGTCAGTGTTTCATTTTCCCAGTGACCTGTGAGAGACCCAGTGACTGGTCAAGGGCAATCCACAGAATTTGCTGCTGGAACAACATGGGAATGATGTGTAAGCCTTGGACTGTGAGAAGATTTCTTAATGATTTTTTTTTTTTTTTAAAGTTATGCTAAGCAAATCTATACACAGACATGACTGGCCTGATCCCAAACCCATGTGCTTTTCACAAACTCTTCCTGAGCTTTGGAGCAAATCCTGAGTCTCCAAAGAGGAACAAGGGAGTTGCTTGTTGGGATGGATTGTGTGTGTCTGGGCTCTGCAGGGGTGGGATGTGCAGGATTGCACCCATGATCTCCACTCTTGCTTCTACAAGGTTTTAGGCAGGAGGACTGATAACAAGTAGGGAAACTATTAAAAATGTCTATATTAAAATAGTATATATATATATATAATAACTGTTGCTCTTTACTGTCGTTAAAAAGAATTTCCTGTCCTGTCACTGTGAGATTATTTCTCATTGCAGTTAGTTTTTCAAAGAACACAGAGGGGTGATATGGAAACAGCATTGCACAGGAGGGAACTGGTAGGCTTGGAATTCTGTTGCTGTGGTAGCATCAGCTCTGTGAGTCGCCCATTGAGCTGGATTTCAGTGCTGAGGTCAGGCACGCTTTAAAGTTGCCTCATATATCCCCCTCTCTCCTTTCCTGCCTTCTTTTGGGGAGTAACAACACAGATGCCTGGCTAAGTTAGGCATGGGAGGGACTAAAACACAGAGAAAGCTGATATTACACCTAAACTGGTTCCTGAAGTGGCTGTGGTAGGGTTGGTGTGGTGAAAAATCTCTCCTGCTGCCACGTGGAGTTGTAACGGGTCAGGATGTGCCAGGAGGGATGTCAGCAGTTGGAAAAGCAGGAGATGCCTTGCAGGGTTGGGTGAGGAGGATGAAGAAGGATTTTCAGCTTGAGCCCCTAAATTACTTAGAAGGTCTAAATTTTTTTTTTTCCCCAAAAAGAAACCAATCCCAATTTTTAGGAGAAATGGAAGCAAAACTTGACTTGCCAAGAGTCCATGGGCATATCAGGAGGAGGAAAAGAGCACTGAGCAAACATGTTCATTGGTAAGGTGTTTTTAAGGCAAACAAGTACAGGCAGTGAGTTATAGCTTGGAATTGGGAATATTTTTGAAATTTTACTGGTGAAGTGTTTGGGCTCTCAGTGACTTCACTGGGGTAATTTTGGTCAATTATTTGATATAACTCTGTCTCAGGGGTGGGTGCCCTCACAGGATCCTCTCTCAATGTGTGTCCTGATTTGCCACCACGTTTTCTGGGAGTTTCCCCAGAGGCATTTGCAGCCAGGATGCTTTGACTGTTCCTCTGCTAGTGCAGATCTGCTGCTTCAGATGTCTTTTTGTCTGGCACATATGGGAAGGGCCAGGCTGTGACAGCAAAAGGCAGGGGGAGATGTTTGAGCAGGGGAAGGAGGGCCTTGCTAAATGTGAGCATTTTGCAGCCCCTTCTGGACCCCGTGACTGTGGTGGGGACTCAGGGTGTCTCTGCCAGCTGGTTACTCAGTGCTGAGCTGGTGAGGAAACCAGGGAGGGTGCTCAACCCTTGCCAAGCCCAGGGCTCCAGCAGAACCCTTCCTCTTGATCCCTTTTCCCTCTGTCAGCAAGGTGAAGGAGAGGAGGACCTTTAGGGACAGCTGGGACAGAAGAGCTGGGTATCTGGTCTGGATTACATTGCTCAGTCCCCACTGAAAAGGAGATTCCAGAATCCCACAGAATGGCTGAGGCTGGAAGGGACCTCTGGAGGTCATCTAGTCCAGCCCCACTGCTAAAGGGAGGCTGTTCCCCACAAAGCTGTCCTGAATTCCTTCTGGGCAACACAGCTCAGACCTGCCTTAAGAATTGAACCGAGCCTGGAAATGTCACAAAAAATCTGAGTTTTACTGTGGAGTATTGTGCCTTAGTAATATTCTCCAAGGTAACTAAACAAGTCTGCCAGTATAATTTTCTATCAGTTATGAATGTTAAATAATTTATAAGGGTGAAAAGGACATCCTTAGTGATCCTGCTGCATTGACAGTTGGGCTTCTGGCAAAAAAATGATGACAAGAATCAACTTTAATTCACATTGTTGTGCTGAGGACTTCAAGCCTGGCATGGTGAGAACAGGAGAAAAAGGAGCTGAGGTTTCCCCTTCTGAGTTTTCACCCAAGATTTAGAACTGTGCAAAACCAGGGTAGAGCAACACAGAACTGCACAAGGGTGAGATGTTCTACCACATGCAGGGCAGAAATGTCTCTGTGTGTGTGGCTTGTCAGCAGAAACACCTTCCTGGGGGAAAAGGAGAGTCCCAAAGTTCAGTGAAATACAGTCCTGTGCTTGCCCACCAGCAAATAACCCAGATCCATATGTTCATTGGAGCTGCAGTTAGATCATGGGTGAGAGTGAAAAGGACTTGATTGCATAAACAGCAATGAAACACTGGTAACAATTGGTGGTGGAAAGAACAAGGGGAATAAAAAACGTCTTCCTAAATTGTTTTAACCAGTAACAGCCCACATGAAGGAGGGTTTGTTCTTTGGGAATGCAGTCCCACAAGGAGTGGTGAGTACATGCAGCCCACAAGTTTGACAAGGTCAAACCATCGATTTTTTTCACAAGGCTTGTTCTTTATTTATTGTTTTGGGGACTTGGGTTTGGTTTTTTGGCAATGCAAGTTGCTTTAGCTTTGTGATCTTTGGGTATCGTTACTGGAAATGTGCATTTTTTCGTCAACGAAGAGCATCCACTTTGATATTTTTGGTGTTGTGCCACCTGTGTGGGCCATTCCCTTCAGAGTTGGACTTCATGATCCTTGTGGGTCCCTTCCAGCTCAGAATATTCTGTAAGTCCTGTCTGCTGAGCTGTTAGTGTGAGTTCAGCTCATGGTGACACTGACCTTCACTTATCACTCTTCATACTCAGTCATTAAGATTTCATTGTCTCCAATCTATCATGGAATGCCTTTTAAAAAACGTTTCATGATGTAAATGAAACAAATAAAACCCAGCAAGTTATTTGGAAGTGTGATCTCTCTGCATTGTACGTGGAAGATCTTCAAATGAATGTTTAATATTCCCTGGAAGAATAAAGACAAGGATTACAGGGAGTTGAGTGGGATCCAGCTGCCTCCTGCACCTACAGAATGCACCTTCCCATAACCCAGGAATGAGCAGCCAGGCCAGTGCTCCTTGCAGGGCAGCTTCTTCTCAAGGTACCCCTGATTTATCATCCCCAAACTTCCCTGGAACCTGCTTCTCCCTCCCTTTGTGCCACACAAGTGCTTTATCAGAGCTTTAGAAAGAGCCCATTGTGCCTCTCTGGCCTTCCTGTCTCTGGTTCTTGGTGCCTTTTTCCGTTTCTAGGTTTTCTACCAGAGGGCTCCATCGGTTCAGTTCAGGGAACTGCTGCTCCCTTGGGGTTTAGTTTCTTTTTCTGGGCCAAATTGGCTGTTCTTTCTCAAGGCTGTGGCACAGGGGAGCTGCAGCCTCCATCCCACCCTTCTCTCTCCTGGTTGCCCACACACAGTCGGTGTCACTTGGTGCTCCTCTGCATCGAAAAACCTGATTAATCTACTCAAAATCAAGTATTATTATCAGCTTCTTGAGAAATATTCCATTCTTTGGAAGTGGAGACTTCCAGGGCTGGGCAGAGCCTTTTGTGCTCTTGATAGAAGCCAAACCACTGATTCCATGGGGATTTTTTTTCCCAGTGTAGCAGTGAACAGAGCTGTTTGTTTGATGAAACCTGATTACTGCTGTGTTCTGGAAGGTGGATCCTGGACAACCATACTGCTAAAATAAACACACTGCTGAAGGAAATCAGCTCGTGGTTAATTAGCAGCACAGACAATGAATATATATCAGTGCTCAGATGTTTGAATTGGAAGTTCTTTATGTAACTTTACAGGCTTGGATGCTTTAGCATTTTTTCAAACCCTAAGGAGTGAAAAATGTATTTTTAAAAGCCCCTTTGAAGGCAGGTTTCTGTATTAAGCTGATTGAACCGAGGGCTGGTGATGTCATTTCCCACAATCTTGCTGTAAAACTCTCCTATAAAAGCCTAATGGTAGGAAAACCACAGGAAAATGAGAGAAGCAAAGGCATGTGCCCAGGGAATAATGCCATCCAAGGTGGGGTAACACACCACTCTTGCACCACTGACTGGAAAGAGCCCAGGTGGCCTTTCCCTAAGGAGGTGTTGGAAAACCTCCTGCTCTCCTCGAAGTTTGTGCAGCACTGACACTTCTCAGCAAGGGTGTCTGGAGGATTCCTGTGATCCTGAGGAGAAGAAAACAGCCTTGTTGTAAAACAGCCTTTTAAGACAAAATGTTCCATGGAGAGCAAGTTGGCAGCACCATTGTGTGCTTTCTTTGAAATGTCTGCTGATTTAAGGCACTCCTGATCTGCCTGATTTTTTGAGCTCCTTTGGTATCTTTCCCTTGTGATTTCCCCTGGTGTTTTTTTTTTTGGGCTGTGTGTTTTCCTCAGGTGGGATCTGAAGCAACACAGGGGGCTCAGTGCCAGCACTGAGGTGCCATTCCAAAGCCACAGTACCTGAGGAAAATCCTGGCATTTTTACTGTTGAAGGAACCTTGTGTGTGGAGCAGCTCAGACTCTGGGTGTGTGAAAGTAATCAAGCTTGAAAAATGCATATTGCTGCATTTGCCCACACAGGTTGTAAACAGTCTGTGCAAAACACAAGTCAAAGCGGTTTCATGTTGCGACAAAGGAGAGCAAAATAATCTGAAATGTGAAGAATCCTTCTCTGTACCAGTCTCCATCCTCTGTACCCTCCCCAAAATATCCAGCAGCCCATTTTTAGAATGCTGAACGGTGGAAATAACCCTCTGTATTTCCTGCAGTCTGCTCTGCTGGATTTGGGGGTTTCACTGGTGAAGGCCAAACCCAACTGGGCTTGGGAAGCTTGGGCTGGGATTGCTTTGAGTGGACAGTCAGCTGAAGTTTACTGAAGCACGAGGGTGACTCCAGAGAGCACAACAGGCTTTGTTTTCTCCTGCCATGGACCTTGTGCAATGATTTCCCACCATCAGGGCAGAAATCTGTGCTCACCCAGCAGCCCTGGTTCATTCTTGCACACACACTGGGCTGGATCTTCAGCCATGGAGGAAACACCCAGAGCCTTTTGGATGAAGGGAAAAACAGGAGGTACCTCCTGGCTGGGCAATCCTTTCCAGGGCACAGGAGACTGGAGTGATGTTCCCTCTGTATCAGGATAACAGAGCTGGTCCTTCACACAGCCTGGTGCAACCTCCTCGTTTATTTTTAGGGGAAAGGCTTTTGAGGTTCCTTTTTCCAGTCAGTGAAGTTTGGCTTGAAGTTTTTTTCAACTGCTCCAAGAAAGAAAATGAAATGTTGTCTTTAAGCACCTCAGTTAAATAGTCCCGAGCTGTGAAAGTGCACTTTTAATAGGGGAAAGTTCTGTTTTTAATGCAGTAGTTTGCATTTATGGGAAAGATAAACCTAGTCTGAAGTGACGTTTCTCTGAGCCTTTTTTTGGTAGAATTTGATCAGTGGTTTAAGTTCCAGGAACACTTCAAAGCAGGCACTTCTCATTGGCCATTTGCAAAATCACCTTCTGAGACTGAGGCTCTGGAAATGCATTTATTCACAGAATATGTCTTGCATTAATCCTCAGTTGGCCAACAAAATTATCTGAGGCATGTCTGAGGCAGCTACTAAAAAGGAACTTAAAAGGCATTACTGTTCTAGTGAAGATGATGCAATACACTGGAGCTATTATCAGTCTCCAAGTAAAATTAAATACATTCAAATGAGCTTGTTCTGAAGGGATTTGACTAATACAGGGCTTTAAAAAAAAAAAAAAAAGAGTTGCTTCTTAATTTATTGTGCCTGAAAGGGTAAAAGGCAAGTTTTACCCATCCCTGCTGCTGATCCCAGGTTTGCATGCGATGAAAAGGAAGTGACACATGATATTCCATGTTGTTTTCCCTCATCTCACAGGCCAGGCCTACAACTGTCAAGCCTTTGCAGCAGGAAGCAAAATGCTAAATATGCTGGCTTTTATTCAGACACAGTTTTATTTAGAGCTTAGAACAGAGTGGGGGATGAATATTCTCTTTAAATCAGCATTTGTAGTTGTTGCCTTGAGGTACCGTAGACGGTGTTGCCTGCTGGGGCTGAAATAATAAGTGCTCACAAAAGAAAATATTTCAGGCCTTCTATTTTTATGTTTTAAACCACTTCATTATCTAAGAGAACAGCAATGCTTAGAGATTTCAAAGTCTCTTTTATCCTAACTGAGCAAAGCCAGGAGCTTCCTGAGCCCTTTCTGCAGGGCCCTCCGAGGAGATGCTCGGATTGAAGCAGTTGAATTTAACGGAGCTGATGCACAAAGTGCAGCAAATGCTCCAACATTCCGGGTTTCTGGAATGCCAGCGTGGGGTTGTTCCCTGGGGAGCTCACTTGGAGCTTTCCAAGCACAAGGAGCAGGTGAAGTGGCAGGGACACAGGTGGGAAGGGAGGCAGGTGGCTGACAAATGGCACTCACAGCCCTCTGGAGAATGTGCCATGTCTGGCAGAAAACAATTAAGAAGCCATTAGGAGGAGATGCCTTTGCCAGTCAGGCACCTGATGCAGCCACTGGATGCACCCTTAGCTTATGAGTCAGGAATGCTCCAGCCCCAGCTGAGTTGTGGAAAGATTCTCCCACTTGCTAGTGTGCACCCAGGCCCTTTTTTATTTTATTTTATTTTATTTTATTTTATTTTATTTTATTTTATTTATTTTATTATTTTATTTATTTTATTTCTTAAAAATTTATTTTAAAAATATTTTATTCTATTTTCAACATCTGAAGAGTTGGCTTGAGGGAATCCACTGCCACCTTTCTGCAGGATTTCCATATTAATGCCCCTTGCAGTGACCTGTGCTGCTTTTTTTCCTCACACCAGAGCCATCCAGCAGTAGCTGGCTGAGCAGCCAGAGCTCTGACAGCAGTGAAATCCTTCTGTGTGGGAGTGAGTGTGTGGCCCTTTGGAAGTTTCAAAAGCAGAGACAATCTTATCTTCCTTAAGAACAGGAGTAATGATAAAAACCAGATTTTAAAAAAAGTCCCTGAAGAGTCTCAGTGATTTATCAAGGGTGATCTGCAGAGGAAAGCAGAAAGGGTTGGTGCTCTGTGACACATTTCCCCACAGCCTCCTCTTCCTGATGCCACTCTGTGATTTTCAGAAAAATGTGCTTTTTTTAGTTCTGTGCAAATCTTTCCCCCTCTTCCCTTCCCCTGCATGTAAAAAGAAACCAAGTGTTTCCCACCTGGATTTTATCACACATGTTTTGAAAGTGAAATCTGATCAATTGCTGGAAGAAGAAGAAGAATGTGATGGTGATGTTTCTAATTTCTTTTCCCCATGAAGCCACTTCACACCTCAGGCCCAGAGTGACTCCTGGGATAAGTGATCCTTCCTGTCTGTCCATCTCAGTCACCTGTTGGAAATGGAAATCATGTTCTCCTGGGTCAGGGACTTTCTCTTTTGTGCTGGTTGTGTGTTAGCCTTGATGTTTGATTGGGGTTTAGTGGGGATTAGTGGGAACTACCACAAAACAACTGGCAGCCTCAAAAGTCAGTGATTTAAAGGGCTGGAGAGGAATTCACTGAAATCATTCCATGTGCAAATGAGCACACAGGGTTCAGCTGGAGAGCTCTGCCCTTCCCTTCCTGGAAGGGAACTCCAACTAACCTTTCAGGTTTGGGGAACCTGCTTTTGTTTGCCTTTTGAATACCCTCTTACACCTTAGAACTTTCCATAGCTCTGGGCACACCAGTTCTGAGCAAAGATTAGACTGTCTGGATGCTCCTGTGTATTGTCCTACCCGAGGATTGTTCACGGCTTTTTTGTTTTCGGGACTGTTATGCAGAACTGCAATCATGATTTCAAGTTTTGACATCTGTTGAAACTCCTGGAGTGTTTCCAGTGTCCTTACACACTTCCACAAGAGGGACCTGTCACATGGGTTTATAGAAAAGCTTTGAGAGCAATAGGGACAATTTTGATAAGAATAAAAGCCCTAAAAGGAGCATAAACTTGGGTCTAATTCACCCAAATCTGGTAAAACTATATCTGCTAGAACAAGACATGGATCTTACTTTGCTCTGGTGGAAAACTGTGTCCCCAGAGCCTCACTTTTATTTTCAGTTTGATATTTTAGCAGTCCCTCATTTGTGCTTAACAAAATATTTTCCCCTTCAAGCCCAAATATTGCGGATGGGAAGGAGGAATGCAAAACAGAATGTGTTGTAGTTACCCGGGGCACTTCTGGTCTAGCTTTGATTTCTGCACAGAGAAAGGAGGTACCAGCAGTTGCAGGGAGGAAGAGGAGGATTGTTTTTAGACCTACAAACCCCTGCAGTGAATCAGCACATCTCAAAGGTGGGTTCCCCGCTGTGGGTGATGCTGTGGGTGATGCTGCAGGTGCTGGAATCGGAGCCCCCTTTCCCCTCCCCGTGTGCTGAGCCAGCTCAGCTGGGCTCCCACCGCCTTCCTTGCCCTTCCAGCATAAAGCAGGATATCTGGGGCGAGGAGAGGGGCTCTGGGGTGGATGGAGCTGCAGTTTGTTACGAACTACTGCCCTACTTTTTGCCATGGGTGGCCTGATTTGTACAATGGTGCCAATTCGCATCGGGGTGTTTACAGAGCAAAGACAGGATGTGCGCCGGGCTGTCTCAGTGCATTATCTGCTCCTGTTATATTTTTAGGCTCTTGCTCCCATGACAAAATATTCAGTGACAGTATATTTGCCCACAAGCCTTTGAAGGTCTGTTTTTGCCTCGTGGAAGAGCTCCCATTGTTTGGGACTCAGCCAGCGTTTGAGCAGCGGCAGCGCCGCCTTTTACATGTCATCTCCAGAATGTTTCTAGAAACAAAACTTGGTGTTGCCTTCAGTGCCTCAGAAAGGTTGAGTTTGTGGCAGGCTGGGGGCTGATCAAGTCCTTGTGCCAAACAAATTTGTGGGGAGTGCTATGAAAGGAGTGGGATGTGTGTGTGGTGCTCTTAATTACAACAAACAACAGCCTGTGCAGTAGCTGCTCCCAGGGGCTGCTCCTCAAGCTTGTCTTACACATAAGCCCTTATCCACAGCAGGGGGAAGACACTGGTGATCCTCAGGTCATGCAGCAAAACAGGAGTAAAAATTGTTGTTGCAAGTGCTGGAGCTGAAATGTGAGAAAGTTGTGCTCGAAGGAGGAGCAGGACAGAGACTTCTGGTGTGAAGTTCTGGGCCAGAACTGTGGAACTTTCCACCAGCAGCGAGAGAACTAATTCCCCAAGCTCAGCATATTCAAAGCCTGAATTCAAAACTCATCTTTTCCATGAGTTTTTTTTTTTTTTTTCTTCACAAGCTCACAATGGATAAAAATAAAACCTTAAGAACTAATCCAGTTAAGCTTTTTCTTGCCAGCTGAGAAGAGAGAGAGGAAGAGGAACAATGAGCACTCTGTTTGTCTTTTGCAGTATCTGGTCAGTGGTCAGATACAACAGAGGTAAAGGGGTCACATCAACATGGAGCATTTGGAGCTGGATGTGCTGTTTTGGGTCTGGGTGGGACATTTGGGTGGGGATGGAACCAGGACAAAGCCTGGTGGGACTGGGGATTTAGGAGACTGAAGAAGACAAATCCTCTCTTTCAGGCTCATCTATAAATCAATTACCATTTGCTCCTTATTAATAATTTAGCTGCCAGGAACGTGCTTATTGCTTTAGAAGAGGGGGAAAAAAATCCAGACTGTGCCTGTGCTGAGGAGCTGGCAGGCTAAAAGATGCAAGACAGTGCTCGTGGGAATATCCAGGGAAAACTGGAACCATGGGCTATATTAATTACTTCAATAATTTTGCACCATCTCCCCCTGTGAAGCTCTTTGTCTGTTGGCTTCACGTTGATGGTGTTTGGTGCACTCAGACTTAACAGCCTTCCCAAAGAAATGGGATGGGGAAGGATCATCCTTCCACCTCCTCAGGGCTGGAAGGGTTTTCTGTGTTCCAGTGCAAGACTGCACAAAGCAGGGAGAGGGGCTGAGGTGGGAGGGAAGGAGAAGCCAAAGGGAATCATGTGGTGGATGTGCAGTCTGGGCAAGGAATTTGGGAGGAGTGTGGAGAAACTGCAGTTGGGATGAGCCCTCAAGAGGGCTTTGAGGACAAAGTTCTGGGCTGTTTGAACTTAATACCTCATAGAAGACACTGGGGAGCTTAAGAGAGGAGTGTGATTGATGGGTCAGAGTGATAACTTTAGCAGCTGTGTTTTTTGATGGGTTGGAGGATCAAGATATTTATCTGATGTACCAGAGAGAGAAGGAAGAGATTAGCTGGGATGGCATAAGGACAGGCAAGTTGTTTTGATTGCTAAAATGGAAAAGAAGGGGTAGATGTTCACTTGCTTTGGGGGTTTTGGGGGTTTTGTTTGTTTGTTTGTTTTTGTTTGGAGTTCTGTTTGTTCGGTTTGGTTTTGTTTCTTGGGGTTTTTCTTAAATTTTGTTGAGGAAAATGTATCAAGGTACAAGTAGTGATCAAAATAGGAAATGGCTGGAGCAGTGGTTCCAGGTGGTGGGTAGATGTCTAAGTAAGGTTTAATGCAGCAAGTCTGTACCAGGATAGGGATGAAACTGGGTTTTCTGCCTCCAGTTGCAGGCAGTGGCTTTGCCATTGCAGCAGCAGTGCTTGGCCAGTGCAGCAGGAGCCAAGTGTGAAAGGTAAGGAATAGAACCCTGGAATGGTTTGGGTTGGAAGGGACTTAAAGTCCATCTTGTTCCACACCCTGCCATGGGCAGGACACCTTCTATCCCAAGTTGCTCCAAGTTCATCCAGCCTGGCCTTGGACACCTCCAGGGATGGGACAGCCACAGCTTCTCTGGGAAACCCGTGCCAGGGTCTCCCCACCCTCCCAGGGAAGAATTCCTTCCCAATATCTCATCCAAACCTACCCTCAGTTAGTCTGATGCCATTAAGATGTGGCCCAGAGCCTGAGTTCCCATGCTCAGTGGGATGTTGGGTTGTGAGCATGGAGAGCTGCCAGTGCTCTCCCTTTCTGCAGGCAGGAGCCTCTGGCACAGCCCTCAACTCTCTTGTCCTTGCCATGTGTTTGAGCCCTGGGCTGGGATCAGCTCAGCTCCCTGGCACACTGGGCACTGCACTGTCCTTTCCCTGGAAGCAGCTAGGGGTGGTTTCAGGAAGTTTATCTGGATGTTGTCTGCAGACTCGGAGGTTTGGGAATGGGATAAGGAAAGGGGAGAGGAGCTGGACTTGCCGGTGTTTAATGTCTCATTGAGAGAGGGAGTTGGATCCTGTTACAAAGAGAGCAGACGGTGCAGACTCTTAGTAAATAGAGTGAGTGCTGTGAGGAGGAGGAGGAGGAGGTGTGATTGGTCACTGCCTGTGTGTATTTTAGAGCAATCAAATTTGCTTCACGGAGTTGTTTTTTTGAGGATGGAGTGGGTGTGTGGACCAAAGGCTTAGTCACGAGGGGAGGGGAAAGAAAACTGTCTTGACTTGTGAAATCAAATATTTGTGACTTAGCCCATTGTTTCCCTATCTCTGTGTAGTTTTTATCTGCACTCACATGCTGCAGGAGTGAGCAGTGCTGCTGGACCTGTGTGTGGCACCTATTCCTTTTTACAGCATCCAGGCATTCCAGGGGCATTCCTGCTCTTTTGCACCCTTGGTCACCCTTGGCTCGCTCTCCCTCATGCCCTGGACAGCCCAGGAAGTATTTAGGGAAGGTGTAGGTAGTGAGACATCTCCCAATCAACAGAACCTGGAGGGTGCTTAGAGCTGTGGGGATGATTCAGTGGAAAGCCCTCTGTTCTCTGAGTCACTGCTGATCCAGGGACCCAGCAAGTGCATTTTGCTGCTGAAGAGGAGACAGAAAAAGGCCATAATTGAGTGTTACCTCCATATGCCTCATCGTGTTGGTTTGGAGGAGCTGGATGGTGTTCCTGGGTCTCCTGTCTGCGTTTCACCAGGAGTGGTGATTATGGCTTGCTCAGAAGGTTCCCCCAGGCTTTGATTTGGAGTGGCTGTGGTGGTCTTTGTGCCGAGCATGAAAGCGCCGCGATGTTGGTGTTGGCCGCGACGCCGCGCTTTGGTGTCGCTCTCAGCTCGGCTGTGCCACAAAGAGGGACAGATCTATTTGCACCCTTTGTAATTTTGAAAACACTTTAGGCCTTGAAAGGACCGACAATTGTTTTGTCTTCTGTGGATTCCCCTTTGAGGGCACAGCAGAGGGATGTTGGTCTGCTTCTTCAGGGCGGGAGGGATCTCTCCTGTGGCTTCAAAGAGCTTCCAGTCTTTATCTGGCATTGTTGCCCAGGCCAGTACTCTTGGAGGTTTCCAGATGGCAGGGTGGTGTGAGGGCTGTGTGGTTACAGGATGGGAGGAAAGAGGAGGAGAGCTGTGCTCCAAACAACATTCCTTGTCCCTTTTGTGAGTGCCAGAACCTCACACACCAGTCCAGCCAGTCCTGTGTGGTTGGCATTGAAGGTACCAGCCAAGAGGGGCCAGAAAGGGAACTAGGAGGAAAAACATCCCTTGTTTCTGGAATTCTGCTGGTCATTTTCCATAATTCAGCTGATAATGGCTGGCAGTGTCACTGTCACCCTGGAGCAGCTGCCAAAACCACCAGGTTCGTGCCCCCCTGAGTCACCTTGGCCTACCAGGGTTTGACAGAGGACCATGTGAAGTTGCCCTGGAAACCAAAAGCAGCTTTAAAATGTGCTCTGGCTTTTTCAAGTACAGACTATTTACCTGCGAGTCTGCTTCCCTCCTTGTTCCCTCTCCTTGGCAAGCTCGAGATCTGCTTCTGGTTTAAGCTTCGTGTTTAAGCATTTATCCAGTGAGGTTCCCAGGACGTGAATATCAAATATTCCTTTGAGTTCGGAGAGAGGGAAGGGGGAGATGACAACAGCAAAGCCACCTGAAATGGCTCTCTGTTCCTGAAATGGGAGTTTGGATGCAGTTGATATTTTCAGCTGTTCTTTATGGACACCTCATGGAAAACTTTTGAAAAACATCTCATTTGGGAACAGCTCTGTCTCCTGTGGTGGTTGAAAGGTGACCTGTTTTCATGCTGGGTGTTTTTTTTTTTTCTTCTGGACTGTTCTTTAGCCTCAAGCTTTTATTACTACTGACATTTACATGAAAATAAGGTACTTGTTTATGTTGATTTCTGCTTTTTCCTGCCCTGTTTGATGTCACAGCAGCTGGATTTCCAGGAGAGCAATAGTAATGATAAAACCTTTACAGGAAAGACCCCGTGCACGCACACGCTCCAGATCCTGTTTGGATGATAAGAATGACTTAGCGTGATATGAGATGTGCTTCAGAGAGCTCTTATTCATGCCGTGCTCTCCCACACATCCTGCATTAGTCAGAGCTGAACTTGGAAATTAGACATCCTCGCTCCCAGCCATAGCACCACTGAGAGCTGGGGCACTTCAGGGCAGGGAGAAAGGGAAGGAGAGAGGGAAAACATCTGTGGGGGTGCTGCTTTCCCTCAGACGGACACGGGAAACACTGGAACGTGGGGCATCCAGGCAGCAACACCGCGTAAAAATGTGATTTTTGGTGAGCAAGGGAATTCCTCCTTGCAGCCTGGGGAAAATACTCTCCCCCCTCCTTTGCCCACAGTTTTTCAGGTTTTTGGTTGTTGGTTTTGTTTTTTTTTTAAGCTTAATCTGTAATTTAGGGAGGCAGAATTGGGCTTCCATGAATCAGATAATTACGATGGCCGGAGGGGATGGCTAAGGGAGTGACTTGCTCTGTAAGGCAGCGAGTGGCAGCCTGAAAACAAGCCTTTCATCTGATCTGGAGAGTTACTAGAAGAAAGGAAGCTTTCAGGTAGGCCACATACACAGCTTCCTTTTTGCTGGTAAGAGTTTTAGGTGAGGGGAGAAAAAAAAAAATAAATATATCTTTCTGCTGAAGCATTTTCCACCTGTTGTGTTCCAAAGAACCCTCTTTTCTCATTGTACAGAACCAGTCCCCCCCATAAAAGTAACAAGCCCCTCACACCACCTCCCCTCTTCCCTCACCCTCCTCAGACGTGCTGTAAAACCTGATTATGAGACAGAGAAGTTTACAAAGTTGTTCCTCCAAACAGACACGAGGCTCTTGCAGAGTGTCTGATTTCACCAGTAATTACAGACGTGAGAGACTGTAAAATATTAACTTCTGTGAGCTTTTAATGAGGCGTTTCGTGTGAAATGGGCAGCGTTCCCCGGAGACATCACACTCTGTGCAGGTTTGCTCTCTGAGCTGGATTCCTCCTGGTGACTCATAATGAAGGAAGTCAGAGCTGTAAAATTAACACAGCCTTCTTCCACTACCCTTTTCACCTCGGCACACACACACACCTTCTGTTAACTCCTTGTGGAAACTCCGGGCTTTGTTTGGGTACTTCTGTGTCATGGGGATTAAGGGAGGAAAGCCTGTGGGAATCTGCTCTGGGATGGAGCTGCACATGGGAAGTGATTCACACAGGACTGATTCATGAGCAGCTCGCAGGATGCAGGAGCGGCTCAGAGGCTGGGGAAGCTCCGCTGGAGAAGAGAGGTGGTGGATTGTTTGGGAGAAGGGGAGAGAGTGAAGGCTGAGGAACCCAGAGGAGAGATTTTATAAGCAAAGCTGAGCAGCCTAATGGAGAACAGACCCTGCTCAGGGATGGATCCCACAGGACATCCCTGGAGGAGGAGGTGGGATGGAAGTGGGAACGTTTTTGGGCCCAGACCCCCTTGTTTGTGGTGTGCTGTTAATTGGCACTGGCTGTGCAAATAATTATAGATGTGAGCCTGAAGAGCCATATAATGTAGAGCCAGAGGAGTTAAGGCAAGGCTTAAAAGGCCTGTGTAATTCCAGGAGAGTATTGATCTCAGTCTTAAGGACCTGAGCTGCTTTGGAAAACGGGAGATGGGCACTCTGGAAAATTTCACCCTGGATGGTGTTATCCGTGCGGGGGAGGCCCAAACACAGATGTCAAACCTGCAAATAGCTGCTTTTCAAATTACAGGAAAAGCCAGCAACGTTTTCACTATATAATAAAGAAAATAACAGCAATGAGCCTCGAGTAGCCTCAAACTATTCCAAACAAGATAATTGGAGGCTGAAGCACAGGGTATTTTTAGTTATATCTGCTATAAAGTAAACATGTTCTTTGCCCAGGACCACCAGAAATGTTTCCATAAGAAATGTTGGCTTCGTCCCAACCTGATAGAATGCACAAACATTTGTCTGAGGAGCCAGTTCCGACTCCTGGTATTTATATGAAGTTTCTGTGGAAGGCACTGGGAATTGTATATATTGGGGAAGGAGAGTCCAAGGCCTTAAAACTGTCATTTTTCCACACTCACTCTGATAATCCCTTTTGTTTTCGTTAGCAGACGTTTATCTTTGGGGCAGCAGTTCTTGGTGTGAGACTTCTGTCTAAACACTCTGCAGCACATTAGTTTCTCTTCTCTTCCAGCAATTAAGAAGCATTTTCTCTTCTGGGTTCTTTTGCTCTGGTTTTAGCTGGGCTATATCAACAGCTGATGCTAATTTGCAAAACTCTCCTGACTTCAGTGAAAATAGGAAGATTTTTTTCCATGATGCACGTAGAAACTGGACATTAAATGTAAATTAGTATAAGTACCATGGAAGCTAACGGAATAACTGAATTTTACAGCAGCTTTTTTTGCCTTTTTTATTCTTTTTGGTGGCCAGCAGGACCATGTGCTCCAGTTAGTGAGTCTTTCCTGACACAGTTTTGTTTTAAATGCACTCCGTGCTGTGGAAGGCTATCTGAGTCTCGTTGGCATTTCCATCCCTCCATATTCTCCTTCTGAAACTCCTCCGAGCATACAAATACAGCCCCATCAGTGTGCCTGGAATCTCCTGGGAGAGGGGAAGTTGCTGGTTGGGTTGGATGAAAGTGTGTTGGGTTTTGGATTTCACGATTGGAGTTAAATACGGGATTCTGGGAAGAAATGACGGGCTCTGATGATAAATGACTTTTCAAAAAGGCTCGTTCCTGTCGAGAGGCTGAACCTCTTCTGTGCCTCCTTCCTCCACCCCCAGGCCCCTAAAGGCTCAGGCACAAATAAATTTAATTGAGTCTGACACAGATTTGGGCAAATAAACTTGGCTGAAGTAAATAAAAGGGCTGGAACTGCTTAGAAAAACTGCGTTTCACATTTAAAGGCAACTGGGGAAGGGCTTGGAAGTGATACCTTCAGAAATACAGATTTTAATTAGATCCCTCATTCTCCACTGTGAAATGGCAGAAATATGTGAATATATAGTAAGAAGTTTAGAACTGGGTTTATAATTAAGCCTTAATTAAGCATTAGGATGTATCCTGTCCTTTCTGGGGTGGGAGGGTGAAGGACATGCATGGTTGGGCCTCTGAGGTATCAATCTCTTCTGTGCTCTGGCTATCAGAAAAGGGAGGAGGTGAGAGATGAAGGGGCATAAAATTACCAAATGGCTAAAAATAGAGGGAAGGGAGCTGGGTTTGGGAGCCACCAGCCAATATCCTGTAGCTGGGGCAGAAGCAGGAGGGGGGTAAATAACAGAGATCAGTAAAAAGCACAGAGGAAAAAATAGGTGCATCGTGATACTGCATGGCAAAACAAGAGCTATGTGGAGCTTTAAAGAAAATCTAAATTAAACTGAGTTATGTGCAGGGAGGAGGGAGGAGAAGGGGACACAGCTCGAGGAGGAGAGGACGGGCAGAGGCGGCTGCAGAGCAGCAACAATGGACAGACAGTTTATGGTAAACCAATAAAATGTCCTGATGTCTGAATCTGAAATTAGACCCTGAAAAATATGGTCTCAAGGCACCTGCTAAAGAGCTTAGCATTACTGGAATCTTAATAAATGACTCATGCTGTCATAATCTGATCCTGACATCAACTCTCCGGGCTCTGTTTCCTCAGCTTCGGGGGGCAGGGAAGGGGGAGGCAGCAAAGGAGAAAAGGCTCAGGGGTGTAAATGGCTTGTTTGAAACCCCCACCAGAGATATTGGTAATTTCTTGTCTTGTCACCTCAAACCCAGAGCAAATGAGGCTTGAGCAGAAGAATTATGGAGCACCAGGGGAAACGGGAATTGCTCTTTACCTTGGGAATCTTTACCTGCTGCTGCTGGAGGGTGTTTTGTAGGGGATATGTGGTTTCCTTCAAAATCCGAAGGATTTTGGTGGGAAGAACAAGCAGATGAGAGTTACTGGCACAAAACAGAGGTGATCACTGATAGCCTGGAGGGGGAGATGAATTCCTCCCTCCTGCTCCTGGCTCTGACACAAGGTCTTCCTTTGCTTTGGGATAATCCTTTAACTCCGTTGCTTTGAGGGTGGTAAAACCCTTCCCTCTCCACAGAGATGTGCGGCAAATTACATGTGTTAATTATTTTAATCTTCTATAAATCTTAAGTGTTAAACAGAAGTATTAATTATTAGTTTCCTCTCTGGCAGTGAACTGCAAACCTCAACTTGACACAGGGACTTTTATTTCTAGAACTTGAATGAGGGCCCTGTTAAAACTGCCCCAGAATTTGGAAAATGCAGCCATGCTGAGGGGAAAGAGAAGACGAGGGTTCAGCTCTGGGGTTACAAATATGCTGTGTGGGGCAGTTTTTTATTCACTCTTGTTGATTTGGCTGCTATTCAGGGAAAGTGGAGATTTTATCCAACTTCTCAGTGAAGCCCTGAGAGATTAAAACTGAAGATTTCCAAGCATGACAAAAATATTTGTAATCACTTATTGCTTATATTTTATATCTGTATATTTGCTTAATTTTAAATTATATATAAAAGTATATAAAATTATATACAAATTATACATTATAAATTTATAAAATATACAGATATAAAATATCTGTAGTAACTTATTGCTTATATTTTTATATATGCTTTTTATATATATATATAACATATATATATAACATATCTATATTTTGCTTAATTACTATTGCAGTGAACTGATTTCAGCTTTCCTTCTGAAGAAGGAGGGAGGGCACAAGGAAGAGTTTCACTGCCCATCTAGATAAAGAGAGGTAGAAAATGCTCAAAGAGTAACAGCAAATAACAAAACCTCTCAGAACTTGGGGTGGGTTTTTCCCTTTCGCAATTCTGGATCTTACAAATTAAACACGGTTAAAAAAAGGCAACCACAGTACAAACCCAACCAAAAAAAAAACAAAACAACAGCAACAAACCCAAACAACCAGAAAAAAAACCCCAATCAGGCCTGGAAATCAAATTCATGTTGTGCAACGTGATATTCTATTTACTCCTCGCTCTCTTTCAGAGGATTGTTTAAAAAAATAAAGCCTCAGTGTTTCTGTCGATCTTTTTTTTCCTTCCCTTCTCTGTTTTTGCTGTTAAATGTCACTGCTGCCCTTTGCTCCTTGAGCAGCAGTTGGACAGTTGGAGCAGCATTTTCATGTGTTAAACTCTCCTAGTAAATGGCTTGTAACAACATGTAAGGATGGATCAGTCCTAAAGGTGCTTTTCTGTCCTCGTGGACACCTTGCAGTGTAGAGACACTTTGAAGACACAGTGTCCCACCAAAATAAATGGTGCTGCTCTTGGAAAGAACCAATACTGAACTTTTGGCCAGAGAATATTGATAATTTGAAAAGAAACCCTGTTAAATAGTTTGGAATAATAAATCGAGTCAGTTGTACAGGGAGATCTGCTCGACACAGGCTGGCTCAAAGAAAGGGAAGAGGGAGGAACAATTTAATATCCCAGTGGAAATTTTGGTGCTTAGATTCTGCTCATTTCCATGAAGCCAGGCCATGCTGAGCCCTGAAGGTCATATTGTACTTCAGAACAGGCCCAAGAAGGGGCAGAAGCTGTTTGTGCCGTTGTTTGTGAGCAGATTATTCTGCACATGAGACACGTGTTTGGGTCACCCCTGAGGGCTTGAGCAGAGCACAGTGTTTGCTCAGCTAATCTCCTGTCCCATCTCAGCCACACCAGCTGGTTGTTGCTTTGGAGAAAATACTCCTTGAGGGTTGAGGAAAATATTCCTTGAGGGTTGAGGAAGAAGATATTCCTTGAGGGTTGAGGCAGGACAGCAGGAAGAAACAGAGCTGCCCTGCTCCTTAGCCACGTTCTTCCCAAGAACGTGCAGACGATGTTGTTTTGTCCCAAGTCCCTTAATGGGGAGCATGAGGAGAGATTTCACAACCATAAAAACACAAATTAGCCCCCGGGGCTTTGGGGAAATCTAATTTCTTTTACCTTATCTCCTTATTGAGGGGAGAGGGGAGAAGGGGAGGTTGTATTTGAAAATAAAACATATGGCTGTGTCATTTTAAAAAGTCTTTTGAGATAAGATTGCAGAGGATTCCATTTCTTTCTGCCTTGTGGACATCACTCATGCCAGAGCCCTGGGATGAGGGGAAGTGCACTTTACCCTCCTGCTCACTGGGAAGTTTGTTGTTACAGAGAGTTTCTTCTATCCTGGGAAATGTAGGCAGAGACCCCTCCTTGCAAATAATTCCCAAGCCAAACATACTTCGTGTGAGTTCAACCCAAATCTGTCAGTGCTGCTGTGACATCCATGTGCTGATGATGAGTGGGAGCAGGAATAACACTTGTCACAGTTGTGTCTCCTCTGGGATACTTGGAATAATCTCTCTGAGTCTTCTCTTTTCTCCTTTCTCCTCCCTTAGATCCAAGATCTCCTTCCAGGCAGGCCAAGATGTTTGAAAAGAGAGCAGGGAATCAGTCCTGGTTTGCTCCTTGTTTCAGCCTCCTCTCTTTTTGTTAAATTTAGTGGGTATTCTCACATCCTTATATATATTTTTAAAAAAAATTTCCAACCTGATTAGTTTTGAGGTCACATAAGTCCAGTCTTGTCCCCATTGAAATCAATACCAAAATTCCCACCTTCCCCAGAAGTTCAGCTCTAGACACTGATGTTCTCCTTGTGAGTATTCCACCTGGGAAGACCAAGTTTTGGCTTTTCTGTCTTTTTTTTTGCCTTGAATCAGCTGCATTTTGCCTTCCTTAGTGTTCTAGCAGTGATTACAAGAGGTGTGTGGGATACCAAACTCTGCCAGAGAAGCTTTTGGGAAAACTCTCTTAGGGCAGCCAAGCCTAGAGCAGCCTCTTGGAATAATTGTTTGTGTGTTTTGGTTTGGGTTTGTTTTGTTTTGTTGGGTTTTTTTAGCTTGGCTGCCAACACAAAGAACCAAGGGAAATAATTCCCAGTAAAATTTCATTTTTCTGGATTTTTTTTTTTTTGCTCATTCTTTGACAAATTAAACCCCAGAAATATTTCATTTCACCAAAGCCCTCAAGTGTTTCATTTGGGTCATTAAGAGAAGCAAGGGAAATGAAGGGTTAGACTTCAAAGGAAGTGCCTGGAGGCAGTTCTTGTTCATTCAGGATGGAGGAGACCCTGCTCCAGCTCTTTGCTCTGCTGGAGAGGAGCTGAACACACTCGTCTTGCTTCCCAGGAAGGTTTCCTAGGAAGAGGCTACTCAGGGGTGAGGATAGGATTAGATGAAAAATGAGCTGGAAGAGACACATGTAAAAATAAAAGTAAGCAATGCTCAAAAAAACTGTTATTTGCTTTCAAGCTGCAGTTTGGGAACTGAAACTGGAAGCCTTGTTTGTTTGTAATGTTGCTGAACTTTATGTAGATAAATTAGATAACTTGAAGGGAAAGGTGTGTGTGTGTCACTTCTGGATTATTTTGTCCCATTGAAAATTCATGTATCTGTGTTTAAAGGTCCTGTTTTATTATCACAGACTTTTAAGATGTAACACCTTTACATGCACAGCAGGAGTTGTTGAGAGCTGGGCAAACACCCTGTGTGTCAGGACATACAGCAGTGTTTAAAAAGTACCACTAAATCAATGTATTCTTACTTGCTGTAACTTTTATCTCTGCCTCCAAATTAACCATAAAATTAGTAAATGCAGAGCAGGGCTGTTGTGTGGTGGGATATTGGGAAGGAATTGTTCCCTGGGAAGGTGGGGAGGCCCTGGCACAGGTTGCCCAGAGAAGCTGTGGCTGCCCCTGGATCCCTGGA
>JAWWLV010000018.1:1796225-1807018 GCA_035041135.1 Platyrinchus mystaceus | reverse complement strand
GGGAGGCCCTGGCACAGGTTGCCCAGAGAAGCTGTGGCTGCCCCTGGATCCCTGGAAGTGTCCAAGGCCGGGTTGGATGAACTTGGAGCAACCTGGGCTAGTGGAAGGTGTCCCTGCCCGTGGCAGGGGGTGGGATGAGATGATTTTAAATGCCCTTCCAACCCAAACCAGTCTGTGATTCCATGATTTTCCAGGTTGTGGAGGTTCCTCCTCAGCCTGAAGGCTGGGCCCGGATCCCTCCTGGTGTCGGTGGGATCGCGTCGGGGTCGAACCGTCGTGTTTTAATTCCCAGCTAAATCCTCCCATCCCTGTCTCCCTGCAGATCCCTGGATGGCAGGCTCCAAGTATCCCACAGGAAAGGCCTCCCCCATGTGATCTACTGCCGGCTGTGGCGCTGGCCAGACCTGCACAGCCACCATGAGCTGCGGGCCATGGAGATGTGCGAGTACGCCTTCAACATGAAGAAGGATGAAGTCTGTGTCAACCCCTACCATTACCAAAGAGTGGAAACCCCAGGTACTGCCAGATCCATGCCCAATCCTCCTCTTCTCCCTCCCAGCATGAGGGATTTCTAAGTGCATTTCTAGGTTTGAAAGCCAAGGTGTATTTATTATTGATGATAATCTCTTGCTGGAGGCAGTGGGATAATTTATGAGTCTGCACCCAGGGGGAAAACATCACTTGGAGTGGATGAAATCCAGTGGCAGGTTGTGTTGTTGCCAGGTTCCTCATGTGGCACTGTGGCACAGAAACCACTCCCACACGTAGTGGGAACTGTGGTGGTGTTCTGTGTGTCCCTAATTGTTGGTGTGAAATTCAGGATAAACTAACTGTGAAGAGGATCTAAGAACAGCTCCCAGCACGACTAAACTTCCCGTTCTGGAGTCTCCTCCTGCCTCTGAGAGAGACTTTGCCGTGGAGCTGCAGCTCCTTGTGTCAGTCTGCAGGGCCAGTCGGGCTGTTCGTGCTGAGCCCACCTTGCTGCTCCATTTTATGTGAAACCCTCTCCTTTTCAATCATGTGCTGTAACTTCTCTTAAATGGTTTTGAAAGCAGACCTGTTTCTTTGCCCGAGAAGGGGCGGAGAGTCCAGGTGTAGTTCTGAGTATCCCTCCCCCAGCTGGGATGTGTTAGGAATAAAAAACACCTTGGCCTGCTCTTATTTCAGAGGGAAGCATCAAATCGGGTCCCTTCATTAGCAGCTCTGTGCTCCATGTTCTTAAGGGTGTAACTCCAAACTGGTTTCTCTCATTTTCCAGTGTCCCAGTTGCTTTGTTTTAAAGCTGTTGTGTTCTTCCCTCCCCTGGTGCAGTGTTGCCCCCGGTGCTGGTGCCCCGGCACACGGAGATTCCGGCCGAATTCCCGCCGTTAGACGATTACAGCCACTCCATCCCAGAGAACACTAACTTCCCAGCAGGTATCGAGCCCCAGAGCAACTACATTCCAGGTACCATATCCCTTCCATCCAGCCAGCACAGGGAAAGGGTCACACTGCACAGGGAATTAAGTGTATTCCGAGCTGGATGACTGGGAAAATCTTTCTTTCCGTCGTTGCTCCGAACCTGTGCAAAAAGAGGTGCAAGCTGTAAATGTCCTTAAAACTCACCTCTTCCCTTCACTTGTATATACTGATTTTGTTGTGAAATCCAAAGCTGAACATTCCTTCAGCAGGTTTAGATTTGAATGAATCCAGCAGTTTTAATTTGAGTAAAACTCCCTAAATTTCTGATGGAGTCGAGCTCTGCTATTTCTGTATCTCTCTCACAAGCAATTTACACTTTATTTGCATGGACAAACTATGCAGCTGCACTCCAGGAGAGGAAAAATACGTGGACAGAAAACTGTGTCTCAATGGCTTCAAGTTTTAGGGGCTAAAAATCCAGGTTTTTTTGTTTCCCCCCTCACAAACATGAATGTCATCCTGGTTGGGTTGGCTCCTCCCTTCAGCAGCTTGGGGAAGAAAAGTAGTAAAAATGAATTTAGTTTCCTTGTGAATAACACAGTAAATGGTTTTGGTGTCTAAAATCCAGACTTTTCATCCAGTGGCACTGACAGTCTGACCATTCTGTGCTTTAGAAACCCCTCCTCCAGGATATTTGAGTGAGGATGGAGAAACCAGTGACCACCAGATGAATCCCAGCATGGATGCAGGTAGGTCACCTTCTGCCTTTTGCTGCAGCTTTCTGGGTCATATCAGAGACCCTTTAAAAGTTTTAATTTGGGCAGTGAGGATCAGGTGGTGGTTTGAGGTGGTTTATGCCAGTAGGAGTGTAAATGTAGCCTGAAATCTCATATAGAGCACAGGGCTGTGTGTTTTAGAGCTGAAAGGCACAACATGTTCCTCCTCCTCTCCAAAATCCAGCATCAGAGTCCGCCAAGCAGGAACCTGAAACAGTAAAGACACATCCAAGGATGACAATTTGCCTTGGGTTTTGTGTCCATGTACAGGAAGATTGTGCACTGTTCTGCAGAGGCATTTTTCTGACCATTTGCATAAATAGTGAAGAAATAGATAATAAAGAAATAAGATAAATTTAAGTAATAACAATAAATTTAGATAATAAAGAAATCTGAACTTAAATGTCCAGTTTTACCTCTATTTCAAATGGCCACAAGCAGGTTTGGTTTGAAATGGGTTTATCATTTCAACACCAAGAAAGTTGAATGCCTGGGTTCTCTCTCGTTGCCAAGAAAACAAGTAACCAGGTTTAGAATGGACCAAATTGAAACGGTTGAGGATAAAATTCTGACAGCTGTTTTGGTCAGTTCTGTACAGACTGATCCATAGTCCCAAACCAGGTAAGATTTGTGGATATAAAGTGTTATATTTCCAGCTGTTGTATGTTTTGTGCCTGGCAATGCAGAACCAAGCTCTTCAGTGTCCAGCTGACTGGGTTTGTCTGGAGCTGTCAGGATGATACCTGACATTTTCCTGGCTGCAAGTGGAAGTAAAACATCCAACTCCATGCTCAGTTTGCAAAATTAATGGGTTAAGCTTCAGTGGAGATGTAGCAAGTTGATATAAGTAATAAGTTTGGAAGCTCATGTAAGGATTAATAAACATCAGAGAAGCTGCTGGTGTCAAAAAGGAGAGTGGAGTGAGAAGTGGGTTATCCCTCCAACAAGCCTGGGCAGCAACTGAGGATCCTGTGTGAGTGTTTTCCCTTGTGCAGATGCCACACCAATAATTATCCTGTCTTGATTTTCAGGTTCTCCAAACTTATCACCAAACCCCATGTCTCCAGCACACAATAATCTGGGTAAGCATGTGAGCTTGGGAACTGGCTGCAATTACTGTGAGGAGAGTGACATTTTAATGATGGCATTCCTGGAGGTTGGGCACCTTTGAGGAGGTTGTGGGCACTGCTGATGTTCCTTCCTGCTAATCCTCTTGGCTGTGATAACAGTGGTTCACAGTAACTCTGTAGCAAACAAAGAAATCTGAACTCACATCAGAGAGTTAAATAAAAAGCCCAAGAAATGTTGGCAGATAAATACCAGAAAGAAAGAGGGAAGGACTGCAGCAAACCCACACTTGTTTGATTATGAGATTTTGCAAAAATATGTCCTTTTCTGTCTGTTTTGCTGGAGGGTTTGTGTTCTTATATTTTTAAAAGGCACAGGTTGTGGTTAAATTTTGTCTCCTGAAAAGTTCCTTGGTAAATCTGGAGTGCTCAGTGGTCTCTTCTGTAACATTCCAATGGTTTTGAACTGACAGGGGGCAGGTTTGGATGAGATGTTGGGAAGGAGTTGTTCCCTGGGAGGGTGGGGAGGCCCTGGCACAGGTTGCCCAGAGAAGCTGTGGCTGCCCCTGGATCCCTGGAAGTGTCCAAGGCCAGGCTGGAGCAACCTGAGCTAGTGGAAGGTGTCCCTGCCCATGGCCAGGGGGTGGAATTGGATGAGATTTAAGGTCTCTTCCAACCCAAACCATTCCAGGATTCTATTCCTTACCTTTAATGTGCCGCTGCCGCCCTTTCCTTTCACACCTCCAGACTAAAGGTCTGATCTCCCTCTCACTGAGCTCTTACCCTGTTGGAATTGCTCTCCATGGTGTGCCATAAAAAGCCCTCTCAGCTCTGCCTGGCTGCAGGATCAGCTCTCCAACTGTTCATTATCCAGCAGACAGAGGCCACTTGAGATTACTCTTGAATAACCAGGGCCATAAAGTTTACATATGCTTTTAA
Source organism: Platyrinchus mystaceus (assembly GCA_035041135.1). Lineage (NCBI taxonomy): Eukaryota > Metazoa > Chordata > Aves > Passeriformes > Tyrannidae > Platyrinchus > Platyrinchus mystaceus. The sequence goes on along the minus strand of JAWWLV010000018.1, from coordinate 1,802,835 downwards.
TCTTGGCACGGAGGACTTTGACACTGCTCCAAAATTTGTCACTCATTGGCTGACTTGTGGATATCTTGGGGCTGTTGAAGAGGGGATTTCTTTTCCCTTCTTTTTTTTTCCCTTTTTTCCCCCCTTTTTTCCCCTTTTTTTAAAAAAAAACATTGCCACAGTGCCACAAAATTTTTATTTCTTTAACTGTTACAGCCCAAGAAGAGAATAAATGGCCGAGTAACCTTCATTTCCTTTTTTGTTGGAATCCATTATGCTCCAGGGTGCTGCCTGGGAGCTGATGAGATTTTCTAGAAACTTCTTTTTTTTTTTCCAACCTAAAAATGAAAAGCCAATTACATGTAACAAAACCAACCTGGCAAGTTGACCGTGGCATGTGCCTTAGAAAAGAGTTTCTAGGAAAGAGGCCCCAATCCATAACAGGGACACTGGTTATTAACACATGTCAGATGTCTCGTGTGCTGTCTGGTGACAAAAAATAAGTAGAAGCAGGTGAAGCTGGTTAACCACAAGGAATCTCTTTGTAGTTTAAGGAGCAGACAGCAGAAAAGCACTTTAAACTCACCAGCATTAAAAGATACCTTTCAATTTTGCAAGCCAAATATTTATTGCCCTTAGACAAGAGCTTCCACAAGTGAAGAACCCCTTGTGGTTTTTAATTTTATTGTCAATTTTTGCCCGTGAGGAGGCTGGAAAATAACAACTAAATGAAATGGCACATGGATGAGCAACACTTCAAACTGTCCCAGGGCAAAGTTGGCATCATCTGCCCCTTGTAGATGGTTTATCTACAACAAGGAGCTGCTGCAGCAGTGGAAGTGAACGCAGCCCTTCAGCCTGATGGTTCCTGCAGCCCAGGAAGGGTCCTGCCTGTGCTCTGTTATTCCATGGAGCACAACACCCCACTGTCTGGGGCTGCCCTTTGATCTCATCAGGCTTTCTCTGGTGAAGAAAAAGGGGTAGAAATTTAAACCCCACAGCAGAGTGTGCACTGAGGGAATGTCTCAGCAGTGGAAGGCGGGGGATGTGCACAAGGAAAATAATGTCCCGTAAAGGGCTGATTTGTTTATTTGAGCAGAACTACCTGAAGCTTTTAGAGATACTCTACTTGGTGTAAACTGAACTTTGCACTTAAATCCCATGGCCATATTCCAGAGAATTACAGGGGCAATAAACTGGCACGAGGCAGAGGGAGTGGGACACCAGAAGCAGGGTGAGCTTGGGGTGCAGGGGATGGATTTCAGCACGAAGCTGGAACGTGGGATTGAAGGAACTCGGGGAGTTTCATCTTTCCATTCGCAGCCGCAAAAGCGTTGCAAGGTGACATATTGGGATCTTTTTATTCCTCCTTTCAGCTGTGTGTTGGATTTGGGAGCACTCTGGTATGAGTTCAAAATTACAGCTGTCACATTTTCAGTTGTCAAACGTAAGCTTTAAATGGGAGCTGCAGATATCCAGGGATCTCCTCCCTGTTAGCGAAACACGGACTGGGGAATATACAGAACACAATCGAAATGAGAGTTGCCAGCATTCTGTGGACATTGGGAATGAAGTCAGGGAGCTGAGGCTGGCTGAGGGCCAGCCCTGTGGTCTGTGGATATTGTTGTTTGGAGGGAGGCAGTCCCTTGGAGCACAGGAAATCCATTGTCAGGGTTGGCTCCGCACAAGACTCGACGCAAAAGCTGTGAGAGAAATGAGCACATGCCCCACGGTCACATCCATCAGTCACACAAACCTCTGGAACACTGTGTTGAAACTCCCTTTCCCTGAGGAGAGCCAGCCCTCCTCTGAGCACAGAGGGAAGGGAGCACACAAATCTATTCATCTCTTCGTTCCTGGGGAGGGAATCAGGATTAATGCGGTTGGAAAACATCTCTCCGCAGCTTCTGATCCACGCCGGGTATCAAACACATCCACTGACACGAGGAAAACAACTTGTCTTGTGCTCAGAGCACATAAAAAGAGAGCAAAGCAGCCAGGAGGTTGTTGCCCTCCAGAGTGAACAGGCAGGACTTTCATCTTGGAGGGAAGATGCAGAATGGGAACATCCCAGAGCTCAGGGGACACTTCAGAGCTGTGCCGAGCCAAGGCTGGGATTGTGTGGGGATGATTCAGGCAGGATTTGCCTGGTTTTCATGTCTCCTGTTGTAGTTGATTGTGTGCCCCCTCAGGGTTCTTTGGCTTTAGCAGAGCTCCAGTCTCTCCCTTTTCCCCAAACAGTAAAGCCATAAATTGAAAATGAATATTTAGGACGGCTCTAACACAAGAGGAAACTTGCCCATCCCATGGCAGCTTAAGCTGAAGTTAAAAACTACAGATCACAGGAGAAAGCAGCATCATTAGAAGCCTGGTTGCTGTTTTTAGAGGCAAGTTTTTCTCCAAGCCAGGATTTGTTGGTTTGTGTCTTTCCTCAAGCTGCAAAAGAGGCCGGAAATCGAATTTCTGTCCATCCTTCAGTGGGGAATCCACAGTTCCCTCGAGTCCCAGCCAAGAGGAGGTGGTTTCTGAAGGAAAGGACCACGAAACCATGGAGAGCAGTAAAGGTTTTGGTGGTTTTAGAACTTGAATAGTACCAATCTGAGGGTGTTACTTTGGGATCAGCAGAAGTTGATTTGATTTCTCTGGAGCTGAGCAGCCTTTCAATTAGAGGCATTTGCTGTGGAGTCAGAGCACAGTCATGTGGAACACAATCTGTTTTCTTAAGTGGGTGGACCCACCTTAGGAGACTGATTAGTGCTGGTGTTTGCTGTGCCTCTCCCCAAAACTGCTGGAGAAACGTGCCTGGTGTGGCAGTTCCCAGTGGGAAAACCCAGTGTGCCATCCAGGAGGAAGAGGCAGAGACCTGTGTGATTCCTGGATGTGTTCAGTATCTGTGCAGATCAGGACAGGGACTATAAAACTGTTTAAAATGTGAGGAAATGGCAGGGAAAAGAAGCTGGGAATGGGTATAATCTCCAAAATTCCTGGCCTTTGAAGAGTGCTGAGGATTAGAGAGTTCCCCAGCTGCACTTCTATTCTGCAGTCAGCAAAGCTGGTAACAAAGCAGAAAACCAAGGGGTTTTTCGTGATTATTGGTGACTTTGGGAACTCATACAGTGCAGTGAAAGAGGGGAAACCAGGATGTCTTTGGGCTGGAGCCAGACTGCTCCAACCTGTGCCTAAAGGTTATGGAGCAACAGCAGGTACCAGCTGAGAAAAGACTCCCAGACCTCTGCAGAGACTCAGTGAGAGAGGAGGCTGGGATGGGAAAAACCTGTCTGTGATTGTTTTGGAGCTGATCTCTTAAGCCCCAGATTGGTGTAGGTGGTGCAGGAGCAGCAGATGGGAAACCCTCTGGAAAAACCTGGGCTTTGCTGCTCGGTGTTAACTCTTTGGCCAGATGGGAATCTGTTCTGTGCTGCCTTTAAGCACCACTTGAATGGATGGGAATGAAGTGACAAACTGGGGGGAGGACTGGAGGGAATTCTTCTCTTTCACTGGATGGGGGGAATAGCACTTAGGAATTACCTTAGTCTGCTTTTCAGTTCCCCTGCTCAGCAGAGTCTTGGCTCACAGCAGGACTGGGCACCTTCTAGAGCTGTTTTTCCAAGAAATGTGACTTGAGCCTTCCTCTGCTGGAATTTCCTTGGCTTCAGTGGGAGCAGTTAAATCATTCCATGGCATTTGGCTGTCCCACCTTGCTGGGGTGTGAAGTGTTGTCTTCCTGAAAATGCCTCACTTGGCTCATCCCTTTCCTTTGGTCTACAGGCTGAGTCAAACCAGAACCCCAAGGAAAGACATGTGCCATCATCTGCTGGGGAATGGATATTCTTTGGATGGTTTGAGATCGAGAGCACTGGGATTTTTTAATTTATAATTTAATTCTCATTTTTTATTTCATTTATTTCTAATTTTTAAGTCGCTTTAGTGCCAGTGTTGCACACAATTTGGGGCGTGTTTCAAACAGCTCTACTGGTTTCATCAGTGCCAGAGTCAGTAAGAGGGAAAGCTGGACTTGCTGGCTGTGAGTGCACAGATTTAGGGTTCAGAGACCTGTGTTGTTGAGAGCAGCTCTGTGCTCTGCTCTTTCCAAGGTTTTCTCTTCCTTCCTTTTCTCTCCTTTAGGGTCCTGGCTGCCTAAAAGTGATCCCACATTCCCTTTTTCTAGTAGAGCTAAGTTTATTTTTTGGATTTTCTCGAGTGTGAAGGTGCTCCAGTGCCACCCCCCTTGCTGAGTGACTGAACCCCTCGGCTATTAGTGATCATCACACACACTAAAAGCTGCAGCCCATTAAAACCCGTCAAGCAGTTAAAGTTTGGTTAAAGTGAGCCTGAGGAACGAAGCAGGACAATATTTCACCCCAGCCCCTGTTTTTCCATCCCCTCCTGAGGGCCTGGGAGTCACTTGGGTTTGTGTTCCGTGCAGACCTGCAGCCCGTCACCTACTGCGAGCCGGCCTTCTGGTGCTCCATCTCCTACTACGAGCTCAACCAGAGGGTGGGAGAGACTTTCCACGCCTCCCAGCCCTCCATGACCGTGGATGGATTCACTGACCCGTCGAATTCCGAGCGTTTCTGCCTTGGTTTGCTCTCCAACGTGAACAGAAACGCCGCCGTGGAGCTCACGAGGCGGCACATCGGTAATTCCCGCGGCCTTTCCGAGGGGGAGAGGGGGGAGAGCTGCACGTGATCCTTTTGATCTAATTAGCTAGTTGGCACAAAGTTGGGGCAGGTTTGGAACACTGGTGGTGGAATATCCACCAAGCTTCCATAAGGCAACACTAGTTGTGGGTTTTTCATATCATCGTAATAAAAGATGCTCCGAGGAACATTTAAATTGCTGCATGGAATAGAGGCAGAATTCCCGTGTATTTAGATGGATGACAGGGATAAGTGTGTGTATTCCTTTTCCCTCCTGCACTGTTTGATTTTCTGACTGACCTTTTATAAATGCAGATGTAGTTCTTTGTTTGTCATCTCGATTTCCACTTCCCCTGCTTATACTGCAAGGTAACATTCAATTTGTTTTCATTTAAACTCGGGCTAAATAGAATATCCCAAATTCATGCAATTTTACTAAAAGGCAAAATTTCTTATGCTTTGCTGTTTCCTGCTGACTTCTCCCAAAACTGAACCTCATTTTTGTCTTAATTTTGCTCCCCTTTCCTGAGCAACAGGAGAATCCTCCCCCTTGTACAGGAGGATCTTTCCGTACTTGTTTCAAATATGATTTCTAGCACCAAAAAAACCCCTTCAAAAACCTATTAAGATTCAGAAATCAGATTTTAAATCCAGATTTTAAATCAGGCTCCTCATGCTCTGTGGAAGGATGAAAGCAAGATACTGAATTAGGACTGTAAGGCCACAGCAAGTGTTTATTTGAGCAGCCAAGGTGGATTCCCACCATTGGTTTCTTTATTAACTGAGATTTTAATGATTTGTGGAAACACCTGAGGGAGATGTGTGTTTGTCCTTGTACAAAACATCATCTCAAACAATAGGCAGTGAGTTGAAAATGCTGTATAATTTATTACCAAATCACTAAGTAAATAACCAAGCAGTTGTGTCCAGCTGGGATGACTTTGTGGAAGGGCTGAAAACCACGTGTTGACTGATAGAACCTTGACGTGGAAAATATCAGGGTGTGTTTGGAGGGAGCTCTGGGCGTGTGGGGATTGTCTGGGATTGGCAAGGGGGGCTGGAGGTGAAATTCTGGCTCTATAAATTGGTTCCTGCCTCCCTCAGCTCACCTCACTCACAGACCAATTTACTGGCGTGTCCACTGGGATGAACTTTCCACCCTCCACCGTCGAGGTGCTCCAGAGCCGGCTCATGCTGAGGCTTTCTAAGCCTCTTCCAGCTCTTGGAGCAGGTTTTGGAGGTGATTTCTGTCTCACCTGTGCCCTGTGTTTCCCAGGAAGAGGAGTCAGGCTCTACTACATCGGTGGGGAGGTGTTTGCCGAGTGCCTCAGTGACAGTGCCATCTTCGTGCAGTCCCCCAACTGCAACCAGCGCTACGGGTGGCACCCGGCCACTGTCTGCAAGATCCCCCCAGGTAAGGGGTGTCCCACACAGCTCCACCTTCCCCAGGATCCCCCCAGGAAAGGGATGTCCCACACAGCTCCACCTGCTGTTGGCAGGGACTTGCTGTGACAAGCTCTGCTCCTTGCCATGGATGTGCTGACCTCTGGTCCTGACAGGAATCAGGAGCTTTTCATGGAATGGTTTGGGTGGGAAGGGACCTAAAAGCTCATCTCATTCCAACTGTGGGCAATTGGAATTCCAACACTTTCCACCAGCCTGCTCCAGGCTCCTTCCTTGCACACTTCCAGGGATGAGGAGTCCACGTCCTCTCTGTGCGACCTATTTCTCCCCCTTTTATAAGCAAATTGACAGTTCAAGCAGGGCATTTTTATAGCCTAAAGGATGAAGGTACTGATGAAGGAAGCTATTGATGCTCCAGTAGTTGCACTAGACTAATAAAAATTGGGATAAACAGAACTTCAGAATCACTGACTTCTGAGTTGGAAGGGACCTATGAGAATCCAATAGGGAGCTCCTATTTTTATCCTGTGCATTCCTCCCCCTCAGGCCCTGCAGTGATCACTGTTGTCAAATGTTACAGTCACAGC
>JAWWLV010000018.1:1782306-1794316 GCA_035041135.1 Platyrinchus mystaceus | reverse complement strand
AGCTGACCAGGATGTGCACCATCAGGATGAGCTTCGTCAAGGGCTGGGGAGCAGAGTACAGGTCAGATGAAACTTTGGGATGAAACTTGGCTTCCCTTCCACTCCTCTAATTCCCAGCCTAGGAGGGTTCTGCAGAGCCCTTATTCCCATGTGAAGAGTGGGAATTAGCCCAGTGTCTGGGTTGTAGCTGTTGGGATTGATCTCCCCTGTTGTTTTTCCCATCCCATTTGTGTAAAACACACGTTGTGTGATGCACCTGGAACACCACAAGTGTCTGGTACCAACCAAGAGCTTTACCTGAAGCACAGATAAATCCAGATGGTCCAGGGAGGGACTCATATTGTTTTTTTTCTTAAAATTAGGTGTTGATTTGATGGTTTGAGTGTGTTAGGACTGCACTGTTATCGAGGCAGGACCACAGAATTGTAGAATCATAGAATGGTCTGGGTGGGAAGGGATCTTAAAGCTCATCCAGTGCCACCCCCTGCCATGGGCAGGGACACTTTCCACTAGCCCAGGTTGTTCCAGCCTGGCCTTGGACACTTCCAGGGATCCAGGGGCAGCCACAGCTTCTCTGGGCAACCTGTGCTCTCCTTTCCTTAGGGCTTGTCACAGGGCAAGGGCTTAAATGTGGGAGAAACAGGATCCCTGTTTTTCCCAGTGAAAACTGAAGATAAATGAGGAGATGCAGTAGGCCTGGTGTTTGGGATGGATGATGTGGATACTCTGAGCACACAGGGACAGTGGGGGTGGTGTGAGGAACAGATTATTCCATGGCTTGGGCTGCTGCCACCCCAGTGAGACAGGGAGCAAACACCCAGGGGAGTGAAGTCAGGGTTTGATAGGACAAGCAGGGGAGACGAAATTCCTTGGAAAATGGACGTTGTTCTATGAGAGAGAAAGCAGGTGAGGATTTAAGCCAAAAGTGATTTGGAAATATTGCCTGTGTCCCCTTTGATTTGAAAATCTGGGGGGGTCCCTGCCCTGCTGAGGCCGTGGCCTGTGGTGGGCAGGGATCAGCCCTGGGATCAGCCCCGGGATCAGCCGGAGCCTCAGCCCGGCACGTTCCGCTCCCACTTTCTCATTTCTCCAGATGTCTGGAGCCCATTTTGTTTTGGAATTGTCCTGCCTGGGGGCCAGGCCTGGCTCTGAGCCACGGCAGGGAATGAGATCCAGCTGAGCTCCGGCACTTACGGAAAGCTGGGATCTCGGTGGGGATGGGAGGCTCCAAGCCCGGCGCTGCCCCCGGGGCTGCTCTCCCAATCCTGCCTTTCCCTGCCTCAAAATCCTCCCTCTGGCTGCCTTTGCCAGAGCAGGGGAGGGTGCTGGGCTGGCTCAGGCATGGAGATGTTCCTGTGGGAGCAGCATCCACAGCTCTGCTCCCTGGTTTCTGCTTCAGCCTTTTGAGCAGTCTGGTGTGTGTGTGTGGGGGGTTTAGACTTGTGTGTGCCAGGGATTTGGGGGAGGGAAGAGGGGAAAAGCCAATTCCATAAGCAGCCTGGGATACAGAGTGGGAGCCCAGTGGAGGAAGCTGAAGGCACAGAGAGCTTTGAGGGTTTGCCTTTCCAAAAGGGAACACCAGCATGGTGTTCCCTTGGTGGGAAGGCAGGATGAAGTTTAGTGGGATAGACCTGGAGAGGGCAGGAGTGTGGGGTTTTGTTGGGAACTGTTGGGAACAGCTGTTGGACTGCTCAGTGCCAGGCTGGGATCCAAGGGCGGTGCTCAGGGTTAAGGGAGGCAGTTTTCCAGGGATCTGAGAGCTTTGTGTGCTGTGTGGGAGTTGGCAGAGCCAGGGGGGCTCTGCTCTCCCTGTCCTGCTGCCCAAACAGCCCCTGGGACACCCTTGAACAAACCACTGGAATCACTGCATGGCACCAGCCAGGCACAGGTGCCCATCCTGGTGTGGGAGCAGAAGGGACAGGGATGGAGGGAGAGCACAAGGGACAGGGATGGAGGGAGAGCACAAGGGACAGGGATGGAGGGAGAGCACAGAGGGCAGGATGATGGTGGGAGCACAGAGGGCAGGGTGGTGGTGGGAGCTCAGGGCAGCCCCCCAAGCTCAGGGTCCCCCTTTCACCAGCCATTTCTCCCTGGGCCCCACGGGCTCTGTGTTCTCCCTCCCACCACCAGATTCCAAGGACAGCTTCTGTGGGAAATGAGGGTGTAAAACAAGGCTGTTTCCAGGCTGTTTCTCTTGTTTCTCCCTCCTCCACAGCAGCTGTCCCTGCCTCTCTGCCTGCAGCAGGACTTGGGCCATGCCTGGGCAGAGGAGGGAGAGCCCCTTGCCCTGTGCCTTGGCCTTTCTTCCCATCTCTTCCTGCTTTACCATCTGGAGGATGATGGTATGATCATCCTGATCCCTGCGGTCTGACATGGGAATAACAGGGAGGAGAGTGGGACAGGGAGTGTGGGCTCACAAAGGAGAGGCCCCAGGACTGTGGGGGGAGTCTGAAGGGCTCAGGGTGATCTCCCTCCAGCACTTCCACGTGCTGCTAAAACCCAAAGATTTGGTAAAAAGAGAATGTCCTGGTCTTGGACACAGGAAAACTGAGTCTGTCTGGTGAACACTCCCCTCACTGGTCTGCAAAATAAAACTGAAGGGTTTTGCTGAGATGAACACCTTCCTTTCCCTTCAGGGAATCACCTGCCTGTTCCCAGGAATCTGAGCAGTAAACAGGTTCCATAGAGAGTTGCTCCTGTGGGATCACAACAAATGTAAAGGGACAAGGTGGGTTTTTAAAACAAGTGAGGGCAGCACAGGCCAGAGGCTGTTCCAGAGCAGAGCCATCCCCTTGGCCCCGTGCAGGAGTGCTGTCTGAGCAGGAAGGGACGTTCAGGAGCTGTGAAACCTTTCCCATTTGTCAGGTTTTGTGAGTCATTGGTGTCCTTGTGTCCTGTGTCCCCTGGCAGGAGGCAGACGGTGACCAGCACTCCCTGCTGGATCGAGCTGCACCTCAACGGCCCTTTGCAGTGGCTGGACAAGGTCCTGACCCAGATGGGCTCCCCCAGCATCCGCTGCTCCAGTGTCTCCTAAGGAAACTCCTCCTGGGAGCCCCTGGGGGGGCCAACAAAGACTCTGGAAAACCCTTAGCAAAAGGCATAGTAAACAAATTCCCAGTTATTCAAGTGATGAGGAAAAAAAAAAAAATCTGCTCTTTAAAAGAAAAAAAAAAAAAAAAGAAAAAAAAAAGTTGGGTTTTCTCTGTTTTGTTGGATTTTTAAATACCCCGTTTAAGCCACTTCCACTGAAACTGTCGGCACTTTGGTTGGGATGCTCCGGGCAGTTGGAATTTGGAGCTGGAGTTTATGATGATAAAGGACTGGAGAGTGCTGTGCCACCCTCTGTGTGGGCACACAGGAGCCACCACAGCTCCCAGGAAACTTTCCCTTTGCCTCACACGACTCCGGGCCACAGCAGAGCTGTGGGATGATTCCTGTGTCACCCCCCTGATCCACACCTGGAATTGCAGCAGCAGCGGGGGAGAGGAAGCATTTAAAGCACCCAAAGGAACAAATTGCTCCAGTAATGCTCCTAAAAGGAAGGAATTTCCCACTCTGCCAGCAGGGAGGCAGAGCCAGGGATGCAGCCGAGGCCTCGTGGACCTGACTGGACTGACAGGAGAAGCAAAAGGCCCAATTTAAGGCTCTTTCTGATGTTGCTGCAGCGACTTTTGACTGGAGCTGCTCCCAGATGGACAATGGTCTGTGGGGAGCTCTGCAGTGTTAAACCTTTGTCTGTTTGCATTAACTCCAGGAGGTTTGTAACCTGTTTTTTCGCTCTGTTGGATGGTGTTGCCTCTCCTGAAGCCGGAGGGACCCTGTGGGATCGGTGCCCAGGCCCTCCCTGCCACTCAGCCCGGGGTGGGGCATCCCCTGTGACAGCCTGGACATCCCCTGTGACAGCCTGGACATCTCAGCCACCACAGCCCCTCTGCTGACAGCTTATTCCAGCTGATGGAAATGCTCCGAGATGTGTTTTTGCCTGGAGAACTGGGGAGAGTGTGTATTTACTTGTATTATAAAATGTTCATGTTAAACATACATGCTCCAGACTGTTTAATATTTTTCCTTTTTTTTTTTCCCTGCAGCAACTGTCATGGCAAACAACTTCCACAACTGGAAAAACAAACAAACAAACAAACCCTTAGCACTTGTTTTTATGGTTCACATTTGCCAAATGAGTCTCTTAACTTTGTCAGTGCTGTCCAAGTCTGTGTTTCTTTATATCTGCAGCGAATATCTTACTCATCTGTGCCAAAATGTTAGAGGGGGAGGGGGAGAAAGTGATAATCAGTTTCCTATGGAAATCTTTTTTTCCTTGTGGTTTTTTTTTTTTTTAATTTTTACTTTTCTGTGTGAAAGACAAACACAGCAGCTGGATGTGGCTGTGGGAAGGGCTGGGCGTGGGGATGGTTTGTGTTGAGGTTTTAGTCCTGCAGACTGAGTTGTGAGCACTTCAGGGCAGGGGAAGCTGCTTGGAATCCCATTTGTGCCCCCTCCCAGGAATTCCCACGTGCTGCACTCCCAGGGTGCTCCTTCTTCCTTCCTGTGAGCACCCTGTGCCAACCTCAGCAGCTGCTTTGCCCAAATCCCCCCCCTTTTGGAGGGAGGGAAAGGGACCCTCAGAGGGCACCGGGGCAGCCCAGGGGTCACTGCTGCTCCTCTCAGTGGGAGGTTTAGAGAGTTTTCTGCCAGAAACAAGAAATTACCTTTTTTTATACCTAAAATTGAAGTTCTGAGGAAGGTTCTCGGGGGTGGATGTGCTGCTGATGATGCAGCACCTGGGAATATCCTCTTGCAGAGCCCTGGTTGGAGCTTTCCCTGTGCAGCACAAGCTGGACCAGCACTGGAGGCTTTCTAAGGTGTTTAATTGGTTTAGTCTTTGCAATGTGTCTGATGTGACTGGGGCAGGAAGAGCAGCTTATGTTATATTTTATGTATAAAATAGGATTTTCTAGCCACTTACAGGTTTGTGTCTCACTGTGGTTTGATTCAGCATTTGTGTTCAGACACAGGTTTCTAACCTGGTTGCAAACAAAAATTTATCCTGCATTTTGTGGAAATATTTGACTTTTGGCTGCTTAGGGAGAGAGGGGAAAATATCTGCTCTGTAAAATGGCCCCAGGTTTCCTCTCTGAGCGTCTTATTCGCTTATTTTAGTGACAAATTGTTGTTGTCCTCAGAATCCTGGAGGAAGTTGGACTCTGGTGCCTCGTGCATTAACAACAAAAGTGGCACCTGGAATTCCAGAGGCAGGGATGGCAGGTGACAGTGTGTGCAGCAGCCCAGCCTGACCCAGAGGCCACGAGTGGGAATAAATCCCAGTTTTAATATGGATTTTGCACACAGAGTCACCTCCTCAGCCAGCCTGCAATTGCCAGCAGGAACCAGATCTGTATCTTCATGCTAAGGGATAATTAATTGCTGGCTGTTATTAATTGAGGCCTTTTGAAAACCAGGATTCAGATGATGCATAAAAACTTGGGTTAATCTCCCCTCATCATCCCTTAAGTAAAATGACTTCCAATGGAAAATGTGAGCTGGGCCAGCAGTGCAGTGAGATAAACCAGAGATTATCTCCACTAAAGTATTAATTTCCTGCCCTTTGTTTGCTTCTCACTAATTCATAAAGAGCTCTGTGGGTGCCAGAGTTACCTTGGAAAGGGGAATGGGGAGTCCTGAGCCGTGGGCAAAGCAAGGGCTGAGGTTGGGGGTGACCCCAGGGCTGTTGGGGCTGCACTGCCTTTGCAGGGGTTGTGTGGATAAAACTGAATTCCCATTCCTGCTGACACCGAGGACAGGGAGCAGGAACTGGGCTGGGATTGCTGGAAGCAGTGGGGCCCTGAAGGCACAGGTGGCTTTGCTGGGGGCTGATTTTTCCTGGAACTTCACTGGTGTGTAGCACACAGGGATGAGCCCAGCCCTGCCCTGGCTCAGATTCCAGCTCCAGCCTGGAATACCCTCTCCTTTCCTGGCAGTCTTGGCTGTTCCACCAGGATTTCACACATTTCTGGTGCTGGCAGGTGACACCAGCAGCCTTCTGCCATTCCAGGGCTGGGGTGATTTATTTTTCCTGCTAATGTATGGAATGGCAGTTTGTATTTTGTGTTAAGCTTGTCTTAGAAGTAATCCAGGGCTGTCCATTTGATTTAATCTCCAGGAATCAGCGTGCATATGTACAAAGATGGAGAAATCCAATCATAACTCATTTCCCTGGAGCTCTGTCTCCGTGTGCCAGCAAAAGGCTGAGTTACTTTGGATTCCTCCCAGTTTCCTCTCCCCTTATGGATCAGAGGAGTTGAACCTGCCCAGGACTCCTTTGCAGGGTGAAGGATATTCAGGACTCAAGTGTTGGCATCTGTGCCTTGTGCTGCTTCCTGGCTGGAAGAGCACAGGGAGGAAGGACACGGTTCAGGGAAGGACTTCAGCCACATCCCAAAACATGCAGGAGCTTTCCTGGTTCTCTGAGGTACTGGATAGGTGGGAGGATGGAATGTCCCAGCTGTGCTGAGCTGGGATGAGGATCAGCCCCTCTGGGGTCGTGGAGGGGCGGTGTGGTCGAGCTCGGTCTGGTTTTTACCGTGTATGTGTTTTGTGTTTATGTTTTCTCGAGTATTCAGACGAATCAAATATTTAATTTTTAACAGCAAGGGCAGTTCAGGACTGTTCAGTTCAGTGTTAATGTTCCATCTGTTCCTTCCTGAGGATGGCTGGGAACGAGGAGTTTGTGGTGTGAGGACAGAGCTGGGCACAAACCCTGGCGAGTGCAGCCCCAGGACTCGTGGGCTTCAGCGCCACGCGGGGCTCCCGCCGGGCCTTTCCCTGGAGCTCTCCAGGCTTTAAAAAGACAAAACTCTCACTCCAGAACTGGTTGGTTCATCTCCTGCCCCCTGCAGTACTGGGGAGCCCATCCCAGTGTCCCTGGGGGGTCACATCCAGCTCATTCCCGACGGAGCTGCGCCCTGGGACGGATCCCTGCGAGCATGTTTGTGTTAGTGTTAGAATTCCTGCTGTTCATCCCTGCCACCTCCTGCTTTCCCCCGGCAGCATTACTCACTGTTTGTTACTCCAGGCCTGTCCCATGTACTCCCTCCCCTTCCCCTGTGCAACTGTAAGGTCTGTTTTTGACATTTTAATAAACTTTGATTTGAAAACTGAGGCTCGTGAGCGAATGGGGGTGTTGTAAGAATGTCTTTGAGGGCACAGACGGACAGTTTGGAGTTTGGAAACCACAGGGAATTCGGAGACAGCAGCACCTCTGGGTTTGTGTAGTGAAGGTTGTTCCCAGTAACACACAGGAGACCTCAGTGACAGGTAAGACCTTCATTCTTTTTATGGTTTTGATCGAGAATTTAAAGCCAGATATGAAAAATGAATTAAAAACCTGCAACTGGTCCTTGTAACTTAACAGGATCCAAAGGGGAGCAGCACCAGAGCTCTGTGCTCAAAGGATTTGTGGTCCAAGTGCTGGAAAACTCGGAGGTAGCTGAACATTCCCTCCCTGCCTCCTGTTCAAACTGCTGCTGGACTTTCACCTTAGGGCTGGGAATTGGGGATCCCCGTTCTCAGCTCAGGGAATTGGGGATCCCCGTTCTCAGCTCAGGGAATTGGGGATCCCTGTTCTCAGCTCAGGGAATTGGGGATCCCCGTTCCCAGCTCAGGAGCTGCAGGGCAGCACTCCCTGTGTCAGGACTGCCACGTGCTCAGCCAGGAAATCCCAAAGAAAAGCCTTAAAGCGCAGAGATTCCACCCCCTCCTCCCCGAGAAGCTGCTCCCTGGCTGTGCTCTGTTCCTCATGGAAGAGTTTCCCTGCCTGAAGCTCCCGGGCTGTATTTTTGGCTGTTGCTCTGTGCTAAGCAGGTTCCTGTGGTCTCTGCAGACGCTGCTGCCCCTCCAGCCCCTCCTGGAGGCAGAATTCCAGGAGCCTGGGGGCAGGTGAGGTGCCATCCCGGGGACAGGGACACATCCCTGGAATGCTGCTGGAGGGGGCACTGAGAGCCCAGGGAGGAGCCAAAGCACGCGGTGATCCCTGAACTCCTCGTGGCTCTCCGAGGCTTTCACTGGAATTCACTTTTTTTCTGGGTTGTTTTTCCTGCCGGGATTTACGAGAACACTTTTTCCACTCGGTTTTCCAACCATGTGGTAATAAAGGGTCTCGTCCAGGCCTCGTGCTGGGGCTGCCAGAGCTCCACGAGCCGTGCAGTGAATCCCTGCTGAGCTGGGGCTTCCGCTGCTTCCACCTGGATGGACTCTGCATTCCAGCATCCCAGCCTGCCCATCTGCACTGGAATGGGCAACTGGAGCAAGTGCCAGGTTTAGTTAAGGAATTAAACATCTCAAAGCCTCAGCCAAAAATAAAAAAAATAGAGTGAATTGACCTTGCCTGGAATTTTTGGTTCAGGCAGAAGTTGGGTCACCAGTGGTTGCAGTGGCAGGAAGATCTTTGCCATCCCAGCCTGGCCTGGAACACTGGAATGCCTGTCCAGGACTGGGAATGCTGGAGCAGCAACTGGGAATTGTGAAACTCCAGCTTCACACCCGGGATGTAACCCGTGGGCAGTGGGAGTGTCCCTGCCCGTGCAGGGGTGGAAATGGGCGGCCCTTAAGGTCACTCCCAACCCAAACCTCCCGGGATTCTCTGAAAACCTGGGAATTCTTCTGTTGCTGCTGAACAGGCTGTGGCACATGAGGAGAGATGGAGTGACACACAGGATTCCAGGTTTGCTTTTCCACTGATGCCCCTTTTATTCATTTCTGTAACTTCTTACCTTGTAAAGAAATTCTGTAGCCAAAACCAAAGTGTCTCTACAGAAGGAAAACCCCAACCAATCCAGAGAAAACCCCCAAGCCACCCCCAAATTAAACTTTGATTTAAAAACACAATAAGGGACCATTCAGCTTTCCCCTGGTGTCTCCCAGCCACAATTCCTGCCTCCAGGATTTGTGCACCTCTAAACAAGACACTTATTTACAACAAAAATATGTTTCAAAGAGTTTTAACCTGGCAATGAAAAGAGCTGGATGTGAATGGGTATAATTTTATCAAACTGAGATAGTCAGGTGTCTATCACATGCCTGAAGGGCTGGTTTTATGAAGCATCCAAGTCCATGTTTTCCTCACTGCCCCAACTCATCCCCTCTGCACTTCTGCCATTTATCATCGTTGCACAATAAATATTTGGAAAGGGGAAAAAAAAACCCAAAAAAAGTCTTCAACTCCCAAGAAGCCAAGATGGAAAACCATTCCCTGCTTGGAATGAACCACCTTCAGGTCCTTCTTGCAGCTCTGTGTGCTGGGAAAAGGATGGAGGGAATGGGAGGAGGCAGAGTCGGGGCAAGGTTGGGAAGAGGTGGCTCTGGCAGGTGTTTTCCTGGGATTTCTGCACATTTAGCCCTGGGAAAGGAACATTTCCTCTTAAAAACACTGCTCAGGTTTGGATGAGAAATGCTACACAATCTGCCAGGGAAGCTTCAGGTCTTGTTCCCAAATGCTGCAGTTTCCACCCAGGAAATGATTTCCAGCATTCCAAGGAGCTCATTTTCCTTTGATTTATCTCAAAAGGGACAAGGAATGTCAGGAATGACTGTGGAAGTGCCTTCAGAATGCAAAGCCATCAGATAACTGATGGCAAACTGAGGGCTCGGGAAATTTATTGAGAGGAAACCCAGACATTGGAAAAGATAATTCCAAACTTTCTGACTCAGGTTGTTCAACAGGGTGGATTTTCAGATTGCACAGGGAAAGAGGCTCCACCTTCCTCCTGGTTTTCCTTCCCCTTTCCCACTCCCAGCAGGAAGGACACCCTGCAGCAGGGACAGCAGCTCCAGTGACCCCTGAGCCCAAACTGCAGCCTATGGACACTCTGGTGCCTCCCAGGGAACCCACTGGCACTTGGGAATCCCAGTGTTTTCCGTGGGAATTCAGGAATTCAGGACAGGCTCCCCAGCTGCAGGTCTGTGTGTGCTGCCAGGCATTGCAGGAGCTTTGAGCAGGGAATTCAACCCTGGAACAGCTGCAAAAATCCGTCTGGCATTTCATCCCAAATTTAGCTTCCAGTGGAAAGCCCGGGAGTGTGGACAACACCTGACATTCCAGGGAAGGCCCACTCAGCTCCACAGACAACATTCCAAGGGGATCAGAGCCCAGGGGCCATTTTTCATGGCTTTGGCACTGAAGGAAGCAGCAGCCTTGGCACAGCATCCCCAGCAGGGCACAGCTCAGCACCTTCCTCTTCGTGGCTCAGAGAAACCTGCTCGGTCTGAACTGGGAAGAAGCTCCATAAAACCCTCAAACATGTGGAGTTTGGAATTCCAGGAGTGGCTTCCCAAGCCCCAGCCACGTGTGCAGAGATAACAGGGAGCACGTTTGTTTATTTAAACTCCGGGGAGGAAACAATAAAAATGTTCCTTTGAAAAATGGAAACTCGTTCCTGTTTCCTTGAACTGCACGTGGCACCTTGCAGAGTCCTCTGGGAGGGGATAAAGGACAGTCAGACAGAGCCACTGGAGCCAGGAATTGGTGTGGAATGTTCAGCTCACTACAGTGACAGGGGAATCCCTTCCCCAGTGAAAGGGGCTAAAGCTAAATGGGGCTTTTGGCAATAAACACCTAATGAAGGGGAAGATCATTCCTGCAGGATTGCTCTGCAGCTCCAGCTCCAGAACAACTCAGTTTTCTTCATCTGAGGAGAGACCTTCAATCTCATCTCTGTCTCCTCCAATCGCCATCCAGAAGGCTTTGGCCACCTACAAGGGCAGGAAAAGATGGGAGAGGAGAAAAACTCCCATGAAATGACTGGAAAAATTGGATTTACCATCCAAAAAGAAGAGACTGAGCAGCAGGGACATCTGTCAGCCAGGTTATCTGCTTACAAACCAGGCCTGGGAGGGCAGTGCTCACCCCTCTGAGGTTAAGGAATTCCAGGCAATTATTTAGGATTCATGGGAGGCACCTCTGATACCAAACCCATGCTAATTAAGGCCTGATTAAAGGAGATCAAGGCTTTTTCATGGACTTGTGGAAGCTGGACCAACCCCCATGTGACTGCAGGGCCCTCAGCTGGGAAAGGGAAGGGGAAAAGGAAAGGGGAAAGGGAAGAGAAAGGGAACTTTATGGCAGGGGGGTGGAATGAGATGATTTAAAGTCCCTTCCAACCCAAAACATTCTGGAATTTCCCAGTGTTTCAAAATTCCAGGTTTGTTCCTCAGTTCCTGCCAGGCTTCTCTAGGACCACGTGGTTTGTTTCTCCAGGAACTCTCCAAGAGCAGGAACTCTGGCTTGGACAGGGAAAACCCCACTGTCAGTAATTGCAGCAGTGATTCCCAAACTCACCTTTTCTGCATGGAGCTTTCTCTGCTCGTGAGGCAACGTGGCAGCTTTATCTGTGGAAAAGAGGAGTGACCATGGTGGGAGCCCCAGGAGGGAGCAGGGACAGCAGCACCTCCTGCAGCTCATCAGGGAGCCACCAAGGAACCAGGTCAAGGTCATAACTAAGGGATCCCATGTAGTAAAAGCAGTTGCTTCTACTAAACAGGAACAGGAATCTGTACACAATTCCCAACTCACTCTCTGCCTTTCATGCCTGAGCCCCTGGAATTGGGGCCAGAGCTCAGGCAGCTCTCTCTGCTGTTACCTTTCATTTCTTTGAGCTTTGAGAGCAGCCTTTCGAAGTTCTCCAGGTCCCCATCTCTCGTGGTCAGACTGGCCAACTCCTGGATGTCCATATCCAACATGGGATCTGAAATGAAGATTGACTGAAGATAAATCATTCTGGTTTATCAGCATAAAACTGGCATTTTAACATCTGCAAACCCCACTGGGAAATTCCAGCCCCACAGGAGAGAAACAGACATTTAATTTACTGATTGTTCCTACAGACAATCGTGGCATCATTACCCTGGGGATTAATTTTATGGAAGGAATTGTGCCCTGGGAGGGTGGGGAGGCCCTGGCACAGGTTGCCCAGAGCAGCTGTGGCTGCCCCTGGATCCCTGGAAGTGTCCAAGGCCA
>JAWWLV010000018.1:1726039-1759660 GCA_035041135.1 Platyrinchus mystaceus | reverse complement strand
GCATAGAATTCCCTTTCAGAAGCAGCACTGCATCTTTCATGTATTTGTCAGTTTTTATTGGCAAAGCTCACCTTCCTTGAAGGTAAAATATTGAATATTGAAAGCTATGAATCAGTTAAAGAAAATGCTGCTTTTGTGGTTTTGATGTAGAACTTGGCTGTGCCTTTGTTTAATTCTTTCTTCATTGGTACTGATTCCTTTTCTTTCCTGGCTGGAATACATATGAATTGTTCAGGAATGTCATCTTCTTGTAGGTGCTCTGAGCCTAACTGGCCAAAGGCTTATCCTTCCAGCAGCAAAGATAACTCTGCAGACCCCTCCTGTTGTATCCAAGGCAGCCCCTTCCCATGAATTCCACAGGCAGCCCAAGAAATCAGCTGTAGGTGAGTACAGACATCCAGCAACCATCACTTGCATCTCCAGCTTCACTCCCAGGCCCTTGTTTGTCTCCTGAGTTGCCTAATGAGCACTCCCTCCCATCCTGCAGTGCACAGAGATGTGCATCAGCATCCTGTGTCTTGCAGCTGAACAGGAATCAGATTTCTTAATTCCTGGGAGGATTTTGGGTCCTCTTCATTTCTGGAGTCCTTGTGGGTTCCAGGTTTCAACTTGTGAGCACCTGAATCTGGTGTCATGGAAAGGCAGAGTTCCTGTAAATCATGACTTTCAGCAGCTGATCAAACCTCTCTTTTGCCATGTGATTAAATGATTGAGTAATAATTAATGAGTGAAACTTGCAATCAGTGTTTTCCTTTGCACAGGGCAGATTAGCAGCAGGCTGGACCCTGAGAATACAGACCCCACCACCTTCCCAAAGGCCAAGGGAGCAATTTGTGGCACATCTTCCTCTGGCAAAGGTCACATTGCACCACTTCCACCCAGCAGCTCCGTGGTTTCAACAAGGAAATCAAAGCCAGTGTGGACATGTGCAGCTCAGCAGTTGGGATCTGAGGGGCAGATTCCCTCTCAGACACAGGTATTTGGTTAAACTGATCACTCAGATATAATAAGGTTTTTATTCATGTTTTTAATAGTGTCTTCACCAAAGCTGGTTCAGGAAGTGACTGTAAATCACTGAATTGCTACAGGAGGGTTTGAACCAAATCCAGTCAATAGGAACTAAAATAAGAAATACTTCATGTATTACCTATTCCTACTTTCTCAAGACTTCTACCTGAATTTATCTGTTGTTTTTTTTTTTTTTTCACTTCTTAGAAAACCAAGATTCCACAATCTTAAAAAATAAGTTTAGGAAGGATGTTATGAGGTTATCCAGACCTCCAGGCAGAATTACCTGTACCTGTGATATTGCAGACAGATGTTTTTCTAACCTGTTCTGAAAACTTTGGGTGATAGCAACTCCACAGCCTCCCTAGACCATCTGTTCCAGTGCTTAACTAACTATCTCTACTGTTATAAAAGAGTTTTTTAATGTTTCATCTAAATCCCCCTCACTGCAGTTAAGCAAATGTAGTGTTTCCCTTCATATTTACAGAACACTGTAGGGGAGTTTGACCTTGACTGCTCAGTGCCTGCTGATTGTTCTTGTTCCCCATGGAAAAGGGGCATTTCTTTCTTTTTAGGGCTAATTTTTGTGTTCTGGAACAAACACAACGTTCTGGAGTTTTGCTTCATCTTCCCAGACTTTTTGACTTTTGTGCCATTGAGATGTGAAAATGAAAAGAGATTTGAAGATCAAAGGGAAAGCAAACCTGAGAAATGGAGATCATCCTACAGTGGTTTGGGTTGGAAGGGACCTTAAATCCCATCCAGTGCCACCCCCTGCCATGGGCAGGGACACTTTCCACTGTCCCAGGTTGCTCCAAGTTCACCCAACCTGGCCTTGGCCACTTCCAGGGATCCAGGGCAGCCACAGCTTCTCTGGGAAATCCATTCCAGCCCCTCACCACCCTCACAGGGAAGAATTTCTGTCAAAGAGATGTTAATGTAAATAAAAATAATTCCCAAAAACCAGTTTAAAAATAGTGCGCTTAGATTAAGTGGGCTGGGATTCCTGGTGCTGATGGATAGAATCAGCATGAGCGTATTTCAGATGCAGAAACCCCCACATTTAAGTCACAAATAGCAGCACAATGAAATGTTTTGACTGTTTATTTGTGACCAGTGGCCTCATCTGTGGCTCTTCTCTTCCCACAGCCCCCCCAGGCGCCTCCACGTCAGTCCTCGCAGGATCCACGCTCGGACTGGGACGTCGTCGTTTGCCATGGCACGGTGGACCAGAAAGCTCCAGGTTTCCTGGCACTCAAACAACATCATCATTTATCCTGGGGGAGCATTGTGGCTTTTTTGGAACAGGCAGAAAAGCTTCTCAAGGACTTCTCTGTCCCCTTGGCCACCATCAGCGGCAAAAAGCTGGCGCGAGTCGCCTCGGACTTCGAGCTCGACGAGAATCCCACCGAAAGCGCCATTTTGTCAGTGATAAAGAATCAATCAGCTGTGGAAAAGATCTTAAATCGACCTGGCCAAAGATCCAAAGGCCAGGGGGGTGCTGAAATGGCTGCCACGAAGATCCAGAGAGCGTGGCGACGTCAGCGGGCCGGAAAAGCCTCGGCGCGTTGCAGGGGAAGGGAAGGGGCGTCAGGTGCTTCCTGGAATCACACAAACACCCCGAGGGGATCTCGGCAGAGACACCTGGAGAATTTCTGCAGCAGGGCCAAGGTGTGCAGAGCTACCAGCTGTTACTGCAGCGCTGTTCTCTAAACATCTCCTGCTTCAGTGGCTGCAAGAAGCTGTTCCCATTTTTCCCCCCCCCTCTTTAAGCACACGCTTGTCCAAGGATCATATTTCATCCTTCATCAGCGATTCAGCCTTTGTGGCTGCAAAATCTGTCGCAGTGTTTCTGCTCAAAATGTCCCTTTGCTTTGCCTTCAGTTGTTGTGTCAGAAAATCAATGTTTTAACTGCATTACCTTAGTTCCTTATATATACCTTGTGGCACTTAATTTGCTGCAAAAGAGGAAAAAAAAAACCCACCCTCTCTTGTCTACATTCCTGTCACCACTTTGTCAGAAAGTATTTAAGTTTGCAGACAGCCTCTTAATTAGTGCTCACAATTTCATTTATGTTTGCTTTCCTTTTTTTTTCATTCATATTCTGTTAATTAAGTGAGCAGCCTCTAATCTTCCCCTGCCAGTAGCTTCATGTAGCCACCTAATTAAATTAATTGGGGAAGATGTTTTAAGTATGTAATTAAATCAATTAATATAATTTATGCCTGGCTTAACTGTACAGTGGAAAAACAGCTGAAGTTTGAGTAGATGAATCCACTACAGCTTCCTGTCACTGATCAATGCTCTTCTTGATTTTTAGCATCTGGCAGCCAACTGGAATCGCATCAGGACCTCCAGGAGGACTATTATCCATATCCCATCATTAGGTATAACACTTTTGCCTGCAAATCTATCAGCAACCTCTATTACCCACCACATTATGACTCCTTGATTGAGTTCAAGGAAGGCCCCTTGTTTTATTCAAATTGGTCTCGGCAGGAAAATGTTCTCGACATGATGAGAGTAATAACACGGGGCCCTCGCTCGAAACGCCGCTTAATTTGGGGATTAAGCAAATAAAGTCATTATGTGGGGGCCTCTATTCAGTGGAGAGGTGATTTGCTGTAATTTGCTTTCATCTGTATGAAATGAACTAAAAAGTTGTGGGGTTTTTTTTTTTGTTGGGGGTTTTTTTTCCCCCCTCCCTGAAATAACAGCTAATGTTTGCAGTCCCCTCTAATGGCAGGAGCACACGGGCCTGTGCTCGCTGCTGCAGCAGCAAGGAGGGCAGGATATTGCTTGTACACTGTTTTTAATCAAATGTGCAGTCAAAATGATAAGCTGCATTCTCTGAAATTATTTAGTTCTAATTACGAGCAGATGGGATGCTTTATTTGCACCTAGGGCGCCCGAGCAAAAGGAAATGCTGTGTGAACAAGAATAATTAAGAAGTTGAAGAGTGGTTTTTTTGCGCTTAAATAATCTGCAGTTTCATGTTAATTAGCACTAATGTAATTATTTAATTACATGTATGAATTGGGGGAGCCTAAAAGCTGGTTTGTGTGCTGCGGTGGCCAAGTGTAGGTGTGGAGAAATGGGAGGAGAGGATTCCTTGGGAATTTTTAGGAGGCACCAACAATCCCTTAAAACACGAAATCCTGTCAAAACGCTCCTAACTGCCTTTAGAATTTGCATTTACAAAGCAAATTAATTGACCTGAGAGCTTCAGGATTTCCTAAAGTGAGTTGGTGAAGACCTGAATTAATGAAGGTGGTAAATAAGTTTGAAGCTCTCAGTTTTGGAGCCCAAATAGCCTTTTATTCCAAGATTCTGCTGACTGTATTTCACATAAATATCCATTTGGTCAACAACTGGTTTTATTTACACCTCTGTCCTGAAGTCTCATGATATCCCAGGTTAAATCAGCACTGAATCCTGTTTTAAACCAGGATCATTTAAAAATAATTTATGCATTCCAGTGTTCTGAATTGGATCAAAATGTGGAGGAGAGCATTTATCCAGAAAAAAAAAAAGCAATTATTAATTAGATGTGTGAATGCCAAAGTCAGCAGAGTTGTTGCACAACAGATGCTTTAAAAGCTGTATTAAAATAATCCTCAGTGTAATCAAAACAGGTTAATCTAAAATGAGTCTTTATTCTCCTGTTCTTCTGCTGGATTTGGAGCTGAAGTGGAATTTATAGAAGTTTTTAAATAATGGAAATTGTAAAATTTGAGGGAAATTCCACTTCATTCAGCACTTCACCTGGAGCTCAGGCCCTGATTCTGGAACGAGATTTATACAAATAAATGCTGTGTGTAGGTGAGTATTTATATATAAAACCCCAAATTCCTTCTGTAAATACAGGAATTGGTATGTGCAGGAGTAGGAGGATGCAGGATTCAAATGGAATTTTTCCCTTAATGAGGAAGAAAGTAAGTAGTGAAGACACTTTAAGTGCAGATATTTTATTAGACTATTACTCCTTCCAAATAATTACTGATTTTCCAAGTGATATTTGCATGTTATTCTTTAGCCCAGCTCTTAAAAACAATTGTGTTTTCCCTACAGTTCAGTGTAGGGAAATTGTTAGGCAGCATTTTTAGTGGCTTGAAATTAGACCTGAGAGAAGCAACCAAAGCCTTGAGACTAAAATTTAAGTCATCAGAGGAAGCTTTTTCAAAGTACTGTAAGCTCAATATTAAATAAATATTATTAAATCAATATATTTTACTTTGTAGTTCTGCAGCTGCCTGTGCTTACTGCAATGTGTAAGTTTTACAAGAAATGACTCAAAATTAAACTGGTAATTTTGATTTCTCTGCATTTTATGTTCTGCTCTCCTTGTGCCAAGTGCCATTGCCACCTTAAAATGCTGATTGCTTGTAATAATTGTCCTGCAATCTGCCTGAAATATCCATTATTGTTGTCTTCCAAATGAAAGCACTGGAATATGGAACAGATTTTAGTCAGACTAAGTTTTCCCTGAGTTTCTGATGGTTTGTCATGTGCAGATATGTGGAAATGGAAGGATTATGCTACTGGATCAGTCAAGCTTTTATGCCAAACATTGAATATTAGGCTTAATCCTCCTGGATTCAATCCCAGCTATCACAACCAGCAACTCCCAGTGTGGGTGTTTATATGATTAACTTAGAATTACAGGAATTGCAAAATTACAGGATTAGAGATTACAGTGCTGGGCACTTCCTGCAGTCTTTTTGAGTGGGAACATGGAATCAGCTGGAATTCTGAGCTCCAGCTGGATAATCCAAGCTCAGCCAGGCTGTCACTCCCCCATCCTCTGCACCAAAGTGAGCAGGTAGCACTGAGACATCTCCTTAATGAAGTGGGTTTGTTGCCTTTTATCTGTGTGAAGAACAGAATTACCAGGATTCTTGCTTAATGATGGTGTCATTTTTTTTTTCTTTCCCAGTGTTTAAAAAACAAAAAAACAAAAAACAACTCCAGCAACATGAAAGACTCCAAGAAAATGTTGTGCATGGTTAAATTAGAAAACTCTGTAGGTCTGTAACATCCAGGTCTGTATTTAAAAAAACATAAACCCAAGAAGTTACATCAATTCCCTAATAGAAGTAAATTCAGGGAAAAAAAATGCAATTAGAGCTGTGCCATATGTGGGAGTTGAAATACTTTTATTAGTTTTTGGGGTTTTTTTTAACCCAAAAGTCTGATTTCTTTCCAGTCTCTACCAAGGGGTTTCTGAACACAGTTTGAGGGGGGGTTTTACTTTTGTTTTCCAGGATATTCCCAACGTGTCCGTGAGCACATCCCTGACCTTGCTGTGCAGCAGAACATGCAGATGGGAAGGCTGGGTGACATCCTGGGTAAGTGGCTCCTGGTTTTCATCATTTACCCACAGTTGTGAGTAAAAGAAAACCCCCCCCTGAGGCCTCTTTGTGTCCCTGTTAAATACAAAGCAAATGAGACAAAAGAATCCATTTAAAAGTTTGATTTTTTTTTTTTTTTTCCCCTGACAGTCCTCTTTTAACCAAAGGATGTTATATATCAGTGACCAGCATCACTGGCTCCCTGGAATGACATACTTTACATGATTCATATATATTTCAGTATCATTATTATTTTATAAATGCCATTTAGGATGTTTGCAACCAAAATATATTAGAGCCAGAAATTTACAGTTGCCTAAAATAATAATGTAATTGCCTTTATATATTATCTGGGCACCAATATTGGTTTTTTCCCACAGTAGAGTTTTATTTTTACTTTTTTAACATGGGGGATTTTTTGGCCATAAAATGATAGAAACTTTCACACACTAAACAGGCTTTTTTTTTTTCTCATGTGTGAACATGAAAATTGGTTCTACTGTAAATTGGACCAAAAGGAAGATACAAAGCAGTGAAATATTAACTAAATTATTTACTAGATCAGATGCTTTACCTGTGCCTGGCAGAGGAGCACTGAGATTTACCATTTTAGTTCTCTCTTTCTTCAGAAAACCAGAGGATTTCCTTGCTGGTTGGGAGTTAATCTGTCCCTGGAGCCCCACTGTGTCCAAAGGAGACTTGTACCTCTCTTTATAGGGCAGGGCTAAGAGTAGTAAAATATGTTGCAGCATTTTATTCACCAAATTCACTGGACTTTGTCCATTTTTGACAGTGCATTCAGCATCACAGCCCTCCTTGGCAACTGTTCTGTGCCCTGGCTGGTAGATTTTCAGGCTCATTGTGCAATGAAATGAGGAAATGCCCTAAAGCAAGAGAATATTGACTGGTGAACAGTTCTTTTAATTATTTTTAAGAGTTATCTGGTAATGGGCTGGGTTATATAAAGAGTGATTGTGGGCTCTGTACAACTTTTAATACTTCAGTTGAGGTTCTGGCCTTACTTTTTAATGTGGATTGTTTTCCTGCAGCTCCGTGGCAAAACAAAGTGAATGACTGGGGTCTCTTATTCCTGTACAGCATTAGGCTCAGGCTTTCCTTATCCAATCCCTGCTTTGCTGCTGATTCATTCCCATGGAATAGCAGTTTTCCCTGGCACTTCCCAGGCTCTTGTGCACAGTAGAACAATGAAAGACTTCCCACTGATTTGGATCACAATCTTGGAGTGCTCTTTGCCACTGTATTCTGTTGATGTTACAAGGCCCATTATAGCTCATCTATTAACATGAATATTTTAGCAGAGCAGTTAAAATGTTCCAAACCAGCATCTATTAAAGGTTTTCTCACCTCTAAGTGTCTTTCAGCCCGAGCTGTTTTCCAGGCAGGAAAGCAGATTTCCACACTGTGCTGTTGAACTGATCTGCACATTCACATGCTCAGCAATAGTTATTAATGATTCCCCCCCTGTGAGATTTTCTGAGGACAGGAATAGGAACAGGCCCTGGAAAATCCAGGCAACACAGGAAGTTGCACTTCCACCAGCTTTCTAAACTGAACAGCTCACTTTTATAATTTACTGCTGTTAATGGGATGTGTTTTTAAAGCAGCTCAGTTCCCACTGCTGTCCGTGTGAGTCGGGCAGAGCAATCCCTGCAGCACTTCCCAAATCCTGCCCCAGTACCTGCTGCACATTGAATCCTGAACACCAGCCCCTTCTCTGCCTTGCTGACCTGCCTTCAGGGAAATGCTGCAGCACAGAAAAAGGCACTTAAAGCACTCAGATTTGGGAATCAGCCCTCGCTTTTCTGTAGGGAAGCTGTTTGTTGGGAATGGTCAGACTGTTGGGAACAGAGTTCACCTTTCTCCCAGTGACAAACACTGTGCCCCTTTGTTTCAGATGCCAACGTGGACGTCATCTACATCTGCCCCCTTCCTCTGAGTGAGGAGTTGCTGCAATATTACAATAAACTCCTGGGTCTGCAGGCAGCTGTCAGGTCTGGGAACCCTGAGGACATGGGTGACCTGCAGGACAGGTTCAAAATTCTCACCCCTGAAGCCATAAACAGCTTCCCTGTGAGTTTGTCTCCTAATTACTACAGCTTGAGGGATGCAGTAAAATTAAATTGGAAATTTTATAACTTGCAACGCTCTGGTACACATCAGTGAAATATTATTGCAAGTTTAAGGGCTTTACTGATTAGACTACTAGTTAGAGCATTGGAAATAAATATCCTGGTTTAGCTTTATGGACTTGGTTGAGATGGTCCTATATTGGCTATTTGTAGGCTGCTCTCCCTCCTGACTGTATGCTTGGGACTGGGAACTTGATAGATTTATATCTCTAAGCAAATCATAGCAATAAACCATTCTTATTACTCAAACTTTATCTCTGGCTAGCCCAGCATTCAATCATTGCTGTGTTTGCACTGTTCCTTGCAATTAAACCCAGTGCAGAGCTTCATAAAGAACAGAACTGTTGATAATACAAAAACATTAGTTTGGAGCAGAGCAGAATAATACAGAAATATTAGTTCCAATAATACAGAAATAACAGTTCCAGAATAATAATAATAATACAGAAATATGAGTTCCCAACCTGTCAATTCAGGTTTAAATCCATGTGCTAAGGCATGATCTAAAAAGAGACCTTAATTAATGTACACGATGTACAGTGTTTCTAACAGTGCTGCAGTGCAGTGAAGACTTTTTACAGTGCATAGTTTTATATTGTAAATATTAAATCTGCAGTGTCTTAGCTGGGATTTGATTTCTGTGAAATTTTGTGGCACATTTAGGGTCTTTGCTTGGAGCCCTGCTGCTCTTTTCAATGTTTTGGGGGTTTTTTTCTTTTTAAATTGCATTTTAACAATTGCAGCTGTTTTTCTGTGGGTATACAGAGTTATTTTCCAGTTTTAACTACCAAATATTAAGGTATTAGTGGCAAATTCTGTCAGGAAAGATGGGCCATCCCAGGTTGTAGGTGATACCAGGTTTAGTTTATACACAAATTCCTATAATGGGCTTGTTTTCATGAACCATGTGTTCCTTACCTTCTAATAACTAGGAATGTCCAAGGAATTGATTTTGGGTGGAGAAGAATCTGTGCTCAGAACTGACCCTTGGCTTCACTGCCAGCTTTGGCCGTGTAAGAGTTTGAGCTTTATCACTTCTTTTGAAGGATCTTTCCTCTGAGTTATTTGATAAAGAGCTTTTGTTGCACTTAATGTATCTAAATTTATACCTAATAAATGCAAGTGTGGCTTGAAGGCCACCTTAGCAGGTTCCTTTTAGGAGCAGGAATCAGTCTTGTGTAGTTTTCCAGCAGTTTTGGTGGGACTGGATGGAAGGAAAAGCTGTGGGAAAGACAGGGATGGTCCTGATTTTCTACAAGCAGAGTGTCAAACCTGGATGGTGCTGGCTGTGCTCCTCGTGGGGAGGCTGATGCCAAGGGCAGCTCCTCTGATCTTGAGTTTCAAACAAAACCAGAACCAAGAACCAGCCCTTTGGTTCATCCCCTGCCTGTGTTCTGGGCAGTCCTGCAGGAATTGGGAGGATTCCTCACTCCTGCTTTTCCCTGCTGTCCCTCACACTGCCACGTGTCATGGCAACCACAGGAATGAACCAGATTTTACAGCCTGTTCCCTGCACTCCTTAATTAACTGTAAAATCCATTATGGAGAGGCACAAAGCACATCCCATCCCTCCAGCCCCACCAGGGAGGGAGTGACCGGGGCTGGGAATTGATCCTGTCCTCTCCATGGCACAGCTCTGCCATGGAACCCATGGAATGCTCAGGGAACACAGGGATCACAACCTGCTCAGAAAGCTCAGGTAAGGGAAGAGGCTTCAGGAAACTTATTTGTTGTTCTTTATGTCCTTAAACTTCTGTGGTTGCCTTTTTCCTACTGGAACTTTGTCCCATTTCTCTGACTGATCTCCCTGTCTTTGTAGAGAGGTTTGGGCACTTTTTGGAGCTGTGTTTGGTCTGAGAAAGCACTGAGGAAGTGACAGAAGGGATTCCTTTTGTCCATTTCCAGGGGCTCCTCCATCTCATTTTCCAGCATCATCCCCATCCAAGTGATGGAATCAAGATTTATACTTCAGTCCCTGAGAAGGAACGTCCAGGACTTGGAAGGAAAATATTCTGGGTTCTCCAGTCCTAGAAATCCCAAGAAAATCCGGGATTTACACTGTCCTGAGAAGAAATACCTCCTGACTGAGGCCTAATTTGGATGAAATCTCAGTGGGAAGATTATTTG
Source organism: Platyrinchus mystaceus (assembly GCA_035041135.1). Classification (NCBI taxonomy): domain Eukaryota; kingdom Metazoa; phylum Chordata; class Aves; order Passeriformes; family Tyrannidae; genus Platyrinchus; species Platyrinchus mystaceus. Next base: position 1,749,023 of record JAWWLV010000018.1, on the reverse strand, counting down.
CTTCTTGTTAGGATTATGATCTGTTTATGACAATCCATACAAATGGATTTCTCTTGTACCCTTTTTCCATCCTTCTGTGTCTCTGTCTCACTGCACCTCTATATTTTTGGGAAGATAACTGGGATATCTGCAGATAGAAAACATTTATGAGGCTTCACCTGCCTTATGTCTTAGTTTAAATGTAGAGGTTTTAGGATCTGCCATGAACTGCTTGTTCAGAAATAGATCTTTTTTAGGAGAAACGAAAAATTCCTTCCAAAAAGTTGGAACCCTTGTACTTTAAACAACCACAAAACTGCTCCCCCTTTCCCTGAGTCCTCTGCAGTTTTTAGGGTTAGCTGTTAGTGGAATGGAAATGTATATCCCCAGTAATGTAATGTGAGCACTGAAAGCTTTTGTAAATCAAAGTGTTTTATTCTCAGAGAATCATTTAAAATACCACTGAACTGTATGTGAAATACATTCCCTGCTATTGAAGGGGGGGGGATATTCTTAATTTTTTATTGATTTTTAGGAGCTTTAGAGTTAAACCATGCCAGGAGTGTTGCTGAGATGAATCACTATTATCCAAAGGCCACCAGCCTCTCTGCCGACTGACAGAAGGATAATTCCACACGGATCAAATAAATACAGATGTGGAGTAATTAGTTCAATTCCCAATGAGGCCATTTCCAGCACACTAAAGATGTGCACGATTATGGAGCCTCACCCCAACAGCTTTTATCAATTTAAACTGCTAAGCTACAGGATGGGTCATAACCCAGCCTGCTATTAATAATGGATTTATTGTGGGCAACGGGAGGGAAGAGGTGCACGGGGTAGGAAAAACACCTTCTAACAAAAGTGCTGCTCTCTTTTCTGCAGCAGCATCACATGTGCCTGGCCACTCAGCTCAAGCACAGCCCCAGGACAATCCAGAGGATCCAGGTTCTCATCCAGAGCAGGGATGCCTACGTGGTTGGGGGGGTTCCCCACGCCGATGACCTGGCGGTGGCCGACATGCTCGACGTGCCCCTGCTGGGCTCGGGGCCAGAGGTGGCTCAGCTCTACAGCACCAAGTCTGGCACTAAGAGGATTTTTGCCAGTGCTTGTGTGCCAACCCCTCCTGGGGAATGTGACATCCACAGCAGGGATCAGGTAAGCAGGACGTGCTCTGGGGGGTGACAACGTGCACTTGGTGGGGTGCAGATCTGCACAGTTTATCTGTTGATTAGAGCCTCGCTGGGTCTGATCAAATCTTGTGTGAGGTTGGGTTCTTCTGTGCCTCTAACTGACCAATGAAATGCAGTTTGGGCCCTAATCAGGAAGGAACACAGTTCCTCTGGGATTCCTCGTGGTGTCTTGAGAATATATGTGTGTTCGGTCCAGTTATGTCAGACCTTTGTGCTGCTGCTCCATGGATGAAGTTATGGCCTCAAGGAATTAGTTTTACCAGAGACTGGAGGTAGAACAAGGATTTCTGGGAAAATGAAGGGAAAACTTCTTCCACTTCTGCAATCAGCTGTTCAGATTGAGGTTCACTGAGCACCTTTGCAGCTGAGCACCTTTGTACCCAACCTATCAATGCTGAATTCATTGACCTTGTTGGCACGACCAGCAAGAAAAGAACAAAAGATCCCTAAACTAAAATTACAGGGCACGAGACTTTTCTGTACTGTGTTTCCATGTTTATTTTGCAGGCAGTGCCTCAATATTTTATTCTCTAAGCTGATGTTGCAGCTTGCAATGATATGTCTAAGTATGGATGTTTTGAAAACACTTCCATGGTGTTGCTACATCTCCTACAGGAAAATAATCATTGCCAAGGTTTGTAGGTATTCCTGCTTCTTCAGGAGGCTTTTCACATTGCTTTGCTTTTTATTAATCACCTTTAACACTGAACAATCTAAGCCACACAAGTACATTGCAACTTCCACAGCAGGTGGAATAAATACATGATCAATGACCTGAAAAACAGCTGCTTGATTTGTTTGATTCACGTAAATTATTTAACAGGACTTTTGGTTCTTACTACAGGGTTATGGAAGTTTTACTTCTGTTGTTGCCTTGTATGAAGTATTGACATTTTAGGTTAAATAATCAAAGCAAGGTGACACTATGGTAAAGCACAATTCAATTCTCACTTAAAGATAGCACATAATTCTTTGTGATTGGTACAGTCTTTACAGTATTATTGATCCTTTTCATTACTGTAGGGGAGCCATCAAGAAAAACACATTTATGTGATTCTCAAAAGCCACAAATGGAACACATGTAATTGTATTTTAGGTCAATCTTAAAAATCTAAAACTAAAAAAGAAGGAAACAAAAGCCCCCCCCCCCAAATTACTAAGTAAAATGTAGAAGACTGTAGCCAGTGCACCAAGATCTGATAATACTTGTACCAGGTTCAAAGCCATTTGCAGTTTCTAAGAAGCTAATTGCATCCTGCACCAGCTGGGCAAAAGGCATTTTAAAGCCATTTAAATCTGGGTACATACACAAATAAATAATTAGCATTTTTATAAAGCCTGCCTGGTAACTCCTTCCTCCATTTATAACCTTGTAATGCACTCTCCAGTAGGAGGATTTCACAGCTGTTTTGGCTGGTGGGAAACTCTGGCACATTTTTGTCTCCATTTTGCAAATGGTGTCGTCCATCCCATGTTGTTCCCTGTCACAAGCATTTATTGAGCAGTTCTGATGATCCAACACCTCAGATCCTCAGCAGACAAAGCAGCTTGGGCAGGCAAATCCCTCTCTGCAGAAAACAGGGACTCAACTGCTGCATGAAGGCCGTGGAATCTCCACCAAAAACCATCCAAGGTCGTTTCCCCTACACACCCAAAGAGCTGTCACAACACAGGCATCTCTGAGGAAATGAATCCTTATTTAGCAAATGAAAAATAAACTTTTGAGCCCAGATGTTTGAGAGAAGTGGGAGCCTGAGGGAGGGTTTGATGCTGCCACTTGTGCTGTTGTTGCCCCCCAGATGATCGGTGCCCTCGGCCGGCTCGTCGTGGACAACGTGGGAGTGAAGCGCTGGGTGATGAAGATGAATGAGGAGTGTGGAGGAAATGGCACTGCCTACTGTGATGTGGTTTCCCACTTGGAATGCTCCCACTGGCTCCAGAAGGAATGGCAGAGCCACGGCCCTGAGATGTGGAGTAAGAGCCAGGCACGTGTAAGTAACAAAGGAGCATCTTGGTCGTTGTGTCAATGGCCCTCTGAGGCTCCTCCTCACTTAAATCTCTTCTCTGAGCCTTCATTTTAAGGTAGATGTTGGTTATTACGATCCAGACTGGCTTGTACAGAGCAATAGTTAACATTTAAATATTCCAAAATATAAGTGAACAACTGGCATCCAACTGTGGGATACCTGGTGTGTCGTAACACTTCATTCCTGTGCAATAATGTGCACATTTTACACAGTTTTTATCCAAAGTGAGGACATAAAAATATAGACAGCAGAGCCTATTTAATTCTGTAATTAAAACTGTAGATTTATAACCTCAGTCCTACAAACATATCTCTAGCAAATGTTGTCAAAAGAGAATATGACAAACTAGGGTAGTTTCCCATCCATTTTCATCACAGAAACATAGAAATTTGGAATTACTGGAACAAAGAGCTGGATTTAGTTGAACAACACTAATTTGAAGCCACACACAAACGGATTGGTTTTAAATCTGTTTTTCTAAGGCTTATTTTTTCTGTCCATTTTGCCTCACTGGTAACTTTTAAAGCTGTCAGTAACTTTTCAGCTGTGTGAGACAGAACACTTGAGGTCTTGGGGATCATTAGACTCCTGCAGGTTTCATGGGTGTTTAGGTAAGGGGAGAGATCTATAAATATTTAACTGAGGGAAACATTACAGCATGAACTCAGGCACTTGTGGATTCCTAAGAATCCAGAGGATTGAGAGGCTGGAAGATGATACATTTCAACCTCAGAAAAATCCATATGAAACCAGCCTTCATTAGTTCTGGCATTCAGAGAACTATTTGTAGTTTAAATATTCATTGGTATTTAAATGTGTTAATTTCAATAAGCATTTGATATTTCTGTATATCTTGCCAAATTCATTCCTAATGTAATGGTTTTAAAGCCAGAAGGAATGTATCCAGAAAAATTGTTTCATTTACATAAACTACTCATTATAGCTCTTCTGATTTTTTTAATTCAATCAAAACTGTTTTGAAATTTGGGGTTGATTGAATTATATTGTGTATTAAAATTTCAAATTGTGCTGATTACAGTTCTGCTGCGTTTGACAACTGCAAAGTAATTCCACATTATAGAACAGTTTATGATATAAAGCTGAAGGGCTGATTTCTCTGTTCTGCTGAAGATCCCTCACTCCCTGCAAGTCAGGCAGGATAAAGCAGAGCCCTGGAGAGCCATCCCAGTGGGAGCATTGCCTGGGATGTAAAGCTAATGGGATATCCAGGTCCTGCTCCCTCCTCCTGAGTCATGGCAGAAGGAATCACCAAGTCTAGTTCTTTGCTGCTGTCCATTCCCAACATCAGTGCTATTCCCTAGTGTTGCTATTCCTGCTGCTGTGCCCTTTTCATTCTTTTCTGGCTAAGGGACTCTGCATAAAGGACACAGTGATCCCAACCTTTCTTTGGTTTCCTTTATGCTCCAGTGACCTTAAGCTTTGATGCAACCAGGAATCAACCCATTAATCAACCCCTTAAACATAAACCCATGAAATATATATGGAATAATAAATTCCATCTCATCTCCTGGAGTCAGCAGGAAAGCTTCCAGAAATCCAGTCCAATATTAGAGGGGACTTTGGCAAAGTCTTGCCCAGAGAAGCTGTGGCTGCCCCATCCCTGGAAGTGTCCAAGGCCAGGTTGGATGAACTCGGAGCAACCAGGGCTAGTGGAAGGTGTCCCTGCCCATGGCAGGGGGTGGGATGAGATGAGCTTTAAGATCCCTCCCAACCCAAACCATTCCATGATTCTATGACTCCAAAGTGCTGCTGTTTTGAACATCTTGAGTATGTGTGTTCACATTTTTCTGCCTCCCTCGTTTACCCTCTTTTGTAGCTCAGGAGACCTTTGTGATATAACGAATTGCATCTCACCACTGAGAGCAGAGGATTAAAATCCTCCTTTGTTAAGGAATACCACAGTAATGATACACATTTCAACATCAAAGCAGCAGTTTCTGAGCACAGGAATGCTTTCATGTCCTGTTGCAGTGGGGAGACCTGTTCCTTTTGATAATGAAGACGTTGTGTCACCGGCGTCGGCTGCCACACAAAATGTGTGCTGGCAGGTTATTAAAAAATTCAGCTTCTTGATGAAAGACTGTCCTGCAGGCAAGGAGTACAGTGAAAAGCCTCTCCATTCTGGTAGAATTATTAGAAATGAGAATATGACTGTGAGCACTAAATTATGTTAATACTTACAAATAGCATCATTTGCATAGCAGTTTAAGACACGATACCCAGATTTTCCTCAGTGGCATGTAGCAGGCAACAGATTAAAAATAATGTACTTTGTGAGTTTGAACTGTGGAAAAATCTATTCCAGCTCAAAATGAAGCTGATTTTAGATTCCTCATTTCAAATAGAACACTGGGCAAAGCCAAGTGCAGGGGCAGGATTATGGATGGATTTCACCTTGTTAACTTAATGCAGCCTCTGAGTTATCTGAACAATTAATTTGCAACTGCATAAAGGGTGGAATTCATAAACTATATGAATGTCTCTGGAAGTCCATCAGCTTACTGTGCACTGCTGAAGTCTGTCAGCACATAAAAAAATTCATCCTGAGGCCCAGAATCCAAGGACATTGGATATCCAGGGAACTGCTGCCTCCACAAGAGCACGTTTGGCAATTGTGAGGTTGGTGGTGGAGATATTTTCCAGTGTGGAAAAGAATATCAGGATCTGGCCCTAGTTCTGTGCAAAGAGATCAGTAGGTACTGAGGCTCCTTGGCAGTTTAATTGTGTCCTGTCCTGTGAAGGACTATTGTTCATTTTTTACATATGCATGTAAAGTGTTCTTGTGCAGCATCCCATCCTCTTGTATAACTATAGAACTCTAAATAGTAAATCAGTAGATAAATCACTAGTGGAATTAATTTTAGAGTTATCTTTTATTACACTGTGACTTAATTAACCACCAAGACCAGCAGCATGATGTGAGTTTATCTGCAGTGAGTTGTAAGATAACAAAGATCATGCTGGAGACAAAAAATATAAAGAAGAGCTAAAAATCCAAGAATAGAGTAAGACACAGAAAAACAAGCAACACATACTCTCTCAATAAACCATTATAATTGGCCATAGCTGCACAACCACTTCAAAACTCTCCATTAAGTATCTGTTATAGAAATAAAAAAGTGATTTAATGTCCTTGGGCAGCCCCTGTTAGAAGTGTGAGTGTTTGAATCTCACTCCTCCACTTGAGTCACAGGATTTTGTCTCTGTTTCTTCTCCTTATAATTTGATTAATTCACTAAAACGAGGAAATCAAAGTCTTTTCAAAAGATGATAAATGCAGAAAATCCAACTTTTAATCTGAGCAAATATTTGGATGCTGTTTGCAGGATTTTGCATTGATTGCTATTGGAAAATAGTAATGCAAAATGCTGAATGTCCCTTTAAATAAAACATTTTTGCTCAGCTTTTGAAAGCCCTCTAAGAAATAATAGAGAGACTTTGGGATTACCTGGAAAGCAGGAATAGTGGGGAGCAGATTATTTCCTGATTGAATGAATTCCATGCACTCTAAGAAACCTGAAGCTTCCATCCCCACATCCTGGTTCTTTACTGAGTTGAGGAATTCAGAGTGTTTGTTTGCCAGCAGGTCAGAATAAAACCAAGCAAAATACCATCACAATATCATTTTAGAAACATGGCACTGCCAGCACACTCCTCCCTGACCTCCTTGTAACACAGTAGAGCTTCTAACAGTGCTTTTTTCCTGATTTTTTTTAAAAAACTGATCTTAGTGTAACACCTAAAGCCTCCCCAGGGAGTTCTTAGGGACTCTTTTGTACACATGGAATTGCAGGTGTGGTATTTTTCCAGCCTGAAGAGGGCCAGAAACTCTGACAGATCTACAGAAAATGCATTTACAGCATTTTGACAGGTTTTTAACATTTCTTTTAACTGATACCATGTTTAAGAGGAGAAGAAAACCCAAATTAATTTTTTTTAAATTTCCAAAATCACATTTTTGGAATTCATTGGAATCCTTTCTGAAGAGTCACAGGCCAGAAAGGAGGGCAAGTCAAAAAAGTGCATTAAATTTATTGAAACTAATTTAATTGAGCAAACAATATTAATCTGAGGGCATCAGAGTTGTTTGAGCATTTGCAGAAATCTCATTAAAACACAGAAAAGATGCCTTCAAATATTGCCTTTTTTGGTATAAGGATTAACATCCCAGTTTCCTGGACTTCAGGAAGAGATTGATTATATAAAACAATAGGTTGTTTTGTAGTGTGAACACTCCATCCTAAATAAGTGAAATATTCACTGTCTGGAGTTCTCTTAGTTCATTAATATATCTGTGTGTTTGCCATGATGTTGTTTCAGGTGATTCTCATATCTGAGGTAAAATAGGTGATTAAAATAAATAGAATCAGGTGATTAAAATAAATAGAATCAGGTGATTGGAATAGATAAAACCAGGTGATTCTCAAACCTCTGAAGTAAAATAGATGATTAAAATAGATAGAATCAGGTGATTCTCAAATGTCTGAGGTAAAATTGGGGATTAGAATAAATAGAATCAGGTGATTCTCAAATCTCTGAGGTAAAATTGGGGATTAGAATAAATAGAATCAGGTGATTAAAATAAATAGAATCAGGTGATTCTCAAATCTGAGGTAAAATTGGTGATGAAAATAAATAGAATTAGGTGATTGGAATAGATAAAATCAGGTGATTGTCAAATCTCTGAAGTAAAATAGATGATTCAAATAGAATCAGGTGATTCTCAAATCTCTGAGATAAAATTGGGGATTATAATACATAGAATCAGGTGATTCTCAAATGTCTGAGGTAAAATTGGGGATTATAATAAATAGAATCAGGTGATTTTCAAATCTGAGGTAAAATAGGTGATTAAAATAGATGATTCTCAAATTTTTGAGGTAAAATAGGTGATTGGAATAGAGAGAATCAGGTGATTGTCAAACATCTGAGGTAAAATTGGGGATTATAATAAATAGAATCAGGTGATTCTCAAATGTCTGAGGTAAAATTGGGGATTAGAATAAATAGAATCAGGTGATTCTCAAATGTCTGAGGTAAAATTGGGGATTGGAATAGAGAGAATCAGGTGATTCTCAAATCTCTGAGGTAAAATAGGTGATTGGAATAGAGAGAATCAGGTGATTCTCAAATCTCAGGTAAAATTGGGGATTATAATAAATAGAATCAGGTGATTCTCAAATCTCTGAGGTAAAATTGGGGATTATAATAAATAGAATCAGGTGATTCTCAAATCTCAGGTAAAACTGGGGATTATAATAAATAGAATCAGGCGATTCTCAAATGTCTGAGGTAAAATAGGGGATTGGAATAGAGAGAATCAGGTGATTCTCAAATCTCAGGTAAAACTGGGGATTATAATAAATAGAATCAGGTGATTCTCAAATCTCAGGTAAAATTGGGGATTATAATAAATAGAATCAGGTGATTCTCAAATCTCAGGTAAAACTGGGGATTTTAATAAGTAGAATCAGGTGATTCTCAAATCTCTGAGGTAAAATAGGTGATTGGAATAGAGAGAATCAGGTGATTCTCAAATCTCAGGTAAAATTGGGGATTATAATAAATAGAATCAGGTGATTCTCAAATCTCTGAGGTAAGACAGGTGAGTGGAACAGATGGAATCAGGTGGCTGTCACATCTGAGGTAAAATAAAGCCCCGTTGTGTCCCTGGGTTAAACCGAAGCCCCGATCCCCGTTCCCGACCCGCACCCATCGGCTCTGCAGCGGTTGGGCCGTGTCCTATTGATTTAATCTGCTCCTAATCAGTACATAAAGCTATAGGCCTGCAGTGTTAATTTTTCATATGCTTACAAAGTACCCTTTGATTTTCTGTCACGCGTTAATTACAGCGTTTTGCCATTAAATAGGAAGCTTTGTGTAAACTAATTACTAGGTAATCATTGTGTACCGCGAGCGTGCTGCTCGTACCTTTTATTTTATCCTAAAAACACACACATCTCGCAGTCTGGAACCACTATACCTTCCAGCCATTAGCTCTCACTAATTCATAGCATTATTGTGGGAAGATTGTAGGAGTTGTAATTGTTGTGGTATCAGTGCTGTTAATTACCGGAGTAAACAGTTGAAATGGTGCCAAGGTCTATTGTACAAGGCAGAGGAAAGGAGGTTTAAATGTTACTTCCACCATCTGGGGACTGGAGGAGAGGCAAATGCTAGAAAACAGCAGTGAGGCAATATCAGAACTCCAGCTCCGGGGTTTGAGGCCATATGGATCCAGAATATTTTGAATCAATTGAATTTAAGTGCCAGTTTGTAGCAATAACAGCGTGGAAGGAGAGGATAAAGCAAGAGCACTAAAGAAATCTGAAATGTGGTAATGTTGTCGCAGCCAATAAAGTGCCTGCTTGGATTATTTTAAAAATGTTTGTTTTGCTAAAATCCAAAAAAGTAACACATAGGCAACTCTGGGAATAAAAGGAGTTGAAGTGGGTGTTGTTTGTGGAACACAAAGCAGGTTTTGTCTGACAATTCCTGTAGCATTACAGCAATTGCCATAAAATTCCTGGGAAGTGGCTGTGGGTTTTCTATATGATGCTTTTCTTCTTTCTGAAATCACATTTTTGGAATTCATTAGAATCCTTTCTGTAGAGGTGCAAGCCAGAAAGGAGGGCAAGTCACAAAAGTGCACTGAATTTATAGAGCTTAAAACTAAAGTAATTGGAAAAACAATATTAATCCGAGGGCATCAGAGTTGTTGGAGCATTTGCAGAGATCTCATTAAAATACAGAAAAGATGCGGTCAAATATTACCTTTTTTTTTGTATGAGGGTTAACTTCCTAATGTCCTGAACTCACAAATGCTGCATTTGAAATAAATACGTGATTGGGTTTTTAAAGAGAGATTTTTGAAGATCATGATAATTGTTTTCTTTGCTCTGAAGGGAGATGTGGGGAACCTTGAAAATGCAGAAGGTGCACCTCGCACAAGGCACGTTGTTATGTATAAACCAGCAATGCAAGTGGGTTTTTTGGATTAAAATAGCAAACTAATTATTAAGTTTATACTAATTTCGAGTTAATATGCTGCACATAAAAATGCAGAGTTCTCTGAGAATTCATAGCCCTTTCAAGATCCTTTTTGTTGCCGATTTTTGGCAGCACAGGCTGCGGTGATTTGATGTTTGATTTCCCTGCATATATTGTTTTCCAAGCTGAACAGGGATCTGGGAGCATATTGTGCTGCCAGTTTAGGAGTGTTCTGAGGAAATGGGAAGGATCTCTCGTCCTAAGCAATCCTGGTTTATTTATTTTTTATTGGTCTGTTAGCAGATGTTGGAGTAGTTCAGGGCACAATGTAAACATGTGCTTTTCAATGGATGGTAAATAGGTAAGTGCACAATGAAAAGAGCAATTGGGAGGGGGTTTGGACCAGGGCACGGGTAGGGGGGGGGTGGTTTGTGGGGTTTTTGTGTGTGTGTGTGTGGCTGGCTGAATTTAGAATTAAAAGAAGTGCTTGATCTTTATATATTGAAACCCTCAGCGTGCGGAGCGACAGCGTGAGCCAGACGAGAAACCCGCGGCCCCATGTGGTGTGAAAAAAGGAACAGCAGTTTAAGTGCCGCCAAGTTGAAAGGGAGCTGAAGCTCCTTGTTCTTGGTAGTCACGGGAAGAGGCTGCTTTGTGCTGCCGGATTGAAGCGTGGCAGATGTGCCTCAGCCCCACAAAAAGCCCCCGGAGCCGGAGCGACCCCGGCCCCGTGTCCGGATCGGCGGGGAAGGCGGGCCGGGCGCTCGGAGATAATCCCAGTAAGTGCGGAATTCTCTGCGCTCTTCCCACCCTTCCCCTTAATGCCAGTGGCGGCCCCGTTTGCCAGGCAGCTGAAATGGCCCATTAGCTATCAGGGAAAATTGTCTTTGCTCCTTTCAGCAGATGGAGCAAATATTTTACAAAGCAATTTTACATAGGAAAAACATTTGCGCGGCTCGGTAATGACGGCTCTTTTCCATGATGGCACCTTCGCTCTGAACTGCCTTTCCCGGCTCGTGCAAGGCAAAATTGGCACTTTTTAATTTTAAAATTTGCAGTTAGCAACGAGATGCCTGGGCTTTAAATCAGGTGGCAAACTTTAAGTAGATAGAGGGGGTCGTTCAGCGTGTCGCTCCCAAAACCATTTCCATTTTTATAAACTTCTCAGATTGTTGTGCTCGCTGCTGTAAATTGTGTTTCTGGCCAGCGTGCACCTCTCTGAATTAGGAGAAAAGCATCAAATCGGTTTAATTTGCAAAACAGGAAATAATGACAGTTATTTGGACAGTCAGGAGCAGTCACTGGGCTCTCCCACATTTGCTGGTGTCACTGAGGATATCAGAATAAGCTGGGCTGGACCCATTCCCATCCAGGCAGCTGGAATAAGTTATCCCAGCTCCACTGATCGCAGCAGAAAGGATTTACTTGTAAATGGTAGGAATTGTCATAGTGCCATCCAAGAGGCATAAATTGCCATGGCTTCATTGACTTCAGCAGAGATGTGGCAGTTTGTATCACTCAGGATCTCTGCTGGTTTCATTCCTCTCTGGCCCACTCAGCTTTACTTATTTGGAGTTACTTTCTTCACTCTATTTGCTTGCAAGGTCTAAATAATTTCCTTTCAATCTGATTTTTAGCTAAAAAGCCCTGGGTCTTTATCATGCTTTCTCCTGCTCTGCAGCCTCTTTCTGTCCCCAGGTCTTTCTTCCTATTTCTAAGTGTATTTCTTCTTCCTATTTATTTACTTCTTTTCTCTTCTCAACAGGCTTTTCTTTGCTGCCTGATCTGTCTCCAGCAGATTTCCTACCAGTGCCTTCAACATCTGCCACACTTGATCCTAATTTTTTGTTGCAACTGCCATTCTAAGAAAGCCTTTTGAAATTCAGCTTGCAGAAGGGTGAGAAATTATTTTATATTTAGTGGGAAAAAGGTGTATTTTTTTTTCCTCTTTCATGCCTGTTTATTGTTATAAAAAGGTGCAAAACCAGTTTGGATAATTTGAAGATTTAAAGATTTTTACAAGACATAAACAGTATTTGGGTTGCTGCTTTTTTACTGGTACTAAGAAGCATCAGCTGGAAGATTTGAACAAATGCTCCCAGTTTCTGTTGGGCCTGTGATCCTGGGGTTTTTTGGGCCACACCAAGAGCTAAAACAGTGGTAAGCTCTGCTGGAGATACCCTCCAATTTACATGGAATTAGCCAGCCAAGCACTGCTCCTTTTAAAAGGTTTGACTTCACGAGTCAGTGTTGGATCCAGGCTTGAATTTGCCTACTAAAACTCCCTATAATCAGGATTATTGCCTTTTTAGAGCTTACAGTTGCAAAAATCCTCCAACTAGAATTCCAGGTGCTGATCCCTAAGGAGCAGTTCCCGACTCCCTTCTGTGAACACCCTGATTATCCAGGCACTGCTTGTCCAAGGCACTGTCACGTTGGGCTGGAGCTCACAGGGAGGTTTTTCAGATTTGCTTGGATTGGTTATTTCTTTAAAATCCTGTTTTCTTCCTGCCAGGCTGGTTTGGCTGCTCAGATCCTTCACAGTCACGAGTACAAGGTGCTGTTGCTGAGGGGCTGTGGCTGCCCCATCCCTGGAAGTGTCCAGGTTGGACAGGGCTTGGAGCAGTGGAAGGTGTCCCTGCCCATGGCAGAGGGTGGGTTGGATGATTTTTAAGGTCCCTTTCAACCCAAACCATTCCATGGTTTGGTTCCTGAGCTGAGCACTTTGCACCCAAGAGACCTTCTGAGTTCAGCCTGTGTTCAAATCACCATGAAATGCTCTTGGACATTGTTTAAGCAACACTGGGCCTGTGGAGGAGGTGCCACAACAGTCTTGCCTGTCTAAGGTCCATCATATGAGCTGAGAGCAGCAGCACAGGAGGTCACTGTGGGTGCAGGTGAGGTGAACGGAGTGTGTCTCACCAGCAGCCTCCATCAGTGAGCCAGCTTAGCCAGGCCTTGGGTACACTCCAAAATGTGGAAGTTCTGCTTGATTTTGCACCCAGTTTAGGGAACTCTCTTCCACCTCCACGTGTGATCCTCCAAAACAACTCTGTCTGAAAGGAGATACAGCTCAGAGTGGTTGCAAAGGAAAGTTGTCCCACTTCACCTGCTCTTAGTTCAATGTTACTTACACAAGCTTGCTCACAGCATTCCCAAATACTTTCACATATCCACCATTCTTTTTTCCCCCCTGTGATTTATCAAAAGCTTTCAGGCAACCATTGCACACCTCTTTGTTTGTTTTTGTATTTCTGTTTAAATTGCACAAACCCCAAAGTCATCAGATCTCAGGGATGAGGCTGGGAGTGACAGAGGTATCTCTGAATGCACTGCCAGCTGCAAACTGATTTGTGGGGCAGCAATTCCCTGACATCCATCAGGGCTCACATCCCTCTCCAAAGCCACATTTATTTTCACCCTGTGATGAACCACCTCAGCCTGTGACTTGTTGGCTCAGCAATAATTCAGCACAAATACAAACCAAGGCCAACTGATATTTGCTCACTGCTCTGCTGTGTCGGTCAGCTGAGCCATCCAAACCCTAAATCCCTTACAGATCATAAGGAAATGAGCAGTGGAAGACCTGAAGGTGGGTAAATTCTGAGCTTGGATCTCATGTTTGATGTGCTCCTTTGTTTTTGCATTGAGGTTGTGCTGCTTAGTGTGTTGATATACTGACTAAACCCCTTTTTAACCTTTTTTTCTGAGGTGTTTAAAGTCAACAACACACTTTTCTCCTTGTTATATGAGAGGAGCCCACATGGCCCAGCTCAACATTGTTTTCTAAGCTTTTTAATATTTTTAAGGCATTTTTTTCCTCAAGTCCATGTGAGGTAAGGACAGGAATTGTCCCCCATTTGTGACTGGACAGACAGAAAATCCCTTTCCTGGAGTCTCCTGCAGACTGCAGTCAGGAACAAGGGGTATCCAGGTCTCCTGTACACAAAGTTGATCCCTAATTGCCCAGTTACCCTGAGAGATTGTGGCTGCCCCATCCCTGGAAGTGTCCAAGGCCAGGTTGGATGAACTTGGAGCAACCTGGGCTAGTGGAAGGTGTCCCTGCCCATGGCAGGGGGTGAACAGGATGAGCTTTAAGGTCCTTCCAACCCAAACCATCCTGTGATTCTAATCACTGGTCCATCCTCCTCATTCTGGCAGATAACTCCCAGTTTGAATTTGTATTTTTGGTTACTCACACCATGGGAAAACCCATCTCTTCAAACTCGCTGCTCTGGAAAAAGAGCTTTAATGTTTTATTTCCTGTTCTTAGCTGGCAGCCATAAGGTTTTATCCCCTTCCTCCAGAGCTCAAGATAAAATGGTTGTGGCTTAGGACACTGCCAGGATCAGAGGAGGGTTGGTCATCTGCTGGAGCACAGGGTGCTGAGGAGAGAGGGTGTCAAACAGAAGCCAAGAGCCCAGGGGGAGCAGGAGCCTGAACCAATGGAGTCAAGGTCCTTGCACTTTTTATGCTTGTGTGTACTCTGGGATGTTGGGAACTGTAAAAGCAATGTTACACTCTGTATTTAATGGGGTTGGGTTTTGTGTGTGTGAATAAAGAATTTAAAACCAGGAAAAAAGCTGGTTTAGTTATGGAATGACTAATCAAATTCTGCCAGAGACAGAGGCACATATACACTTGGGAGTTCATTGCAGATATTTTACAGAGTGGAAAAGGATATTTATTAAACTAAAGAGTGTTTGGGTTGATATAAGAGCTTAGCCATGGAACTAGTACAACTATTGCTGGCATATGTGACTATTTCAATATGCTGCCTCAAAACACCAGCGATGTAGAAGTTATTGACTGCTGCTATTGATCCCAGGCAGTTACCAAGTACTTGGCATTTTCACTTGCCAGATCCAATTATTGATATAAATTATAATGCAGGAGCTGCTGTACTGAGGGGGGGATTGCCTCTCAGAGAAGGACACTTTGCAGCAGGAAGGAAGAGGAGTAAGCAGAAAAATTAAAAAAGGCTTCCTGACTGTGGGTAAACAGTAACCACATTTTTTTTTTTTTTTTAGCCTGTTGGAGGCCTGGTTTTTAATCACCCCACAAGCAGTTTTCATTTCTGTAGTAAAATTGCTTGTGGTTCTATTTAATTTGTTTCTGCAGGAGCTGGCTTTGGTGAAGATCTCCCAGGAGCTGCCGGGCCTTTTAGCACAGCACGTACAGCCAGTCAATGAGAAACGATTCCCTACATGGGAAAAATTCCTCCAAACATTCCTCACTCAAGGTAAATAAGACTGCAAAGTCGCTGTGAAGTGTTAGAAGGAGTAATTATACCATATTGTATGCCATATTCTTGTTAATTTCAGGCCCATTTAAATATTTATCTCCATTTATTTCTCCGTTATGCTTCAAATGTTCATTTACCAATTAATTATAGGCCATTGTTCTATCATTTGTATGTCCTATCCAAGCTTTGAGCTTACATTAGTCCTGGATTACCTTTCTCACGTGATTCTGAATCCAGAAGCACCAATTCCTTAATCCTGGGGTACTATACTAAAGGCTGGTTGGGAAAGGGCTTTAGGGAATTCCAGCAGAAAGAGAATATTTCATCCATAAATTTCATACACTTCTTGATCTGTGGAAGAGACAAGGATGAGTCAAAGCTTTGAAAGTATTTTTAGTTAACACATCTAGTACCAATTTTATTACACAGTAGTTCATCCTAACTAAATGAACTATGGCATCATGTGCAATAAGAAGGGGAATCCAGAATGCCAAGCAGTTTTCTTTGTGATTTTCCTATGGAAAACCATGGAAGTTGTCATCTGCACACCAAATTCCTCATGTGGATGAACACCACAGGGCAGACTCTCACCTAAGACCATCCTGTGGATGGGGGTCACAGCAGGAGACACCACTTCCCCCAAGATCCCAACGTTGTATTTTCCAGCTGTTCTGGGCCTGTTTTTTTAGCTGGATTCACTCACACTACCCCAGAACGTGTTTCTCCAGTCAGATATGGGATATGTGCAGTTGGGAAGTGGAACTGAAAAGCCACTGGTTGAACTATACAGTGCAGTGGTAGGTGAGGTGTCTCCTTTCTCCTCCCAGAGATCCACTGGGGCTCTGCTGCTCCCATTCCATTCATTCCCTTGCTGTATCCCCCTGCAGTGCCTGAGCACAGAAGGAGCTGGTGGCTTCCCTGTGCACTCTGAGTTGTGGATTTGCTCCCAAGCTGAAGAGCTGATCCACTGATCCGTTTCTCCCCAGGTGGAGTGATTGAGGCCTTCCCGCTCTCCAGCACCGTCACCAACCTGACGGTGGATCTGCTGATAGAGCCAACAGGGGAGATCAGAATTGTGTCCTCTGGGGATCAGCTCCACGCTGAGGGGCCCTTCAGGTCCTCTGGGACCACCATCCCCCAGCGCTCCGTGGATCCAGCGCTTCTCAACTCGCTCTGCTGGAAAATTGGGGACGCCTGCAGATCTAAAGGGGTGCTCGGCTACCTCTCCGTTGACTTTGTGGCTTTCACCCATCCCCAAACGATGGAGCAGCAGGTGAGTTACTCCACACTGTTCCCTGAGATCAAGGAATGTCAGTTTTCCTAGGGAATTCCAACCAGGAGAAAGCTTTGCCCTTTGGAATAAACTGTATTTCCAAGCTGTGGGGTGTTTGGATGGGAACGAGCACATGGGTCTTCTAACAACAACATAACATTTGGACCTGATGCATCTCCTTTTTCACTCCTCTGACACTGTTTTCTTCTACAACCTTCAGTGAGGACCCTCAGTGTTCTGACTGGAAAAGGGAACATCCCTGTATTTAAAGGCTGTGGGGGAAATAGGTGGATTTTGAGGAGATGGGGTGGCTGTTTCTCCCACTTGTGTGGGGTGAGAAAAGGCTTTGAACACAAGGGTTGTGTTTAAACCCAAAGAGTTATATGTGGTACCTGTTGGCAAAAGCAGTGCTGTGATAATTATAGTCCACTTTAAGCTCAGAGAAGGCTTAAAATCAGACTTTTGGTGACTGATACCACTGCAGGGTGACTGTGGTGAACCAGAGAATTGGAATGATTGTAGAATCCTGGAATGGTTTGGGTTGGAAGGGACCTTTAAGCTCATTTCATTCCACCCCGTGCCACGGTGGAACCTTCCACTATCCCAGGTTGCTCCAAGTTCATCCAACCTGGCCTTGGACACTTCCAGGGATGGAGCAGCTACAGCTTCTCTGTGCCAGTGCCACACCACCCTTAGAGTAGTTTGTTGGCTCTGGAATACAGATCCCAGTCAGATTTGACTCCCAAAATGTGTTTACACAGACACAGCAATTAGAACTGCAGATAAGCCATATTGGACAACTTCCATGGAAAGTTGCTTTGAAAAGATTAAGGGATGACTTCCTTCACCCACAGAAGTCCTTGGAGTTGTGCCAATTGTTTCCCTCAAGCCAGGAGTTCACTGAAACCCAGGAATGCTTCCTAGATTATTAAAGTTACGACATTTCCTGGCACAAACAAGGATGTATTAAATCTGTCAGTGTTTCTTGTGGCCTCTTAGAATTCCTGTCTGCTCTGTCTTGGTTTTCTTCCCTTGTTTCCAGTTGATCCTACCTTACCATCTCCTATGTTTGTCAGCATGTACCACAACTTTAGCATTATTTAAGCACAGGTTTTTAAATTTAACTAGATGTAGAGGCAATTAATGAGGCCATCTGTCTTGTGAGAGGGAGATCTCACAAAGGATTGTGTTCCTGAAAGCACTATTTTTTTGGCAAACAAGAAATCCTATTAAACTCTCAGAACATTTGCTCACTAATTTCACAAGTGCCCACTTTAATGCAGTAGCTGGAAGGCTCAGATGCATTTCCTGGAAGTACAAGATACTTAGGAATTCTTTCAAAGTGTATTTTATGGAAAATACCAACCTTTGGAGCAGTGGGAGCAAAGGGACTCTGTGGGGGATAAGGGACAATGTGTGTTATCAAACACAACTCAATGGGAAGGCAGAGCCTTGTCTGCCATGAGCAGCCCAGCAGGGATCCAAGGGGCAGAGAAATGGTGTGGAGACTCCACACAATTCCCTGTTTGCCTCAGGAATCCATTTCTGTCTCTGTTAAAAGCATCTGTGTCTCGTTCCCGAGGGAAGGGAGATGCAGACACGCTGTTTTCAAGGGGAAGAAGTGGGGGAGAAGAATTAGGTGCATAATTTGGACTGAACCACTTCTGATTCTCACTTTAGTTTCCAAAATGGATCATTCAGAGCAAGGCCTTGACCCCTCAGAGTGAAATCCTGCCCAGTGCTGAGTGTCTGCTGCTCAGACCCCAACTTGTCAAGGAGCCCATTTAATGGAGTGGGACTGCTCGAATGCATAAACTTCCTTACATCCAGAGCTCTGTGGACACAGAATTTGGAGAAGGAGGGTCCTAAGCCACCTTTTCCATGGATCTGATGGCTTTTACACAGCCCCAACCCTTGGCAGGAGTAGGGAGAGAACGTTGGATAAACAGCTGAGGTTGGAGGCGTTCACTGCGTGTCTGAAGGGCTCTCCAGACAGTGGAGCATTTTCGAGGTGTTATTTTCAAACAAGAGCCACAGGGTTTTCATTAACCATCTTCCAATCTTGTATTGAGCAGGACAGAGGAGTTGTAGAGCCCTGGAAGTGAAGTTTTTGGGCAGCACCAGCCCATCCCAGCAGCTGCCACGAGATGGCAGCCGGACAAGGGTCTCCCTGCCAGCACTGCCAGAATCATCCATTCTCCTGCAAATGTTCAAAGTCATGAAAGCAGCTCTTTCTTCAACACCCAGGTTGCATTAATATCTTACTAATTGACATTTTTACAGGGTCACCCAACCCCTTCTCTTAAAGCAGCTCGTGGGCTCTTTGCAATAACCCAAACGTCAGTACCAGGCACAGAGAAAACAGTGTAACTGGGGGAAGAAAAGCTGTAATTTTGTGACTCCTTAAGAATTTGTTTCCTTCCCTCCTCGAGTTTATGTTTTGAAGCATTTTTATGGAAGCTGTAAAGAATTCCAGTATAACTGTGGCAGTGCTCACTGGAGATGCCTTTGCCATGAGGTGCAGGCTCTTGAGCTGTGCTCATTGAAGGAGTCTCCTGGCAGCCTTTGGAACAGGGAGCAATTCCAGACTTCGTGGTAATTCCTTGGACAAACAGCCAGCAACTCTTGCAGGGCATATTTCTAACTCATTTTTTTTCCAGTGGTGGGATTCTGGGAAGTCCAAACCTGCTTAGCTTGACCTAAAATCCCTCTTAACTCAATCTAAAAACTAGAGCCTCCATCTTTGAACTTTGATTTGTGGTTTGATAATCAAATATCAGTTCTAGATTTCTCAAGTGAGCTCTGTTCCAGCTTAATTTCTGAACAGAAGTGTCCTGAAAATCCCCAAATTTCAGATGAAAGCTCCTTGTATTATGCTAATCATCCATACAATCCTGTCAGGATGTGACTGACAGTCACAAACACCTATGTGCCCTTATTGTGTGTCCTCAGAAAATGAGGATGGACTCAATAATCTGTTTGTTAAGCTGCAGGATTGTATCATCCTTTACTAAACTTGACCTTTGCCCAGGCCTTCCTCCAACAGCTCCTTATTTACTGGAGGAGATGATAATTCATCTGGTTATTAACTGCCTGACCTCCTCAGGCATTGCTTCATGCACTATGGAAATACATTGATGGCATAAATAAAAACCCAGCCACAAAACACCAGAGCTCACACTTCCAAGGCTTTCTAGGAGCTCTGGACACCCATTTTTATTACTTCCAAGGAAAACCTGTTGCAATCCAATAGATGTTATTAGAAAGCTGCACATAAAAGAACAGTCCAGACTAGTAAGTAGATCTGATGTGGTTGTGCTTCATTATATGTGACCCTAATGCTGATTATTTCTCACAGGGGGGAGTCAAATACACCAAAATCCTCAGCTAAAACAGTTACTGGTGAGAAGAAATCTAGAAGTCATCAACTACAGAGTCCCCCTCATTAGAATTCCTCAGACAAAAATATCAAGGATTCTGGTGCTCTTTTCTTTATTACAGTTAATTTTAGGTTGTTAAACTCAAGGGACACCAGGATGGTCAGCATGTGGATATAATGAGCTGCCCCTTTCCCTTTGGGAATATATATGGATATATCATTGGTGGAAGGTGCCAGAGCCAGCACACAGATTCCCACTGCTCCTTGCAGAACCAGGAGCACCACAGGGAGCTGCAGAGCCTTTGTCTTCCCAACTCAGGCCTGGCCCAACTTCCAGCCTTGCTCAGAACCACCAGAAAACATTACCTATTGCCTGATGGCTGTGATTTTACAAAGCATTTGTGAGTTCAGGAACTGCAGTGAGACTTGGAAATTGTTCCATAAAAGAATTCAGTCAGCTAGTTACTAATTATTTCTCATTTGAACTGAGAAAATGGGGGTAAATTATTCCTAAAAATGAAGGCAGACCCCTTGCCCAGCCCAGCCCTGTGTGTTTCCCTTGCCTGGAGCAGCACAAAGGGGATTTAAAAGGGCACTTCTGGGTTTCCATGGCAAAAGGGAATCCCCTGCTAGGATAAAGCTGGAATCTTGTGCCATCTGATCCTTCTTCCTTTCTCCCCACCTTAGGGATGTTCTGGGACACATCCAGGGCAGGAAGGGACATGGCCACAGTGCCGTGTTCTCTGACAATCCTGAGCCAGGAAAACAATCCTTGGGGGTGATCCCAGCTGGCACAGAGAAGTGACCATTTGGCTGCTTTAAGATGCAACAGGGGTGGTTTATCCCCAGGCTCAGGCCTGGGATGGAAGGAGGTGGACAGGTGGCTTCCAGCCATGTTTGCCTTCCTCCTCCTCATGCTGGTGGAGCATTATATTAAACATGCAAAATATCTGATGACTTTATGCAGGATGTAAGCATGAATGGAGCTTAAGGAGGTGTTTAGAGCTCTCCTTTGTTAGAGTAACAACAGGGGAAGGGATGGAAACCTTCCTTCATCCACCCTGTAGATCCAAGCCCTTCGTTTCACAGGCAACAGCATAAGGGTGGTCAGTCTGAAATGGTGAAGTCATGTCTGAAACTATTAGCTGAGTAAACAGAAACTCCTTAAAGTAGTATTTGGGCAGTCTCCTGATTTGCAGCACAAAACTTGCCTTGCTGAAACCTTTTTCTTCTCTTCTTTGGGCAAGCTGGGCCATCCCCTGGAGCAGGGAATCCGGGAGCACTTCTGTCCCTCCCACAGCAGCGAGTGGGAAGGTGCCAGTGGGCACTGGAGCCAGGCTGGCATGCTGGGCCTTTGTGTAGATCAGTGTGAAATGCACCACAGGGGTAATTAATGGGTCCCTTCTCTACATCTGAAATTAAAACAATGCCACTTGTATTTTCATTTTAGTTACTGACAACGTGGGGTTTGTGGAGTGACTCTTGCACGATTTACGTGCTGTCCCAGCTTGGGGTGGTTTGCCTGAATCCCTGGGAGGGTGCAATGAATTTATTTAGTGCTGATGGCTGGATAGGTTTGCCAGGCTGCTTTTTTTAATGCTTTATCTGCTGTTAAATGCTCACCCCATTCCCTAAATGTTGCCACAACACCGCTCTGGTACTTCCCAGATGCACTTCAGTCACAGGGACATCTTTGATTAACATTTTTTTGTGGCCCACCTTGTCTCCTGCACCTCTGTTTGTGCATCAACAAATCCTCCAAGGTGTGAGTTTTGAGGTCAGGGCGATGGAGGTGGAAGATCAGGGGCTGGATTAGGAACACCCAGTTCCCTTTGAGCTCCACAGTCCTCAGATATCCGAGATTTCCAAGAGTCCCTGGTCCCCTCATGCAGCTCTGCCACCTCCTTCTGGGGGCAAAGATTTCACTGAGAATCTAAAGATCAAAGGCACACACACTGGCACAGACTTGTTGATAACATTTATAATAATCTTTATCAAAATTAATGTAGCACTCCTCTAATATGAATAGTTTATAACTATGATTTGACTCCTTGAAAAGGTTGGCACATACTGGAAAAGTACAAATCGACAGGAAAGTTCCTTCCTGTCTCGCAGAAGTGATGGTAAACAATAAATTATTGAAGAAAATTAAACTTTATAATTGGGGAACATTCCCTATTACTAAGCAAAGGCAGCCATTAGCATCCTATTTGCATCTGGTAGCATGCAGCAGGAAATATTTAAGTTGACAAATAGGATGTTTAATACAGCAACAGATACTTGGCAGTTGGATATTAACAACTGTTACTGGGGTGATTTATTCCCCATTATCCAAAGGGCATTACTATGTGCATATGATTCCGAAATTAACTCCAGTTCTCCAAGAGGCCTTGGCTGCCTGACCCCTTAATATCCTTCTAATGATGCCATTTACCATTCAAGGCCTTAGTCAAGTTGTTCTCTGGGAGATTTGTTTTAAGGGCTCCACTGGAGGGCAGATCTTGGTGTGTGGGAACATTTCTCAGCACAAGGATTTTTTTTTTAGGTGGGAAAAACTCACAGGGAAAACCAAGCTCAGGTTATTGGGGCAGAGGAGCCTTGCAGAAGGAATCTGTGGTGCTTCCTTCTGCTTCCCTCAGCCTTTTAAATCCTGCCTGAAAAATTATTTCTGGAGTTACAGAAGAGTTCTGATTGTTCCCATTTGGAAGTGGTTTGTAGAACCGTGAAATCCTGGAATGGTTTGGGTGGGAAAGGACCTTAAAGCTCATCCCATTCCTCTCCCTGCCTCAGGCAGGGACACCTTCCAGTATCCCAGATTGCTCCAACCTGGCCTTGGACACTTCCAGGGATCCAGGGGCAGCCACAGCTTCTCTGGGC
>JAWWLV010000018.1:1699698-1711424 GCA_035041135.1 Platyrinchus mystaceus | reverse complement strand
TGATGTTTAAATGAGGGGGAGCTGATGTTAAAAAGGCAGAGAGCTTTGTTTCACCTCACTTAACTACTTCAGAGAGATGAAACCTCAGCCTAAACCCCGAGGATCAGGTGGCTCCTCCTTGTAGCATCTCTTTTAAACAATTCATGACTGTTGGGGGCACCTTAACCCGAAGGAGCTCTTGGTGTTCCACCTCACCCGGGGTCAGGGGGCTCAGGTATCCCAGTTAAACTGTGCTACTGTAAATTAATGGAAAATGTAACTGCTCTGCTGAAAGATCAATGTCCAATAAAGGCTGCACAATCAGATCTTGTTGTGATGATTGAGGCCCTTAATTGCCTCTCCAGGATAAGGTGGTAATCAACACACGTGGAGCTGATCTTCGTTAGGGGTTCAATGACATGCTAATGAGAGACCCAAGGCAGGAGCTTTAACTACTTATACTTATTAAATCTTATGTTTGCTGTGAAAAATGACTTAAGGCCGACAATCGATAAAGCCCAGGTCTTAATTACTATATTTCACTTTTATACCTGTTTGTGTGTTTGACAAATGTTTCACCACAGGCTCTGCAGCTCTGATGGGAGTTACCCCAAGAAATGCCCTTTTCTGGTGGTGTCTCCTCCAACCTGTGGTAATACAGAGGTGAGTTGGGTTGTTTGAGAGAAGTTTTGTGACTAGGAATGCAAACATGGGCCAGGCAGCCCATTCTGCTTAAATATTTTTGGATATAACAAATATCCAAATTGTTGATGTAATACCTGCTAAACCTCCAGGTGGACACGGGTGCTACATGGAAGTTCTTACTCTTTTTTTTTGCCATTGTAAATTAATATTGGATTTAGATACTAGTCAGGATTGATATTCCCAAGTGTTTCTGATTAGTACTCTCTTTATTATCTCAAAAATCATTTCTCCACTCTTCAGGGACACCTGGAGCCACCTGACCTTTCACTGACTTGAGCAGAAGTTGGATCTGTCCTCAACTTACCTTTCTGTGTTGACCTAAATCTCTTTGCAAAGCAGAATTAAAGATCTCCCCGATGTACATTGTTGTTGAATAAAATTTAGCTATTTCTTAATAGTTGAATGCCCTCAGGCCTCTGCTTCAAAGCAACTTTGCCTGAAACAAAGGAGAATTTGCTTCATATATTATTTACTTTGGCCATTTAATTTAAATTGCCTTTTGCTGTGGCTCCTTACTCATGTTCACTGCAGAGAAGTAAGTTAATAAATCTGAGAGTTGTTTTGATTTCTTTCCCTGTTTCTGGAAACAGATGTCACGTTACACTTTTTGGGCTGCGTTTTTCAGTTTAAATACACCTGAGAAATAGTGGCAACTCCAGTATTGCATTGAGGGGATGGAGAATAAAAACTGTCACTAACATATCCCTAGTTTGTTTAAAAGATTTATTTCTAGAAAAGAATAAGATGATGGTTTTGCATTTAAGCCTTTTAAAAAGCAAAATACACGTGACTTGAGTGATTTCAAAAGCAATTGCATCACTTGAAGCACAGTTTATGAGCCCTGCTCTAGTTCATTAGAAAACCCATGTATTACTTTCAGTGATATTAATAATCCTAATAGAATTAACACCATGAAACGTGATTAAAACCAAAACGTTTGATCAAGGAAACTTTCAGCCTTAAAAGGTAAATTTCAAATTTTAACAGCTGATTTTTGGAGCAAGATTATGAAGCCAAACCTGGTTTGATTCTTCCAAGAGGAAATGCCACTAGATCTGATTGTAACGTGCCTGGTGATTCATGAGACTGGTTATCCACGTGCTTTGTGAGAGATGAATTATTTAGTAAGAAAAATCACAATAATTTTGTTGTTAGTCAAGAATTTATAGGTTGACAGAAAAACAATTATGCAGCCCCTGCAGCTGGTGGGGGACAGAACATCATTAACCACACACAGCCACTTTGGCTCAGTCCAACTGCTGGAGTTACCTTCCAATCTGCTTTATTTCAATATATCTTCATCCTTTAAAGCAAGAACTAAACATTTACTAATTCAGCCTAAATCAAGTTTACCTTTGTTTGGGTTTTTTTTTTCACTCCAGGAGGAGCGAAAGCTTTAAAAGATCTGTTTGAGGCCTGATTCTGCCCCCTATCAATTGAAAATAAGATCAATTATTTCCTGATATTTGGTTCACCACCACTCCTTTGCCTCTTATTCCAGAGTGGCTGGAAGGGCTGGTGGGGAGGCAATTTTGTGCAAGTTTTAATGCCAGTTTTAAGGAGTCTTAATCCATACACGTATTGATTAAGGTGGAACACTTGGTGAGTCTTTCTAGGAGATGCCTTTGAGGGAAGAATGTGTTTAGAAAGCCTGGCCACTGTTGACCTACTTTTTTCAGGGGCCTGAGGGAATTCAGTTTGCTGCACTCACGAGCTGTTGGAAGACATGGGAAGGGAAAAAAAAAAGGTGGATTTCACCACGATCCATTATCTTATAAACATGTATTAATATTTAAAAGATAGGAAAATGTTGGGCTCCTAAAACAACAATCAGGTGCCATTTTTTTTCTAGGGAATGAAGAGCTTGTCCTTTGTTATTTTTAATTCCTACCTAGCAGAGTGAACTGAATTCAGTGAGCCAAGGACTGGCATATAGATCCCGATTCCTGGAGTCTGTTTTATACACTCTGTTGAATTCCATGTGACATGTACTGGGAATACAACATTCCAAAACATTTTAATAGTTAAATGTTAACTGTTGAACTGTGTGACATAGTAAATGACATGTTATTCCTGTGTCATAGCTGGGGAAATTCCAGCAGTAGTGAGGTTAAATTCCCAGAGGTGCTGAGCAGGAGCTGTAATGAAAATGTAGGACTTTCTGAGTCCATCCTGCCCTTTTATCCAGGGATCTGAGCCCAGGGACAGAGGAATTTCGGGTCCTGGTTTTGGCTGTGCACTGTAACTCCTGACAGGGCACTTTCCACCTCCATCAGCCTGATCCCCCCTCCCTCCCGAGCCTGACTGAGCCCCCAAATCCCTCCAGTAACAGCAAGGAAAACCTCGATCCAGATCCTGGAATCTTCAGGAATCCTCCCAGGGGAATTGCTCCTTCCTTCCTCCCTCTCCTTTTGATGGAGTTCTGCTGGAGTGACTCAGAACTCCATTATATGCTATCTGTGGAAAATGACTTGTGTTGGGCAACTTGGCAGTGGGAATTAAACAAGTAATAACTTCTTGCCTTACTTTTTTGAAGGCCTTGCAAATTATCCCGATAACCACAGCGCAGTGGGATTTTTCCAGGGCCGTCCTGCGAGATTCCAGCCTAATGATTTTCCTGCCCTTCTGCATCAGCGTTTTGCTTTTCCTTGATAATAAATATTTATTTTTCTTGCCGTGGCCACCTCCAGCTCCCCCCCCTGTCCTCTCCACGGCGCCGGGAAGCAGCAGAGAGCAGCAGCAGACTGCGAGTAGCGAGTCTGGCACCGCTGGAGAACATTTCCCCCACACAAATAAACCCACAATTTATCCCAGTCCCGGCCTTCTCCCTCCTCCTGTAATTAAAGAACTGATATATTGTTCCTCTGCAGGTCTTGAACGCCGTGGCATTGTGGATACACAATAACTTTGGAGGCGTAATTATAACTAGGAAATCTCGGCGTGTTTCTCGCTGACAGAGTGTCAGCTGGATTTAGTGGGGAAAATCAGCTTAATTATTTTTTAATGTGGGTTTCTAGGAGCCTTCAACCTCCTGTGCCAGAAACTTTTTTTAAGAGGAGGTTGTTGGGGCAGTCAAATACAGGACTTTGAGGATATTTTATGATACATATTAAAAAAAAAAGTAGATTGTGTTCTTGCAACACAGATTTTCCCCCGACGTCGAGGACAAAAATATAAAATTAGATTTTTGGTGACATTCTGTTCTCACAGCAGGAATCCTGCAGGATGATAAAACAAATACCAACTATTTGTTTCAAATGGTGCCTTTAGAATGAAAATTTCTGATTAAACATAGGTTTTAAAAGGAGTCTGGCAAAACCAAAGCTGTATCAAAAAAATATATGATGTGCTTTAGTTCTTAAGATATAAAACCCCTTCAAGTTTGATTACACGAATCAGAATGGGGGATTAAGGTTATGATTAGCCCTGGAAAATCTACATAATATTTATGCAAATTTGGCAAATTGAGTTGGTTTTCCCCATAGCCTTGCAAATGAAAAAGACATTTTAGAAAAATTGCAGGTCTATAGAAATTCTCTCATTTTGTGTCCTATTCTTTAAAATTTAATAGAAAATGAGTCTGATTGAAATGAACCTGAGTGAAAGGTACACAGGGACTGCAGGTAAAAGGTTCATTTGAACAGAAGGACGGCTGTGTGGGCAGCACCAGTCCCTCAGATACTTAGGAGTTGGGGCTCTATTAATTTTTAGTGTAGGAACTAAATTATAAAGTTATTGAACAGAGAGAGAATTTATCTCTGTTAATGGCCATTGAAAGATCCTTTTTTTTTTTTTCCTAAAGCTCAAACAAAGTAGATTTCGAATAAGAGGAAGCTTGAAGATGTTTCAAGAATTAAATCAAATATACCTCCCACTTCCCCCCTCCCCCCCCAAATTGATAATATAACTCAAATAGTCCAGTTTGTCGTAGATGATAATGCGGGAGAGTGTGATAAAATGCACAGATCAATAGCCCACAATTGAGATTAATGCTCTGCTGTTAATAAAAAGAAGTGGATAGTTTGGGGCTGTGTGGAGGGGAGAGCGTTCCCTGTCACTGGTGTCAGGTGGAAAGCTTGTTTTAAAAGCTGAATATAGCGTGTCATGGCTCGGGGTTGTGGTGGGGAGGCTGCAGAGCTGTCAAAACGTGTTCTTCGCTGCTGTGAAGGATGTGAGGGTTGAACAGGGGTTTCTCTCATCACAAAGATGGGGTGTGTTTCGGACTGGGCTCGTTTCCCCGGCACCACTGACAGACAGGGAACGCTCAGCGATGGAAGAATTTGGGTATCAGTGAAGGAGAGTTCTGTGATTTGGAAACACTGATGTTGGTAGAGCTGCTCCAGGCCCTGTTAGTGCTTAAACTCAGTACAGCTGTGGGGCTGTCAGGGAACACAGTGCCCGGTAACTGCTTTGCTCTGCAGGGACATCGAGGCACAGACGGACACACCGGGACACTCACAGAGCCACCGCATCATCCGGGCTGCGGGAGACCAAAGATCCAGTCCAACCATCACCCCTCACCCTGTCCCCAAACCACCCCCTTCATCCACGTCCCCAGGTGCCTCGGGAACGCCTCCCTGGTGACTCCACCAGCTCCCGGGCTGGTTTATTCCACACTCGCTGTCGGTGTGTCTGTGCGGGACGGAACAACCCGGGCAGGCGCCCCAGGCGCTCTTTGGGGGAGCAAACCCGGATTCCTCGCCGGGAGCTGCGAACTCGGGCAGCGATCCCAGCCCGGTTTGTTCCGCCGCCTCAGCCGCGCTTCTCCCGACCGAACGCACGGAATAACGGGGCTGGAATCACCCCCGGGGCGGCTTCCACACCCCGGAGCCGCCTCCTGGCGGAACATGGCGCCGCCTCCCTTCCCTCCTCTTCCTCCCCTTCCTCCTCCTCCTCCTCCTCCCTCGCCGCACATCCATCCCCTGCCGCCGTTTTGGTTCCGGGGCAGCGGCTCCTTCCTGCGGGCGTGTGGCGGAGCTGGGCCGCGGTGCCCCGGGCGGCCGCAGCATGTGAGCGCCGGGGCGGGGATGCTCTGGCTGCTCTGCGGCCCCTCCCGCGCCATGGACGCCCCCGCGCTCGTCATCCGCATCCGCATCCCCGACGGGGCCGCCGTGGACTGGACCGTGCACTCCGCGCCTCAGCTGCTCTTCAGGGACGTGCTGGTGAGTGCCCGGAGCGCCCCCGCCATGGTGCCGGGGGATGCGATCGCCTGAGGGGAGGAGGAGTGGTGGGCACGGTGGGGATGTTGTCGTGTCCGCGCCGGGAAGGTTTGATGGTGGTTCTGGTGGAAGGGGCGGGGAAGCGCCGTGTGGAATCGCCTGCCGAGCTCCCCGTGGGGCACCGTGGGACGGTTTGGGTGGGAAGGCTCCTCCGAAGGTCCCACCCTGTGCCGCGGGCAGGATTCCATCATCGGGGCATCCCCCGCTGGATGCGGGGACAAGGCAGGGCTTTAGGGCGCTCTAAACAGCCGTGGGTTGGGAAGGAGCGTTCCCGGCTGGGGCTTCGCCTGCTCCCGGTGATGCCATCGCTGGGCTGGGGGGTTGTTGTGTCTCCTCTGCCCTCAGCACATGCCTTGTTTTCCCTCCGTCTGCACACCGAGTGTACAGGACCCTCTCTTCCCTCAGAAATGGGAGTGGGTGTTTGTCCCCGTTCTTCACTGCATCCTTAGCCCAAGGAAATGTCCGGTCCTTGTGTGCAGGTCAGACTTTCTGCAGGATGGGCCTCGTGTTCCCTCCACAACACGTCCTTGCTGGAGACTCCATGTGCTCCTGCTTCTCTAAAGACAATCTCCCCCCCCCCCACACTGATCATGTGCATGTTTAATTTCTTCTTCTTGTTATTATTAATATTGGAGAGAGATTCTGCAGATCTCTTTCGAAGTGTTGCATCTTACTGAGAAGGCACGTGGCGATTCAGGGCTTGATTTGCTGCAAAACATTTGATATTGGGCCTGTAGAAAGTTGCACAGGCAACTGGAGCAGGTGGCAAATGTTCCTGGTTTCATTCTTCCAAACATTTAGCATTATCCAAGACTTTCTGTGGATGGAGGTGCAGCAGCAGAACTTTTGAGAGATCAGTGAGGGTTTTGGGAGGAGCAGTGTCCCCTTGGTGGTTGCAGTGAGTTTCCTTTGGTTGCCCAACAAGCCTGGGATGACCCACTCTGCCCTTCAAACAAGGTGGTGCAAACCCGAGTCGGGTTTTATCCACGCTCAGCTTCGCGTTTTCCATTTTTTCCCCCAAGTAAAGTGAGATAATCATTGATTGGACTATCCTTTGGCCTTCTAGAATTATTGGAACTTTAGGTTTGGTTATCATTTCATTTGTGTTCAGCAACCGTGGAATTGTAGAATGCTTTGGGTTGGAAGGGACCTTAAAGTGCATCTCTTTCCAACCCCCTGCCATGGGCAGGGACACCTTCCACTAGACCAGGTTGCTCCAAGCCCTGTCCAGCCTGGCCTTGGACACTTCCAGGGATGGAGCAGCCACAGCTTCTCTGGGAAACGTATCCCAGTGTTGTGCATCAGATTTCTGTTGGTGTTGATAATTTTTAGTTCTCCACTGTTGGTCTGTGGAGGCCTCGAGGGTGTTGGTGGCAGCTGGAGGTGACTGGAAGCGTTGGGTTACAAATGGTGAGGCAGAGGGTGATGACATTGCTCACCATCAGTGGGAATCTGGGCTGTGGGGATGAGGGGTGCTGTGACACTGCTCAGCTGGGCAGTGCCACCAGGCAATAATTGTCATTGTCATGTCAAAACCCCTCCCTTGTGGGCTGTGAAACCTTCAGACCAGAAGGGAGAAGTTTAACAAGGTCTGAACTGTCTCAAGGTCCTCCTTTGTCTGATGGTGTTTCAGGAGGTGCCACCACAATATTAATTTGCCTGGTAACTCCAGAAATTAGATGAAATAAGGCTCCATACACTGAAGAGTGGTGGATTCATCACCAGCTGTGGCTGGGGAGGAGCCTGGAGTGGGGCTGACCCGGCCCTCTGCTGTCCTGGTGTCCTCACTGCCCTCCCCTGGAAGGCACCTGCAGAGGGTCTGTGTGTGAGTAACCATTAAAGAGCAGGTGGAGAATTCAGGTGTTCCCTACTGATGGAAATTAGAGTGCTGATAACCCAGTCAGAGCCCATGGATTGCCCACCTGTCCCTGAACTGAAGGCACAGAAATGCCAGACATCCCTTTTCTCTCAGCTCCTGCTGTTTGGGGCACAGTCAAGTTCTGAATAACCCCTGTGGGGCTGTGCAGAGCATGTCAGGATCCATCCCATTCCTTGGCCTGTGCTTCAGGGAGATTGATGGCAATATTGTCTTGCCTTCAGCTGCAGAACCAGTTCCAAAAACCAGTTGCACACCCCAGGTCTCTGCACTGGAGGGACCTGGGGCTGGGGGGAGCCTTGGATGAGCTGTGTGGTGAGGCTGCTCTTCCTTCTAAGGTAGGTCCCATGGGCTGCTTTGTGTTAAGAAAGCCCCTTAAAATTATCTTGGAGAACAGCAGGGTTTTATTTTATATTTTTAAAGTGATTTTTTTTTTTTTTAATTTAGCATCCTAGAAATGCAGATGACCTTGTGAATACAGATGAGTGCAGCCTTGCAGCATTTCAGGCTGGTGTGCAGGAATATTTCCATCCTCCTTTTTCCAGGGAAGAAGCTGTGTAGAGTCACCAAATATCCTGTTCATCCCCAAATATCCCGTCCATAGCCGTGGAATAACCAGTTGGAGTCAGGAGCCTGATGCTCACAGCAATGCCTGACACACTTCTTAATTTTCAGCTGCTCCAGTTCTGCCTTTTGGAGGAGTTTTTCCAGCTCCTAAGCTGTGCAGCAGGGATTCAATCCTGGGACCTGCAGGGGTGTGATCCCTGGAAGCAGCACTGTGTGTGCTTTAAATTAGGCACTTTCTTGATTACTTTCCTAAAGTGGGTGCTCAGAGCTGTTCTCCATAATGTCACTTTAAATACCTTCCTTGTACATCAGCTTTGCAGACCTGCAAGTTCCCAGTAAATAGATTTATTTTTAAGGCGCCACTAAATGAATTACAATAAGCTTGTTTTTTTTTCGTGGGGCTGTCTCCACTCGTTTGTCCTGTCAGTGGGGTAATTTGAGCAACTCGGTGTTAATTCAGGAGAACTTGGTGTCCTACCGAGATGAAACAAGTTTGGAGTGAAACGTGAGAGCTGTGCTTTCAATATTTACACTGCCCTTTAGGCAGAGCTTTCCCACTTCGTGCTTTCCAGAGGGCAGATTTGCTGGAATTCCCCCTGCCTGATTTTGTTCCTCCTCATTGTTGGAGGCTTTTCAGTCCCCTGGTGTTTGTAACCCCCCCTCCTGAACAAGGCCTCCAAGTTGGGGGGGGGGGGTTTATTGTTCCTGATCTCTGTTGTGATAGCAGAAAATCCCCCTGCACGTGTAATCCATTGAAATTTGGAATAATCCTTTAAGCTTGGGTCACCCAGAGGTCTGGGGGGAATGTTTGAGCATGGAAATCTCCTGGAGCTGCTGCAAACACTTTGGTTACAGCACAATCATGGGGAGGATTTCCCTCCCTCCCTCCCTCCCCCTGCAAGGCTGGTTTTCTCAGATACTTTGATTTAATAGAATTACTGTAAGCTGAGCAAAGGTTTTTGTGGCTGTTGGGAGGGTTTTCTTGTCAGCTGTTTATTTAGTGTAAGAGTTATGGTGGATAATTCACTTACTCGTTAATTATTCATATTAAAGGAATCTCAGCATACAAGAAAAAGTTATTTTAAATGGGAGAGGAGGAGGTGTAAAAATTTTTTACCACTGTTTCAGTGCCATCACAGCTTTGGGAGTGTTTATTCAGACTTTTGGGGCCATCAGAAGTGTCTCTGTCTCAGGGCTGTGCTTACACACCCATTAAACAGAGTTTTTAAATACCCCAGAACCATTTTTAAATCCATTTCATGGAAGCATCTGTGTGCCCATATAAGAGTATTTTACAAGTGGCTTAAATCTAACACAATTAAAGTGTTTGTCCTGAGGAATTTTTGATGGTTAACTGAATGGATTTAGGAATAATTGGTTAGTACAGCCTTCTGTTTAGGCAAGACTTTAATTTCTTATTAGGAGTAGTGGTTGGCTTTTGACAGAGGACTGACAGACCCTGTGGAAGTATTAAATGGACCAATTTTGTCAGCATGGCAATGTTTGGGGATTTTTTTCCTCTTTTGCCTCCACAAATTTACAATTCCATGATTAGGTAATGTCTGTTGCACATCTTTTATTTACAATTAATAGTTTAAACGACACGTATTGACTTATTTGAGCGTCTGAAACCAGAAGGCAACACGAGGAAAGTTGTGAGAATTATCATTTCCTTCAGTCAGCTCTGTGGAAATCTTCAAGCTGCCATTGCTGCTTTCCCATTTTATGAATTGTGTCTCTTGGATAAGGCACAGAACGTCTCATTTGGTGTTTTTAGATGAAACAGAAGAAACGGGGACAGCAAAAGTGATGGGGAGGGGGGAGTTCAGCACCCTGAGGTGCTCACAGTGCAATAAATCCTGCTGTTCATTAATTTCTAATCTCTTGGTGACACTGTCAGTGGAGGGATTGTCTGACATGAGGAATCAGCAGCGGGGAGGGAAAAAGCCACGCTGTGAATTTGTGCCCTGACGTGACTTATGGAGCCTCCCAGGGCCGACAGCGGCGCTGCCAGGGCTGCTCCTCGCTGGGCTGGGACTGAGTGCTCTGTGAAAGGGCTGAAAAATGACAAAAATGACAAAAGCTCTTGCCTTGTGTCAGCAAAACATTCCAGGTTTGGCTCAGGGCTGTGTAACCTGGGAAGTGTTGGGTGTATCTGTGAGGAGCTGTCGTGCCGGGATGCTCAGGCTTTCACCTCTTTGGGTATTTTAACCTTCACTTCTTTGGGGATTTTAATCTATTTTTTTCCCAGGATTTTAACCTGATTCCCCCCCAGCATTTTAATCCATCTGTGGACTTTTGGAGAAGTTTAAATTCCAGTTAAGACTGACAAAGGCTCCAAACTTTGTGCCTGGTGTGGAGATGCTGCTCTGCAGCAGCCACTGAGTCCCTCCACATTCCCCGGGGGGGAAAGCAGGAAAAATTCCTTCAGTCTCCCAGCTCCTGTTGTAATTCCTGGTGGAACTGAACCCGTGGGAGCTGTTTGTTGCCCTGAGCTGCAGGCAGGAAGTTTGGGTGAGGTTGTCTTGTGCTGGCCCAGGTTGTTGGGAGCAGAGGAAGAGGAATCAGGATATAAACAGGCTTTTTAAAGCAAAAACCCATTGATAAACCTCTTTTTATGACTGATACTGATGAGTTAGATGTTCATTTCTTATAACCTATGGAGGAAATTGATTCTTTGAACTGCCAGCCCAGACACCACTGGGTTGTTCACAATTCTGGTG
Organism: Platyrinchus mystaceus; assembly: GCA_035041135.1. NCBI lineage: Eukaryota > Metazoa > Chordata > Aves > Passeriformes > Tyrannidae > Platyrinchus > Platyrinchus mystaceus. Next base: position 1,700,355 of record JAWWLV010000018.1, on the reverse strand, counting down.
GGGTTATCTGGGAGGAAAACAGTTCTCCTCGAGGTAAAGCGGAGAGGAAGGAGGAGAGCACCAGGACTGGTACAGATTGGTGTTGTACACTAAAAAGTTCCTGATTCTGAGGCAGTGGTGAGTAGGTTTTAACCCTTCTTTGCAGCTGGGGGGTGATGAAGATGGTTGACTCTAAATCAGGCTTTTCCCATTTGATGTATAACCAGTTCCTCTTCACGTTTTAGGACGTCATCGGTCAAGTTTTGCCAGACGCGACCACGACAGCCTTTGAGTGTAAGTATGACCCGTAGAAACCATCTCCTCTGTCACACTGCAGGGCTGCCATTCTCAAAATAAAGGATATTTACATTAGTTCTGTGTCACAGTTAAATATTTATGCCCTTCTGCGAGTTTCATAACAAACCCAGGCAATATTTTGTTTATTTAATCACATCTCCAGCGAGCAGATTGCCACAAAGTACCTTTAATTACCAGCGTGACCTTCCCGTGCTCTGACTCCTCAGTGCAATTATATTGCTCAAATTAAATGAAAAGTATAAACTACCTGTAGGACTGAGCTGAACATTTTAATCCTCCCAGCGAGGGTGTCAGTGCAGATTTAGCCTCTTATCTGTTCTTTGAACCCTGTTTGTTCTTATTTTTTGAGGGATTCCCGGG